>JAREIS010000521.1:0-159780 GCA_030060385.1 Muscicapa striata striata | reverse complement strand
GGGATGCTCCAGGATTTGGGGCTGGGATTTGGGGTCGGATCCGAATTTTGGGATCATTTGTTCATTTGTTCTTTCCACTTGGAAAAATCCCAACTCCCCGCAGGGATTCTTTTGGAGATCCCAAAACTCCAAATCCTAAATTTCTCCCTTTTTTCCTCCCTGACTTTATTTTCTCCTTCCTGGATAAATCCCATTTTCCCCTTCCCATATAAAACAAATCCCATTTTCCCCCACCAATAAAATAAATCGATTTCTCCCCTTCCCATATAAAACAAATCCCATTTTCCCCCCCTCCCCAATAAAACAAATCCAATTCACCCCAATATAAAATAAATCCCATTTCTTTTTCCCCTCCCATATAAAATAAATCCCATTTTCCTGGATAAAACAAATCCCATTTTTTTCCATCCCGGATAAAACAAATCCCATTTTTTCCTCCCTTTCCACCTTTTTTTTTTTTTTTTTTTAACCTCCCGGTGTCCCCTGCCATTATTTCCTCCTGATATTTGCATTCCCACCTAATTTAGTCTCTCCCTGCTCCCGGGATTAATGGACTGTTTACCCGGCTTAGATAAAACCGGGACTAAACCCCGGCCTAACCCCAAAGCGGTGACAAACCCCATTTATCACCCTGGCCTTTGTCTGGGGCCACTTTGTGGCTCCTCCAAGGGGGGAATTTGTTGGAATTTTTATCCCTGCTCAGGAAAATCCCGGGATATTCCCCGGAGCAGCCGGGCCTGAGGTGCTTTGGGTCGTTTTTATTTGATTTTTTTTTTTTTTTTTTTTTAAGCTTGGTTTTGTTATTTTTAATGTTTTGCCAATTTCCATTTCCTTCCCTTTGATTTTTGCCCTTCCCCGAGTTTCTTCTCCAGAAAAATCAAGGATTTGGTAAAATTTGGGAATTTCTTGATCATAATTCTGGTAAAATTCTATTTGATTTGAGGAAAAAAATTCCTTGTCCCTCGTCCCACCCAAATCCAAAATCTTGGAAAAAAACCCACAGAAAGTAGAAGATTTTTTGATTTTTTGGGATTTGAGTTGGGATAAATGGATCAAACCCACTTCAGTTTGATTTTCCACTGAGGGATTGGGATTGGATCCACTTCCTGTGGATCCCAGAATTCTGGGTTCAACGGGAGGAGAATCCAGCCTTGTCCCCATTCCAGCTGCCCCCAAATCCCAAAATCCACCCAAATTCCAAATCCCAAAATAAATCCAAACCCCAAATCCCAAAATCCACCCCGACCCCAAATCTTTGTGCCCTCGCTCAGGAATTCCAGGGACCAGCTCGGAATTCCCATTCCCTGGCAGATTTGAGTTCCCAGACTTTCCCTGCATGTTGGGAATTGGGATTTGGGGGGTCCCTGAACTCCCAGGGGAGACAATTCCATTTATGGAGCTGGAGCTCCTCATTCCCAATGGGAATAAAACCCTAAATGGAAAATAAACCCCAAATGGAAAATAAAACCCAAATGGAAAATCCCAATGGGAAATAAATCCCAAATGGAAAAATAAAACCCAAATGGAAAATAAATCCCAATGGAAAATAAACCCTAAATGGAAAATAAAATCCCAATGGGAATAAAACCCCAAATGGAAAATAAAACCCAAATGGAAAATCCCAATGGGAAATAAACCCCAAATGGAAAAGAAAATAAACCCCAAATGGAAAATAAACCCCAATGGGAAATAAACCCTAAATGGGAAATAAATCCCAAATGGAAAATAAAATAAACCCCAAATGGAAAATAAACCCCAATGGGAAATAAACCCTAAATGGGAAATAAATCCCAAATGGAAAATAAAATAAACCCCAAATGGAAAATAAACCCCAATGGGAAATAAACCCTAAATGGGAAATAAATCCCAAATGGAAAATAAACCCCAATGGGAAATAAACCCTAAATAGAAACTAAATCCCCAGTGGAAAATAAACCCCAAATGGAAAATAAAACCCCAACTAGAACCCAACCCCAAATCCCTGGTTTTTTTTCCCCCTGGGATGAATTTTTTCTCCAACCCAGAAAGGGGAAGGGGAGGGGGAGGAGGGAGCAGGAGCCGAGGGAGATGGAAAAGCTCGTTTGGGATAATTGGGATAAAATTGGGATCCGGGGTCAGCTCCTGTTCACGCCAATCCCCCTGCACCTTGCAGAGCACGGCCTGCTCCAGGTAATTAGGTCAAATCCATGATTATCCATCTCGATCCGAGGGGAAGGGACGGTAATTGGGATGAAATTTGTTTGGAGAAAAGGGAAGGAAAAAAAAAGGAACGGGAATAAAGGGGGAGGGAGGCGGGAATTGGCTCAGGAGGTAACGAGTTCAAAGGGGAAATGAAGTTCAAGGTTCAGTTCCTGTTCACTCCTCGCAACAACACCACGGAAAAAAATAAAAAAGCCCCACAAAAAGCAGCCCATAATTCCATCAGCTCCTTTTGGAGACGGGAATGGCAGCGGATTCCCTGCAGGAAAAACGGGAATTAAGGCGCTGACAGCTCCTTAATGGGATTTTTTTTTCGTTTTGGTTTTTTTTTTTTTTTTTTTTTTTTTGTTTTTTTTTTTGTTGGTTGAAGGGTAAAACCTCCTGTAATGTGATTTTTTTTGTTGTTGGTTTTTTTTCCCACTTTGTTCTCCCCTTCAGAGCTGTCACCTTGTATGGAAATCAGGGAGCCTGGGAGATGCAAATTCCTGCTTTTTTTTTTTTTCCAGGAATTTTGTGGAGCAAAAAAGGGAAAAAGCAGCTGGGGAGTGGGGAAAAATCCTCATTTTGGGGGGATTTAATAGGAATTTGTCACTCTGGGACAAAGCCCTCAAATGTCCCCCAAAATGTTCCCCCAAATCTCCCAAAATGTCCTGCTTTTATTCCTCTTTTTTTCCCCTTTTTTCCTTTCTCCCTTTCCCCTTTTTTCCTTTTCCCTGCACCCCAAAAACAACAAAGAGTGAATCAATCCCACCCCACCTGTCCCCTTCCCCTTTTCCCACTCCCCCTTCTGTCCCCATCCCAAATCCCAAATCCCAAATCCCAATCCCAAATCCCAAATCTCAAATCCCAAATCCCAAATCCCAAATCCCAAATCCCAAATCCTCTCTCTCTCCCAGTGCCCTTTTGTGGTGGAGCTGCCAGAATGGAAAGGGGACCTGGGACTGATCCCAGTCCTGATCCTGATCCTGACCTTGATCCCGATCCTGATCCTGATCCTGACCCTGATCCTGATCCTGATCCCAATCCTGACCCTGATCCCAATCCTGATCCTGATCCTGACCCTGACCCTGACCCTGACCCTGATTCCGATCCCGATCCTGATCCCAATCCTGATCCTGATCCTGATCCTGATCCTGATCCTAATCCTGATCCTGATCCTGATCCTGATCCCGATCCTGATTCTGATCCCAATCCTGGTTCTGATCCCGATCCTGATCCCAATCCTGATCCTGATCCCGATCCTGATTCTGATCCTGACCCTGATCCTGATCCCAATCCTGATCCTGATCCTGATCCTGACCCTGATCCTGACCCTGATCCTGATCCCAATCCTGACCCTGATCCTGATCCTGACTCTGATCCCAGTCCTGACCCTGATCCTAGTCTTGACTCTGATCCCAGTCTTGACCCTGATCCTGGCCCTGACCCCGATCCCGGCTCTGATCCCGATCCGGGGTTTGTGGCAGGAATGACGGGAATGAGGCACTGGGAGAAATGGAATTCCTGGAATGATTTTATTCCCTCATTTTTTTACTCCTTGGGGAGCTGGGAACTCCTGAATTCCCTGCCATGGATCACCGGGAATACCGGGAACATCTCAACCCCAGGGATCAATAATCCCCAATAACGGCTCCCAATAAATCAATAATTGCCTTTTATCCCAGGAATTTTCCTTTCATATTCCCGGTTTTTATGAAATCATCATTTCAACATTCCCTGGGAAAAAAAAAAATCCTGGGGATGATCCTGGGATAAAACCAAATCCAATCCCGAGGATTCTCCCATTCCGGGTGACTTGAATTGCTCTCCGAGGAAATCCTGGAATTGGATTTATGTCCTGACCCACGGAATTCCATCCCGCTCCCTCCAGCTCCAATTTGGGAATTAAATTTCAAAAGTTGGAAAAAGGTTTTAATTTTTTTCCTACTTTTTTCCTGGAAGAAGGAAAGCCGAGGGCAATAACTGGAAAATTATTTATTGAAATTAATTAATGCAAATTATTGGAATTTTGGCTGAGGGAAGTGGCTCCAAAAGAGAAAAAAAAAAAAAGAGAAAACCAAATTATTTTTTATTTTATTCATTGCTGGTTGTTTTTTCATTTGGAAAACCAGAAAATCTGGGAATTTGGAGGGCTTTTCTGCTTTTCCCTTCTACCATCCCTTTTTCCAGGGAATTTTGGGCATTGGTTTTTAAAAATATTTTAAAAATAATATCCCAGATTTTCTGCTTTTCCTCTCCATCATCCCTTAAAAACAGCCACAAAAATCCCTTTTTCCAGGTAATTTTGGACATATTTTTTATTTTTAATAATATCCTGGGTTTTCTGCTTTTCCCCTCCATCATCCCTTCTTCCAAGGAATTTTGGTCCCAATTTTTTAAAAGTACTTGTTAAATAATATCCCAAATTTTCTGCTTTTCCCCACCCTCATCCCTTAAAAAGCACCCATAAAATCCTGTTTTCCAGGGAATTCTGGGCACAGTTTAAAAAATATAAATTCTCCAAATAATATCCTGGATTTTCTGTTTTTCCCTTTCATCATCATTTATCTTCCAAGGAATTTTAGCTCCAGGTGTTTTGGTTTTTTTAATATTTTAAAATAGTATCCCAGATTTTATGCTTTTCCTTCCATCATCCTTTTATCCAAGGAATTTTCGCTCCCTTTTTAAAAAATATTTTAAAATGATATCCTGAATTTTCTGCTTTTCCCCTCCATCATCCCTTCATCCAAGGAAATTTGACTCCCAGCCTTTTAAAAATATTTAAATACATTAAAAAATACTTTAAAATGTATTTAAATTCTTATTTTAAATTTTATTATTAAAAACGATATCCCAGATTTTCTGCTCTTCCCTTCCATCATCCCAGAAAAAAAAAAAAAGGAGAAATTTTGGCTGTAAATCTCGTGCCGCCTCATCCCGACCCTCCGTATCACAATTCCCGTTATCCCTTCGGAATATTCCGGATTTTCTGGCCCGGCAAAAGGAGTCCAGGAGCCACCTCGTGGCCACCTCGTGGCAACTTCTCCAGAGGTGGGACCTCAAGGAGAGGCGAGGGAAAGGAGGGGGGAAAAAAAAAAAAAAAAAAAAAATCCTGGGATATAAATCGGATCCATCCGTCAGGCGGAATCCAGGGAAAAGCGTTGGGGAAATAAATCGGGGCGCTAACGGCGCTGACAGGCGGGGCCGCGGCTGTAAATACTCATTATCTCCCCTAATATGACACCGGATTGGGAAGAGCTGAAAGGGGAAAAAAAAACACACACACAAAAAAAAAAAAAAATTCCAAAGGGATGGCGAGGAATTAAAAGCGGGGAGGGTTTTTTTAAACAGCAACAAAAAGGATTTTTTTTTGTGAGCGGCGGGATTGATATAAATTATTAATAAATATTAAAAGCAGCCCGCCCCCCCCCCCGCGTTCCCCGCGGACATCTGTTTGCATCCATTGGGTGTCGGATCCCGGCGGAGCTGAATGGGATTTATCTGGATTTTCTATGCATGGCTTGCTGGGAATGGAAATAAATCGGGAAGCGGCTCCGGCGGGGCCGTATTGGTTTTTCCTGGGCTGCCTGAACTTTTCACCCCGGGGGTCGCAGCGGTCGCGGGCTGACCCCGCTGCCCCCGGCTGGTGCGGCCGCGGCTCCGAGGGGTCACCTTGCAGCCATGGCAACGCCCCTGGATCATCCCGGGATCATCCCGGGATCATCCCGCTTCCCGCTTTGCCCTTCCCGCGATTGCGGATTTTCGGCAGCTGGAGTTGGGTTGTTGTCGTTTTTTTGGGTTTTTTTGGGTTTTTTTTTCCGGTTGGGAAGGGGTTTTTGGGTGTTGGTGGTTGTTGCCAGGGGAGTTTTGGTGTTTTGAGGGGTTGTTCCGATGGTTGGGAGGGGTGGGGGAAAGAGGGATGGGGAAGGAAAAGAGGGATGGGAAAAGGAAAAGAGGGATGGGAAAAGGGAAAGAGGGATGGGAAAGGAAAAGAGGGATGGGAAAAGAGGGATGGGGAAGGAAAAGAGGGATGGGGAAGGAAAAGAGGGAAGGGAAAAGGAAAAGAGGGATGGGAAAAGGGAAAGAGGGATGGGAAAAGGGAAAGAGGGATGGGAAAGGAAAAGAGGGATGGGAAAAGGAAAAGAGGGATGGGGAAGGAAAAGAGGGAAGGGAAAAGGGAAAGAGGGAAGGGAAAAGGGAAAGAGGGATGGGAAAAGGAAAAGAGGGATGAGAAAAGAGGAATGGGAAAAGGAAAAGAGGGATGGGAAAACAGGAATGGAGAAGGAAAAGAAGGATGGGAAAAGAGTTTTGCTGTGAAAATCCAAGGCACATCGTGGGATTATGGGATGCTTTGGGTGGGAAGGACCTTAAATCGCATCCAGCTCCAACCAGGGACACTTCCCACTGCCCCAGGCTGCTCCAGCCTGGCCCGGGACACTTCCAGGGAATGGGGCAGCCAAAGATTCTCTGGGAATTCCATCCCAGCCCCTCCCCACCCTCCTAGGGAGGAATTTTGGGATGTGTTCCTGAAAAGGTGAATTTCCACCTTTCCCTTTTCTCTTTTCCATTCTCTCTTTCCCTTTTCCCTTTTCCCTTTTCCTTTTCCCTTTTCCATTTCCTTTTTCCTTTTCCCTTTTCCCTTTTTCCTTTTTCCCTTTTCCCTTTTCCATTTCCTTTTCCCTTTCCCCTTTCCCCTTTCCTATTTTCCATTCTTCCGTTTCCCTTCCTTTTCCTTTTCCTTTTCCTTTTCCTTTTCCTTTTCCTTTTCCTTTTCCTTTCCTTTCCTTTCCCCTTTCCTTTTCCTTTCCCTTTCCCTTTCCCTTTCCCTTTCCTTTCCTTTTCCTTTTCCTTTTCCTTTTCCTTTTCCTTTTCCTTTTCCTTTTCCTTTTCCTTTTCCTTTTCCTTTTCCTTTTCCTTTTCCTTTTCCTTTTCCTTTTCCTTTTCCTTTCCCTTTTCCTTTTCCTTTTCCTTTCCCTTTCCTTTCCCTTTCCTTTCCCTTTCCCTTTCCCTTTCCCTTTCCCTTTCCCTTTCCCTTTCCCTCTCCCTTCCTGGTGACCCCCAGCTCTCCCTGTATCCCAGATCAATCCTCAATCCATTGAACTTGGGGAATTCCCGGGATTGCTGCTGGGGTTATTTTGGGAGTGACGCCGTGCCCTGCCCCTCTCTGAGGGAGCACAAGGGGATTTCCCCTCAGTCCCACACCTGTCCCATTGTTTTCCCAATTTTCGGTGTCCAAAGGGCGGGGATGGCAATTCCAGCTGCGGAAGCGCTCAGGTCGCTCCCAACCGTGGGAACACAAATCCGGGGCCAGCCCAAGGCCTGGGGATGGATTGATCCTCATCCCATCCCAGTCTGGGGCTCAAACTGGGACCTCTGGGTTTGTGGTGGTGCCTTGGGAGATGGGAGGAGGAGGAGGAAGAGGAGGAAGCTGAGAATCAGGATGAGGATCAGGACGAGGATGATGCTGAGGATGAAGATCAGGATCAGGATGAGGATCAGGATGAGAAGGAGGAGGCGGATGAAGATGAGGATGAGGATGAGGATGAGGAGGATCAGGATCAGGATCAGGATCAGGATCAGGATGAGAAGGAAGAGGAGGATGAAGATGAGGATGAGGATCAGGATCAGGATCAGGATCAGGATCAGGATGAGAAGGAGGATGAGGATGAGGATGAGGATCAGGATCAGGATCAGGATCAGGATGAGGACCAGGATAAGGAGGAGGAGGAGGAGGAGGCCGAAGCTGGGCTCCAGCACCCAGCACCCTTTCCTTAACCCTGCCGGGATCCAGCTCCCTCCCCTCTCCCCGGACATTTCCCCCAACCCTTTCCCTATTTCCCTGCCTTACCCAAATCTGGAAATTCACAATTCCCCCAGACCCCCTCCGTGTTTAGCCCCAGCGCAATTCCAGCCTTGTTTTCCATGTGGGAATGGGGGTAGGGAGCGGGAGCCGAGCTGTGCTTCCCGAGCTGTTTGCAGAGCCCTCGGAAAAAGGGAAAACAATGCGATTAATTTTCTGCAGCGCAATCATGCAGAGATTTAATAAGCAGCCAAAGGTAGGATCCATCTGTAAGGAACGCGCCGCCTGCTCCATTACTCCTCTCCTGCCATTTTTTTTCCTTCCCAAACCTTAATTAATTGAGGAAAAAAAAAAAAAAAAAAAAAAGAGAGGGAATTGTTTATTAAAGTGGGAACAGGCTCTCGGCTCTGTCTCTCCGCAGCTCTGGTTCAAAAGTTCACCCAATTCCCCCAAGGCTCAGCCGTGTGTGTGTTTGGAATCGGGGCCGTGCGGGCGCCTCTCCCTCCTTCCCAGATTTCCTCGCTTCCCTGCTCCCGCACGGATTCCCAAAAAGGTGCCGCTCTTTAAAAGAAAAATTGGGTTTTAAAAAAATTTTTATCCCGTCTGGAATATTCTGTGGAAGAGATTTTACTTCTCTCCCCGCTCGTGCTTTATCCGGGTTGGCTCGGGAAGGGAAAGGCAATTCCGGAGCGGGGCTGGAACGGGGTGAGCGGGAAGGGATGGGAGCGGATTCCGCAGGTGGAGCCGAGTGGGAAACACCAAGGGAAGGGGTCGGGAATGTGGGATATCCATGGTCAGTGTGGGAATGTGGGATATCCATGGTCAATGTGGGAATTTCGGATATCCATGGTCAGTGTGGGAATGTGGGATATCCATGGTCAGTGTGGGAATGTGGGATATCCATGGTCAGTGTGGGAATGTGGGATATCCATGGTCAGTTTGGGAATGTGGGATATCCATGGTCAGTGTGGGAATTTGGGATATCCATGGTCAGTGTGGGAATGTGGGATATCCATGGTCAGTGTGGGAATTTGGGATATCCATGGTCAGTGTGGGAATGTGGGATATCCATGGTCAGTGTGGGAATTTGGGATATCCATGGTCAGTGTGGGAATTTGGGATATCCATGGTCAATGTGGGAATTTGGGATATCCATGGTCAGTGTGGGAATGTGGGATATCCATGGTCAGTGTGGGAATGTGGGATATCCATGGTCAGACCCAGCAAGGTCACTGTCGTGGCCATGTCCATTTGTCCAGCAGGGTCACTCTGTCCAGCAGGGTCACTCTGTCCTGGCTGCCACAGCTGCCCCGCTGCCCTCCCACTCCTCCTTCCCTCCCTTCCATGTTTTTTTCCATTTTTCCTGCTTTTTTCTCCCTTGTAGCCAGGCAGGATCACTGCCTGGGACACCTGGAGCTGGGAGGAGGGACTTGGGATGGGTCAGGTGACCGTTCCAGAATCCTGGAATGGTTTGGGATGGAAGGGACATTAAATCCCATCCAGGGACAATTCCCATTATCCTGGCCTGGGACAGTTCCAGGGATGGGGCAGCCATGGATCCCCTGGGAATTCCATCCCGAGGGAATTCCCACCATGGGGTGCAGCTCATCCAAGCCTGTGGGGTGGGAGAAGGAGATGACGTTTTCCATGGAATCCCTGATCCCGTTTTTCCCAGGGCAAGGAGGATCTGTCCCTCTCCACCCTCCACAGGCAGTGCTGGAGACGGGCAAAGCTTGGAAACCTCAGGATTGGGGGAGGAAAAACCTTGGAGAACAGGAAGGGGGGGAGGGAAAAAGCCAAAAAAATGACACAGGGATGTCCTGGGGGAGATCTGGATCTTCTGTGTCCCCTCGGTGCCACCTCGGTGCCACCACACTGGGACTGCTGTGGGGACAAACTGGGACCCATCGCCGTGACCCCACCCGGGTAATTAAATGGATTTAACTGGGATTTTCCAGGTCTGATTTCCTGGATTTCTGTGGGATCAAGGGCTCCTTTAACTGGGAATAAAGGCAGGATTTGGGTTGGCAGCCAAGGCCCCGGACCGCGCTCCACAGCTGGCGCTGCCTGGGGTTATCCCAGATAAAAATTGCAGCTGGATTTTATCTGCCACCTGGATTCTGGAGCAGCAGAAAGGAGGATTTCATTTTCCCAATAAATTTGGAAGAAATTTGTGGAATAACTGCCGCTGCTGGAGCGGAATTGGGCCGTGCAGATGTCTGCGCTCGGCTTCATAACCGTTCACTCGAATTCCTGCAGTTTTCCAGAAATTCCTGCCCTTCCCACAGTGCCAGGCATTGAGGAACCCGTGAGATTTCCCCTTTTTTTAACGACCTTTAACTCGGATTCAAGTTTCCTGCTCTTTCCCACAGCCAGGAGGACGAGGAATTTGCCAGGAGCGTGAACTGAAAGTTGAGAGTCTCCTGTGGCTGTGTTAGTCCAGTTGTTGGGATTCCTGGAATATTCGGAATACAACATCCCCGAGAAACTAGCGGGAGCTGCTGGGAAGGTCACACATCCAGCAGTGGGAGGGAAACCTCAGTTTTCCCTTGAACCCAAATTTTCCCTTGGAAACCTCCTCAAAATCCATGAGGGTTTTGAGGAGTTGAGGATTGGAGTGGGGAAGAGAGGGAAGTTTGGGATTTTCAGCTGGAGGGAGGGATGGGGATATCCCAAAAAAGGCACCCAGGGCAGTTTAATGCGGATGTGGCGCTTGGGGACGTGGGTGAGCAGGACAGGGAGGGGTGGCTGGGATTCCCAGAGCTGCTGTGGCTGTCCCTGGATCCCTGCAAGTGTCCCAGGCCAGGCTGGAGCACCTGGGACAGGGGGAGCCGTCCCTGCGTGGGCTCTAAGGTCGCTCCCCACCCAAACCATTCCAGGATTCCGTGGCAGAGCTGGGTTGAAGTTTGGGCTTGAACTTGGAGCAACTCTGGGATTTCGTGAGGGACATCTGGGAGGGACGTGTCCAGTTCCAGAACCAAGCCCGTGGTGGTTCCAGAACCGAGCCCATGGTGGTTCCAGAACCGAGCCCGTGGTGGTTTTAGACCCAAAACCCTGGTGCCGTTCTAGAAACAAACCCGTGGTGGTTCCAGAACCAAGCCCAAGGTGATTTTAGACCTGACCTTGTCCCTGTCCCAGTCCCAGCTGTGATCCCGCCGCAGTCCCAGAGCCAGGCTCAAGGTCATTTAGACCCAACCCTCACGTTCCAGCCATGACCCTGCTGTGGTTCCAGACCCAAACCCAGGATGATTTTAGACCTGACCTTGTCCCAGTCCCAGCCATGACCCCGCCATGGTTCTAGACCCAAACTCATCATGATTTTAGACCTGACCCTGTCCCAGTCTCAGCTGTGACCCCAGTGCTATTCTGGACCCAAACCCATGATGATTTTAAACGCAAACCCAGGATGATTTTGGACCTGACCCCATCCCAGTCCCAGCCATGACCTTGCCGTGGTTCTAGACCCAAACTCATGATGATCTTAGACCCAAACCCAGGATGATTTTGGACCTGATCCCATCCCAGTCCCAGCTGTGACCCCGCTGTGATTCCAGACCCGAACCCAGGATCATTTTGGACCTGACCCCACCTGAGCTGTGACCCCGCTGTGACTCCAGACCCGAACCCAGGATCATTTTGGACCTGACCTTGTCCCAGTCCCAGCCATGACCTTGCCATGGCTCTAGACCCAAACTCATGATGATCTTAGACCCAACCCCAGGATGATTTTGGACCTGATCCCATCCCAGTCCCAGCTGTGACCCCGCTGTGGTTCCAGACCCAAACCCAGGATCATTTTGGACCTGACCCCATCCCATTTGTGACCCCACTGTGGTTCCAGACCCGAACCCAGGATGATTTTGGACCTGACCCCATCCCAGTCCCAGCTGTGACCCCGCTGTGGTTCCAGACCCAAACCCAGGATGATTTTGGACCTGATCCCATCCCAGTCCCAGCTGTGACCCCGCTGTGGTTCCAGACCCAAACCCAGGATCATTTTGGACCTGACCCCATCCCAGTCCCAGCTGTGACCCTACTGTGGTTCCAGACCCAAACCCAAGATGATTTTGGACCTGACCCCGCCCCAGCCCCAGCCGCAGCCCCAGCCCCAGCCCTGACCCTGCCGCGTGCCCGCGGCGCGCCGCTCGGCCTGGGGCGCGCGGGCGCGGCGCGGCTCGGGCAGCAGCAGCCGCAGCAGCAGCACAAGAAGGATCTGCGGCCGGTGGCTGCAATCATCCCGCTGCTGTCTGCTCCCAGACTGATGGCACAGCCCGCCGAGGCGGGGAGTTCAACCAGAGGTTATCTTTCCCAGGTACCATCTCGCCCAACGAGAATTTGATTTTTTTTTTTCTTCTTTATTTTTTTTTTTTCTCCAGGACTTTACTCCATTAGATTAATGAAATTTCAATGAGAGCCCGGCGCCCCCTGAAGCTTTGTTAACAAAACAAATGGGGGTTCTGGAGGTGTGACAGCTCGCGAGGAGAGTTACGAGAAGGTGAATACATCCTCGCAATCCACTCAGCCCGCCGCACATTGATCTCTATTTAAAGCCCCAATCGGATTTTTGTTAATTATAAATGATTGATCTGCAGCTCTCTCCCCACTCCCAGCGCCGCCCGCCCTTCTCGTCTTCCATGTGGGGTTTTTTTTTTTTCCACCCCCTCCTCTTTCCCCGAGCCCCCCAACGCACTCGGAACTTCTTTGCATGCTGCGTGTGGAGCTTTTTTGTTTTCGGAGACAGCCCTGGAAGGCAAATTGCAGCTGGCCCCGACGGCAGAGCCGCGGCTCCGCTGGCGCTGTCAGCACTTCCATTGCCGACTCCGTGTTTTTCATGGCTTATCAGCTCCGCGGCCAAATGAACTCCCAGCCCGGCGCCTTTTACAGGTTTAGCACAAAAAAAAAAAAAAAAAAAAAAAAAAAAAAGAAGGAGGAGGAAAGAAAAGGGAAAAAAATAAATGGGGAAGAACGGGAGAGAAAGGCAAAGAAAGAGATTTGAGACAAAGCGAGGCACGGCGATGAATGCAGGGAAATTGGGTTTGGTTTCCAGGAGGGTTGGGAGTCTGGGAAATTGAGGAGCCGTCTTTAAATCATCCTTTAAATGTGGGGTTTTAGCGGGGTCAGGGTGGTTGTGGTCCTACACACTCTGGGAATGGGATCCAGGGAAGGCCCAGAGCCGCTGGTTCCTCCCTGGATCTTCCTTTGGCTCCAGTTTTATCCCAGGTTGGAGCAGGAGGGTTGGAACCGGAATCTGGTGGAGCTGGGAAATGGAGCCGCCCTTAAATCCCCTTTGAAGTGTGGGGTTTTATTGGGGTCAGGGTGGTCGTGGTCCTACACACTCTGGGAGTGGGATCCAGTAAAAAAAATCAGGATCCAGACGCTCTGGTTCCTCCCTGGATCTTCTTTTGGCTCCAGTTTTATCCTAGGTTGGAACCGGAATCTGGTGGAGCTGGGAATTGGAGCCGCCCTTAAACCAAGGTTTAAACCTGGGATTTTATTGGGGTCGGGGTGGTCGTGGTCCTACCCACTCTGGGAATAGGATCAAGGGAAAGATGAGGATCCAGAGCCTTTGATTTCGTCCTGGGATTGATCCTGAGCTTTTCCCTCGGCTCCGGTTTTATCCCCATGAAGTCGCTCCAAATTTGGGCGAATCCCAGCGGAGCAGCTCCAGCTCTGATCCCTTTGAAATAAATCCATCAGAGCTTTTGGAGACCTCAGGGGGGCCTGGTTTGGCCAGCAGTGCCCGTCTGCTGGCCACCAGTGGCCCAAGAGTGGCCTGGTCCTTCCTGGTGCCTCCATGGAACTTCTGGAGCTCCGTAAATCCAGCAACTCCCTCTTCCAAGGCGAGACAAAAACAGATATTCCCATCTCTCAATCTTTAATCATTTGAATTTTTGTGGCTTTCTGGAGCTGCCTGGGTTGGGGCTGGGAGGGGATGGTTGGTTCTCCTTGTCCTGGTGGTTCTTCCCGGATTTTTGGCTGATCCCGGTGAATCCCACCCCCCCTGGAAAGTTCTGTGAGAAAATCAGAGAATTCCAGATGATTCAAATTCCTGAGTCACCCTTAGGGCCAGCTGGGTGAATTTTGGGGTTCTTTGACTCTTCACTGCTTTAAAACCACCCCCAAAATCCCAAAACCAACAAAAAAACGCCCCAATGAGTAGAAGAGGCCAGACAATGCTTTTTTGTCTTTTTCCTTGAAAATCCACCCCAAATCCCTTTGTTTTTCCTCAAACATTCCCAAAATTTCTCAGTGCTCATTCTGTGTGGAGCTCCACAAACCCCGTACCCCAAAAAATGAGTAAAAAACCCCATTTCACCAAAAAAGAACCAAAAAAAGCTAAATAATGGAATTTATGGGACAAAGTCTCCCATCAGAGGGACCTGGATCCTAAAAATGTCCCCAAGAAGGGGGCGGAGCTTAAATTAAATTTGTTTGGTCGACTAATTGCGAAAATAGATCAGAACTTGAAACAAAACTCTTGAATTTTGCTTTTCCCCTCTTCTTTGTATGCCTGGGGCAGAGCCTGGGTGGGATTTTTAGTCCAATTTTTGGGATTGAGCTCCATCCCTTCCCATTTCCGTGTCTGGGTCCTGTCCATTTCCATGGATCAGAATTCCAGCTTTTGGAAAAGCGACAACAAGTGCTGGATGTTTCTTTCTGGAATTGGGAACCAAATTCTGCCAAATCCAGCTAAAAAAGAGGGAGATCAGGACTCAAAAAAAATCCAGGAAAAATCAGATATCCCACAGAAAGTAAATTTTGGGGTCAGCACCGAGGGGGGACAAAAAAAAGGGTTTTTGGTGAATTATCAAATCTGTCAGATTCCAAGGATTAAAAAAAAAAAAGGAAGGAGTTGATTTTCCGAGATATTCTAATCCCTTTTCCCGTTGTCTTCGGGAACGGCCCTAACGGATGATTTTCATTAGCGGGGCCGGAATTTATGGGGTCCCAGCGGGTTCTTCCAAGGTTAAATAATTTAAAGGAATAAACCCCTTATCCGATGTAATCGAGCTAATGAAGGATATCGGATATTTCCACACCGGGGGAGTGGAGGGGGAAAAAAAAAAAAAAAAAAAGGGATTTGGGAAGCAACGGCGGGAACACAAATCTCGGCGTAAACATCGGGTTTCCAAAGGCGCTCCATAAAGGCGGAATTACGGCGGGATATCGCGGGGCGGCACGGCGGCCATAAATAAAAAATCAATTCTTAATGATGAGGGCGCCTTGTTCGGGAGCATTCCCGGGGTTAAACGGGAGCAGGGAAGGGAACGGGAAGAGCGGGAAAGGCTGGGGGGGGGCCGGGGGCGTTAATTTGATTTACGGGGATGCGATTCCTCGGCGGAATCTCCACGGAATAATTGTTATTATATCTCTGCTGCCAGATGGCTCCCGGTGTAAACAGCCATCGACAACTCCGGCGCTGTCCCCTGCCCGCCCCTCATCCGTGGCAAAATTCCCTTTCTCCCCAGAAATTGATTTTTCCCGCTTATCTTCGTCTTCCCCCCCCGGTTCGAAACTCTCTCTCCCTGTTTTAATTTTTTTTGTGGGTTTTGGGGTTTTTTTTTAATCAAAGTGATATTTTTTAATGATAAAAAAACAAAAGGAATCCAGGCTGGGAAGCGCTTCCTAGGGAAAGTTACGGAGAGGGAATTTCAGAGCAGGGAATAAAAAAGGGATTCGCTGCTGCTTGGGTTGGTTTTACACTTTTACGGTGACAGATGTTCCCAAAAAAGGGAAAAATCTTCTCCCTTTCAGCTGCACAGCTTTGGAGGTTTTTCCTTTTTTTTTTTTTTTTGGTCTTGACAAAAATGCCGTAGGTGAAAAAGGTCAAAATTTAAAAAGTGGGATTTGAAAAAATACGGAGATTATTGGGAAATTCAGGGATGCTGAACTGAAAGCAGGATTTTGGACATAGAATATTCCTGGATGGTTTTAAAATGTCCTGGGATTTATGGAAGGAAATGGGAAGGAGTTGTTTTATTTTATTTTATTTTATTTTATTTTATTTTGTTTTGTTTTATTTTGTTTTGTTTTGTTTTGATTGGTTTTCTTTTGTTTTATTTTATTTTGTTTTGTTTGGTTTGGTTTGCTTTATTTCATTTTGTTTTGCTTTGTTTTGCTTTGTTTTTATTTTATTTTATTTTATTTTATTTTATTTTATTTTATTTTATTTTATTTTATTTTATTTTATTTTATTTTATTTTATTTTATTTTATTTTATTTTACTTTATTTTATTTTATTTTATTTTATTTTATTTTATTTTATTTTATTTTATTTTATTTTATTTTATTTTATTTTATTTTATTTTATTTTATTTTATTTTATTTTATTTTATTTTATTTTATTTTATTTTATTATTTTTCCTTTGCTCTTCCCACCTTCCCCCTTTTTCCCCCACCCCGGGTATCAGGAATAATTCCCATCCGTCTCCTCTTGCACACTCCCTATTCCAGGAATAAATTAATTGAAAATTCCCAAAGCAATTCTGCTCGAAGGGAGGGAATTCTGGGACAGCTGGAAAACTTCTCCTTATTCCATGTGGGACACCTGTGGCTGGGAATGTGGGAAGGATGAGTGTGGAATATTTGATTTTCATGGAATATTTGATTTTTTCTAGAAGATTTCATTTTCATGGAATATTTCATTTTCATGGAATGGGAATTCCGAGGATCCATGTAGGATCCCGATGTCCCTGCCCTGTGGAGAGCTCTTTGTTCCCACCCCTTTTTCCCTGGGTTTTGTGAATATTCCGAAGGGTTTGGAGTTGGAGAAGGGCAGGAAGGGGCTCGGGATGGAGGCGGAATTTCGGGGACCCTGGGCAGGGCCTTTGTTCCGGGATTGTTCCGGGATTGTTTTGGGATTGTTGGGAATGTCAGTGCTGAAATACGGGCAGAGAGCGGCTTTTCCTGCCGGGAAACAGGGAAGAACCAGGAGGAAAGTTCAGATTGGAATCCTGAAAATCCCTTTTCGATCCCATTCCCGTCTCTGCCTCACTTCGGGGTGGCTTTGACTGAATCCCATTTTACTGAATCCCATTTTTTCAAATCCCATTTTATTTAATCCCCTTTTACTGAATCCCGTTTTTTCAATCCTTTTTTTTTAATCCCATTTTTTAAATTCCCGTTTTACTAAATCCCATTTTACTGAATCCCATCTTTTGAATCCCAGTTTTTCAACCCCATTTTACTGAATTCCATTTTTTTTAATTCCATTTTTTGGAATCCCATTTTACTGAATCCCATTATTTTTAATCTCAAGTTTTTGAATCCAAATTTTTAAAAATCCTATTTTACTGAGTCCCATTCTTTTTTAATCCCTTTTTTTTTTTGAATCACTGGACCTTCCCTGTTTTTCCCTAAGATGTTTTAAGAGGCTGTAGAATCCAAAGATTCAGGGATTGAGAAATTCCTGGGATTCAAGAATTCCCAGGATTCAGGAATTCTCAGGATTCAGGGATTCCAAGGATTTAGGAATTCCCAGGATTCAGGTATTCGTGGGATTCAAGAATTCCCAGGATTTAGGAATTCCAGGGATTCGGGCTGATGGAATTCCTGGTGAGGCCAAGGCCTCCTCCCCATCCCCACACAAACTCCAGGCTTGTTTTCCCAATTTTCCTCCTTTTCCCACCAAATCCCACATTCCCAAGCTGCTCTCCTGGAACTCCATCCCTTTATTTTCCCCTTTTTTCCGTGTCCCGCTGACCTTGGAGCTGCCAATTCCAGCCGGAGCCGCGGAATTCCGGCTCCTTCCCTTCCCAACCCCGCGGCCAAGGCGACTCCCGGGCAAAACCGGGAACGGCTCCTGGGAATTTTCCGAGGCTTCCAGGGGGGTCCGGTTAAAGATTAACCCCCCCCTGCATTCCTTGGCTCCGGAATTTTGATGGATTTCCCCAGGTGTGCCGCGCCAGCCCAGGTGGAACCGGGAGCGCCGGGCCGTGGCGACATTCCTGGCCCTCTCCAGGGGTCATTCCATGGCCTCCATCCCGATTTTCCGTGCTCCCTGAGCCGCTGGAATTTGTTTATCCCCCCCGGGGATCTGAGTGGGAGAAACGTTGGCTTGGATTCCTGCCCGGAATTCCGGGATTTTGGCTTTTATCTGGATTTTGTGAGGGTTTTTGGAGCCCTCGTAGCTTTGATTTTTCCACCTCCAGTTTGGGAGAAATTCCGTGATTTGGGGTTTTATCCGGATTTTCTGAGGGGTGTGACGTATTTGTTGCTTTGATTTTTCCACCTCTTGGCTGATTTGGGATAAATTCCATGGAATTTGTTTGCTGGAATTGAATTTCCTTGGATTTCTGTGCAATTCCAAGAGAAAAGAGAAGGAATGAATCCCTTGGATCGACACTGAGATCCTGCAGGAGCTCAAATATCCCAGCCCTGGGAAAACTTGGGATTGGGATCCATCCATGGATATCCACTCCCACCTTGAACTTCCAAACATTTGGGATTTGGGAATGCTCCAGCTCCTGGGAGAACCGTTGTAGATTGGTTTTTCCTGTAAAAATCCTCTTTCCAGCAAAAATATCCAGGTTTTTCCTTTCAAAATTCAACCAAAAAAAGCTTTTCCCAAGGAATTGTTGGGATGATCCCAGGTTTTAACCTTTGATCCGGGCTTGTTGTAGGAATTTTATAGAAATTTTGTAGGAATTTTGTAGGAATTTTGTAGGAATTTTGTAGGAATTTTGTAGGAATTTTGTAAGAATTCTGTAGGAATTTTGATTTATCCATGAATTTTATTTAAAATCCCAAGATTTTAAAATAAAATCAGAATTCCCAACTATAAAAAAAGTCCTTTTTTTTTTTTTTTCTTTGCTGGAAAATTCACTTCTCCTTATTTCTATACTTTAAAAAAAAAAAAAAAAAAAAAAAAAAAAAAAAAAAAAAGGAAAATGGATTTTTCCGGCATGGATTAATGTCAGGAATGAAAGCCAGGATGTTTCATTTCCCGCCAGGTCACAGTGCAGGAGCTGGGAATTCCTTCATGTGGAATCAATGGGAAAAGTCGCTTTTTTGGGACCTCTGCCTTGATTAACTCTGGAATTGCAAAATCCTGGGATTTTATTGCCCATTTTTTTCCCAGCTGGGTGGGGACCTTTGGCATTCCCAGGGCATTCCCACATTTTTCTCCTTTTCCTCAGGGATTCTGGGGATTCTTCCAGAGAATTCCAGACCTAACCCAGCTCCCAATCCCATCCCAGGAGTGGATTCTTGGGAATGAGGTTCAAGGAAAATTTTGGGATGGGAGAAAAGAGATTTTAGGCTGGAAGAGAAGGAATTAGATTGGGAATTAGGGAAAAAACGGAATTTCTTCCCTCAGAGCAAAGCCTGGGAAGGGGGTTCAAGGAAAATTTTGGGATGGGAGGAAAGAAGGAATTGGGTTGGGAATTTAGGAAGAATCCCTACCCTTGGAGAAAGCCTGGAAACAGTGTTCAAGGAAAATTTTGGGATGGGAGAAGAGGTTTCAGGCTGTAAAAGAAGGATTTGGATTGGGAATTCGGGAGGAATTCCTCGCTGGAAGGGTGGGGAGGGGCTGGAACGGATTTCCCAGGGAAATTCTGGGATTCCACATCCCTGGGAACGTCCAAGGCAGGGTCGGATAACGGGATGAGCTTGGAGGTCCCTTCATCCCAAACCATTCCCGGGTTTTCCCAGGAGCTTTTCCAGGAGGATCCTGAAACTTCCCAGTTCTCTTCCCGGGAGTTGGGAGGGCGGGATTGGAGCCTTTTCATGGAAAACTCTGGCACAGTTCGGTGCCTCCCAGGCCTCCAGATCCCGAATGAATTCCCCTCTTCCTCCATCCCTTGGAATTCCTGCCCTTCCCGCATTCCCAAGGAAGAGGAGGAATCTGAGGGAGCCCTTCCCAGACTTCAGGCTTTTCCATGGAATATTCCAGTATTTTCCACAGGACATCGTTAATGACCCCAAAGTGCTCCGGTGGCTCCAGGAGGGAATGGAGAAACCCTGGAAAAGCCACGGAGAGAGCCCCAGTGTGGGATCCCCACGGAATTCCCAGGAATCTGGGGGGAGGGAATAGGGAGTGGTATCCTTGGAAACGGCAATTCCCAAAATTCCCAAATGGGGCTGGGTACAGGGTTCATCCAAGGGGATTCTCATCCCAAAATCCCAGGTTTCTATGGTTTATCCGTGGTTTGGGTGTTGGAGGGGACGGAGGAGCCACGGCCCCGTTGGAATTTTGGGATGAGCTCGTGCTGGCTGGGCTGGGATTGAGTAGGTCTGGCTTAAACCCAGCCTGCGGAATTCCTGACAGGGAAAATTTGGGAATTCAGATCTTCCCTCAGATCTCAGAGACTGGAGTTTAAACCCAGCCCATGGAATTCTGGGAATGGAATTCTGGGAATGGAATTCCTCCCTCAGATCCAGGAGCTTAGAGCTTAAATCCAGCCCATGGAATTCCCATCAGGGAAAATCTGGGAATTCAGATCCTGCCTCAGATCCTGGAGGTTGGAGCAGGAGCCAATTCCTGCACTCTGGAATTTCTGTGTTTGGTTTTTCCCTGGGTTCTCCAGCCTGGGAGGAGGGAAAAAAACAAGGAAAGACGGATCTGGGAAAAGCGGCTCAGGGAGTGGGGGGTTCAATCCTGGGAATTTCCTGGGCTGGGATTTTGGGAATGGGAGGATGGAGACGCTGGGAATTTGGAAATGGAAGATCCTGGAGCTGGGAAGCTCCTGGATTTTCTGAGAGGGAATCCTTATTCCCGTTTTTCAGCCGGGGAAACTGAGGCAGCAGTCCCTAAAATGCCAGGAAAATGAGGGATATTCCCAAAATTCCAATTTTCCCAGAGAAAAACACTTCTGGATTACTCCAGAATTCAGATTGCACCAGAATTTCCCAGTCTAAATTCCATAAAAAAGAAGAAAAAGCAGGAAAACTCCATTTTTGGGTTCAGGTCACTAAAATACCAGGGAAATGAGAGATATTCCCAAAATTCCAATTTTCCCAGCAAAAGTGCCTCTGGATCACTCCAGAGTTTGGATTGTGCCTGTCTAAATTCCATAAAAAGCCGGAAAACTCCGATTTTGGGCTCAGGCCGAGGTGGAAAAGTGGGAAGCTCCCAGTTTTCCCAGAGGAAAAGGAGCTGGGATTTCATCCCTGAGGAAAAAAAAACCGCGGAGCAGCCGATGGGATTGGCAGGGAAATGTAGGGATATTTAAATTGGGATATTTGGGAATATTTTGGGATTTTGGGACTATTTGAATCGAGATATTTAGGGATATTTATATTGGGATATTTAGGGATATTTAAATTTGGCTATTTAGGGATATTAAGGAATATTTAAATGGGGATATTTGGAGGTACTTGGGATATTTATGAATATTTAAATTGGGATATTTATGGATATTTAATTAAGGATATTTAGGGATATTTGGAAATATTTAAATCAGGATATTTAGGAATATTTAAATCAGGATATTTGAGGATATTTAGGAATATTTAGGAATATTTAATTAGGGATATTTGGGGATATTTAAACAGGGTTATTTGGGGGTTTTAAAACACAGATATTTAAGGATATTTAGGGAGATTTATACAGGGATATTTGGGAATATTTGGGAATATTTAAATCGGGATTTTCAGCATTTATTTGGGAAAACCCCAAATCCCAGCAGTGGGAAGCACAAGCAGATCCGAGATTCTCCTCTTCCCTTTTTTGCCGAGCTCCGCATCCTCTTTTCCCGTGTTTTTTTCCAGGATTCTCCCGGATTCTCCCGGGATTCAGGGGCTTTGTGAAGGAGGAGCCGTCCCTTTTTCCCAGGATGAATTCCCGGGGCAGGGTCAGGGATGTTTTAGGGGAAAGAAGAAAGGGAATGTTGTTAGAAAGGACGGATGATGCCGGTGTCCATCGGGCCGGGAATGCCGAGGTCAAATCCAGGCCATTCCCGCCTCTCGGCCGCCTGGAGTTCACGGCCTCGGGTTTCTTGGGAATTCTAGGAAGGACTGGGAATTTTCCCTTGGCAACTGCGTGGAGCTGGAGCTGCCAGTGTGGTTTTCAGGGGAGTTTTGGAAAGAGTTTGAAGGGAAAACCTTTAAAATCCAGGGAATTCTGGTGGAAAATGGGAGCGGAACAAAAAAAAAAGTGCTGGGTTTGGGAGAGGGAGAGGGAATTTCCAGCCCTGATCCCGCAGGAATGATTCATTCCCTCTGAAAATAATAAAGGAATAAATTGGGGAAAAGTTGGGGAAATCCAGGTTTTCCTCTCCTTTTCCAGAGGAAGTTTTAAGGGAAAAGGGTTTTGTGGGAAAGGTGAACACATGGAGGAATCCCATCCTGGATTCGGGAAAGGAGGTGGATTTGTGGAGGGAAAAATCCTGGATTTTGTTTTCTGGGAAGGGCTGGAGTTTACTGGGATTTCTTCAGAATTTGGGATTCTGAAGTTCCCAAGATTCTCAGGAATTCTTGAACCCTCAGGATTTGGGATTCTCTCCCTAGAAATTCCATGGATTTGTTACATTCCTGCTGCAGGATCCTGAATCCCCTGCTCATTTTCCCTCTTCCCCATCCCTGCATCCCTCAATCCCAGTGCTATTCCCATTTTTCCAAGGTCTATCCCAGAAATTTCGGTGCTGTTGGATCCCACTTGGGAGTTCTCCCGGAAACCCCGAGCTCTGAATTCTGCTCCCGGCTCATCCCTTTGGATTGGGATTGGGAATAACCAATCCTTGGCCTGGGCTGAGCCCGGGAATGGCTTTTCCCAGTTTTTCCCTGGAAATGGGAATTAAAGCTCAACGCCTTCCCGCTTCTTTCCCATGAAAAAATGGAACCTTTTCCACATTTCCCTGCCATAGATCCCGGGAAATTTGCCCATTAAGGTCAGCGGGAGAAGAGTGGGGATGAATTCCCAGTTTTCCGCTAAGGAGAGGAGAAGGGTCAGGGAATTCTCATGGAATGGAGCTGGGAATTCCAGGCTCAGATCCAACACTGGCAAAAGCACCTGGAAAAGGGGGAAGAGGCACCATTGATCCCAAAATCGCAGTGGGGGCAGGGAATGCCACATTCCTGGGAATTCCAATTCCAGGGAATGAGGGTTCAAGGAGGCATAATGGGGTCATTCCAAAGGAGATTTGTTTCCTTGGAATATCGGAGCGAGAATGGCTTTTCCAATGAGATCCAATGTGGATCCTTGGATTTGTGGGATTTCCCAATGGGGCCTTTGGAAAAACAGAGGAATACTTGGAATGGGAGGGAATTCGGGGCTCCGCTTGGAGTTTTTGAGGCCCCATCCCCTGATCCATCATTTTCTGGGAATGGGATAAAACTCCAGCACATCCAATTCCCATTCCCGGATTTTAGCAGGGATTGGCTCCATCCCTGCCCCGCAGGGGGAATTTTTGGGATCTGCGGATCCATGGAGGGAGAGAATTCCCGGTGTTTCTTGGGGGGTTCGTTCCCCGTCCTTCTCCCCCCTCCTCTTCCCGCTTCGGAGATTTCCAGCTGGGAATGTTCGCCGGGAAATGGCGCCACTGCCCCCTGCCTGCGGAGCCGGGAGGGACACGGGACCCGGGATTCGGGATACGGGATTCAGGATTTGGGATACGGGATAAGAGATTTGGGATGTGGGCTGAGGGATTTGGGATTTGGGATTTGGGGTGAGGGATACAGAATGAGGGATTTGGGGTTTGGGGTTTGAGATTTAGGATGTGGGCTGAGGGATTTGGGGTTTGGGATGAGGAATTTGGGATTTGGGATTTGGGGTTTGAGATGCAGGATCTGCGATTTGGGATGTGGGATTTGCGATAAGGGCTGTGGGATGTGTAATTTGGGGTTTGGGATGAGAAATCTGGGATGCAGGATCAATATTTTCATTTTGGAGTATTGGGGATGAGGCTGCAATCCCTGGGAGCGTCAGATCCCGGGAATTTGGTGGCTGAGGATGGGCTGGAGATGGAGGTCCTGTTTTTCCTTGGAATACATCGGGATATGCCGGAGAACAGCAGCTCCTGTTGCGATCCCAAGGCCAGAAAATAATTAGGGAATAATGAAAAAAAACAGGATTTGAAATGGGAAAACCATCCCGGAACGCTGATTGATTGATTAATTAATTAATTAATTACAAGCTCTGCTTCCAGTTAACACCTCTGGAATTAATGGAGTCGCACGGGAGCAGGAATCACCGGGATAATTTTATTAGGAATAACCGGTAATCCATAACATTTTTAATTCCCTATCAACATTCCCGATTTTTTCAACAACACCTCCTATTCTACACCCAAACATGGCAACAACTCCCGGATTTTTCCATGATTTTTCCATGATTTTTCCACGATTTTTCCACCTTTTTTCCAGGTGGGAAAAAGCTGCTGTTCCCGAAAATCCGGCATTGTTTTTCCAGTCAGGGTTTCCATGGAGCAGGAATCACCGGGATAATTTTATCAGGAATAACCAGCAATCCATAACATTTTTAATTCCCGGTTTTTTCATTCGCAATTCCCACTCCGTAACATTTTTAATCCCCCGATTTTTCCCACAACACCTCCCGTTCCACACCCAAACACGGCAACAACTCCTGGATTTTTCTGTGATTTTCCCCACATTTTTTTCCAGGTGGGAAAAAGCCGCCGTTCCCAAAAATCCGGTGTTGTTTTTCTGGGCGGGGGAGGATTTCCACGGAGCCGGGATCGTCGGAGCTAATTAGCGGAATGGCCCCATTATTTATCCAGGGACACGGAGTCCAATAATTGCTATTGCAGCTCGGAAGCGGCTCCGGGATATTAATTCCCGATTTTTCCTGTCAGCTCCGTACAGTAAAACTTCCAAATGGGCCCCCGAAGGTGCAGAAGCTCATTTTAATCCTCCTTTTTCTTTGGAATTGGCAGAATCTCCTTCCATAAAAGCCGGAAAAAAAGCGGGAGAACGGATAATATTTTGCTCCGAAGGAAGCCGTTAGAAAATCTTATTATTTTTCCCGCTCCCTGACCTTTTCCCGGCTTTCCGCTGGAGGAAAAGTTGCCTTGGATCTGGGGGTTTGTGCTGGTGCCGAGGTTTTTTTGGGAGAATCCAGGGGATGGGTTGGGTCCCTTCCCTCTGGAAGAGGGGAAAGGATGGATTGATGTCCCCATGGAAAGGTTTTTTGCGGGGTTGAGGTCGTTCCCATGGTGTGGAAAAATTTGGGATTTGGTTTTCCCAGGATTTCTCAGGGATTGTCCCGTTTCACCTCCCATCACTGCATCCTGGCATTCCAGGAGGATTCCCAAGGGATTCTCTGCTCTTTGGGGCCGGATTTTGGGTAGGAATGAGGGGATTTTCCCAGCCTGATTCCCGAGGGATCCTCCACTGGCTGTGACAGGATTTTGGGTGGGAATGAGGATGGGAATGAGATGTTTTCCCAGGGAAATTCCTGAAGGATTCTCAGCTGGCTGGGACTGGAATTTGGGAGGTGCCTTGGAGCATCCCCATGGATGTCCAGGTCCAGATTCCCAAGGGATTTTCCAGTCTCTGGGGCCAGATTTTGGGTGGGAATGGAGATATTTTCCCAGTGAGATTCCCAAAGGATTCTCCACTGGCTGAGGCCGGATTTCCAGTGGGAATGAGGGTGGGAATGAGACATTTTTCCCACCCAGATTCCCCAGGAATTCTCCCCTCACTATATCCAAATTTTGGATGGGAATTTTTCCCAACCAGGATTTTCCAGAGGCTGATCCTCAAACGAAAACCCCGGGAATGGCACCGCATTGCCTTTAAATTCTCCCTATTTAAACCAGTCCCAAATCCCGGAACTCTGACAATTCCCACCAGGAAAAAAGTGGGAAAAAGGTGATTCCCATCCAAGCCCCCAGTCCAGAGCAGGGGAGGCTCCGACGGAAGAAGTAAAGCCGGGAAGATCCCGTTTTCTCGGGAAAACTCGTAAAGACAGTCGGAATCCGACATAAACAACAATTTACACCCGGCATTTATCCTGGAAATTGCGGTTCCGTGCGGCTCACGCAGGCGGATAAATCATCTTTTATGGGATTCTGCGGAGTTCTTCCAGGGAAACGGAAATTTAGTGGAATTTGAAGGCTTGGGAAAACAGAGAGCTCCGGCTCGGGCTGTTCATCCTGGAAAACATAGGCTCCTGCATGGAAAAGGATAAAAATCCATCCCTCGGGATTGGAGCTTTTCCTTAAAAAATGGCTTGGGTAAATATTTGAGGGATGAGCCTGGAAAAATTCCCAAGTGTTTTTGGGGGTGTTCCCGGTTTGTGGTGGGAAAACTGGGCCTCAGTCCCCTAAAAAAAGGGATTTAGGGATGATTCCCAAGTTCCCGTGTTCCTGAAATCCAGGAAGGAGCTGGAGCATCCCAAATCCTGGATTTCAGCTCAATCCCTCTTCCAAATATCCCATTTTTATCCCAGATCCATCCAAATCCCAGCTGAAAACATTCCAGGAATTCCATTCCCTGGGCAGGGTGGGAAAAACCTTTGGAAAACTGTTGGAAGTGGAGGCTGCTTGTCCTAATTAATGCCTGCCTGTCATTAATTAATCACCCTTGTTTAGGGGGCTTAATTTATCCCAGGATTTTGGGATCTCTGCTAAGAATATTCCAGAGGTTTTCCTGTGGTGGATCCAGGGGCTGCTCCAGCTTTTCCTGGATTTCTTTGGGGCAGGAATGCTGTTTTTGGGGAAGGGGCTTCTCCCATTCCTGATAAAAACAAGAATGGAGCCAAAGCTCCGTCGGAATTCGCTCGGGGAAGGAGGAAACGTTCCCAGCTCCGGAATTTCCATGGGATGGGCTTGGATTTACGGCCGGAGCCTCCGGTGCCGCTTCCTTCCCTTCGGGATGGGATTCCAGGCTGCTCCCAGGGCAGGAAGGAAGGGCGGGGACCCCGCTGGGATCCGTGGGCACCAGGGAACGCCTCCGGATCCGGGATGGCGAGGCCTGGAAAAATCGGCTCCGGGATATTTGTACGGGAATCATTTTCCCCCTCTCTTATTCCCAGTTTTCCGTGGTTTTATCCATGATCCCAGCCTGGTCTGCTGGGAGAGGTTTGGAATGAGATCCCTGAAGGTTTGCAATTCTGGGGATTCTGGAATTCTGGGCTTTGAGATCTCTCTCATCCCAATCCCATTCCATGATTCCTTGGATCCTCAAGGATCACGGATTGCTCCAAAGGAATCCTCCCATGGAGCTGCTGCTGGAGGAGCCAAAGATGTTCCCGCTCCTTTTTCCCAAGGAAAACAGTTGGATCCAGCTGAACGAGGGTCATTCCCATCCCAATTCCTGGAATAACAGGGAAAATTCCAGCTGTTTTCCCACTGGCACTAAGGATCATCAGGCACTTCCCAGGAGAGGCTCTCCAGTGTTATCCCAGTTTTCCAGAGGGAGAAAATCGATCAGTGGGGAGGGAAAATGGGATTTTCTGGCTTTTCCTGGGGTCTGGCGCCAGGCAGGGACATTCCCAAGGCTTTGGGGTGATATCCCGAATATTTTCATCAGTAATTGGGATGACAGGACACGGGGAATGCATTCCAAATGGAAAAGGGGAAATTCAGGTGGGATTTTGGGAAGGAATTCCCAGAGGAGCTGGGAGTTCCCAGATTCCCTGAATCCCTGGAATTCTCCCAGGCCCCATTGGAGCACCCTTGTTTAACGGGAATTGTCCCTGCCTGTGGAATGGGATGGGAATGGGATGGAATTCAAGGCCCTTCCATCCCAAACCTTTCCACCATTCCCTGTTTGGGATTTTCCCCAGTTTTTCCAGCAAAATCTCCCGGAGAAAAGCCCCGCGGATTCCTGGGAGCAGGTGGAGCTCTCCCCCTTTCCCCCCTCAGCTCCAGGACAATATTCCATCAATATTTGCTCTGGGAAATGAGGAGGTGCCGAAAGAGCCCCGGAGAGGGCGGAAAATCTCCGGGAGGAACAATCCAAACACACCTGGAGCGGGGTTTGTTCCCGCCCGTCGCCATGGCGACAATCGCGGGATAATTTGGGATCGCTGGGAGATTTTCCAAAGTGGAAAAAGGGATAAATCCTGCTGGATGCTGAGATCCAGGGGGTTTTAGGGCTGGTTTTGGGATTTGGGGAATCTTTGGATCACTGGGAGTTTTTCCAAAGTGGAAAAAGGATAAATCCTGATAGATGCTGAGATCTACGCTGGTTTTAGGGCTGGTTTTGGGATTTTGGGAATCTTGGGATAATTTGGGATCACTGGGAGCTTTTCCAAAGTGGGAAAAGGATAAACCCTGCTGGATGCTGAGATCCAGGCTGGTTTTAGGGCTGGTTTTGGGATTTGGGGAATCTTTGGATCACTGGGAGTTTTTCCAAAGTGGAAAAAGGATAAATCCTGATAGATGCTGAGATCCAGGCTGGTTTTAGGGCTGGTTTTGGGATTTTGGGAATCTTGGGATAATTTGGGATCTCTGGGAGCTGTTCCAAAGTGGGAAAAGGATAAATCCTGCTGGATGCTGAGCAGGTCCAGGGTGCTTTTAGGCCTGGTTTTAAGGCTGTTTTTAGGGCTGGTTTTAAGGCTGTTTTTAGGGCTGGTTTTGGGGCTGATTTGGGGGTTTTTGACACACGGGGGTCACTGGGAGCTTTCCCAAACCATGAAGTGGATAAATCCTGCTGGATACCGAGCAGGCCCAGGGTGATTTTAAGCCCGGCTTTAGCATTCCAACCCCATCCCCTCCCGCCTTCCCCGGCAGCCGCGAATCCTCGGAACAACTCGGAGGCGCGGGAATAAAAAATGGGAAGTGTTTAAATGGTGAATGGGTTTCATGTTCCTGTCAGCGCCGAGGGTTTGTTCCCGTTTATAAACTCATCCGTTTGGAATGACATCGGTTTTATGGGAGCCATCAGCCCTGGGTGACGGCGTTCCCGTGTTCCACCATTACTGCCCGATTGGATTTGCAGTAAAGAACGGGAATGGGAATCGTAAATCTCCCGCCGGGAGATTTAGGGCTCCTGGGAGGGGGGATGGAGCCGTTCCCGGTGTTCCCGAGGGATGGAGCCGAGCCCCAGGGCTGGGAAGGGGTGGGAGGAGGGCAGGGAGAGGTTTGATCCCATTCCTTGAAATCCCATAAAAAAGGGGGGGAAATGGGGAAGAGAAAAATGTGGATTAATTCTGCTCCTTGAAATTCTTTTAAAAAGGGGGGGAAATGGGGAAGAAAACACGGTTTAATTCCGTTCCTTGAGATTCCGTGAAAAATAGGGAAAATGGGGAAGAGAAAAACATGGATTAGTTCTGCTGTTTGGAATTCCAATTAAAAAAGGGGGAAATGGGGAAGAGAAAAATGTGGATTCATTCTGCTCCTTGAAATTCTATAGAAAAGGGGGGGAAACGGGGAAGAAAACACGGTTTAATTCCGTTTGTTGAAATTCCATGAAAAAGGGGGAAAATGAGGAAGAGAAGAACATTCCAGGAGGGAAGATCCTACCCTGGCTCGGGGTGGGAATGTCGGTGGAGGGCAGGGAGAGGTTTGATCCCGCCCTTGGGAATTCCATTAAAAACAGGGGAAATGGGGAAGAGAAAAACATGGATTCATTCTGCTCCTTGAAATTCCGTAAGAAATAGGGAAGGTGGGGAAGTAATCCCTGGAATATCCCTGGAATGTGCTTGGAATATCCCTGGAAAATCTCTGGAATATCCCTAGAATGTCCCTGCTGTCCCCATGGCCATCTCAGCTTTTTCCTCTCCAAGTTTCCAGTGGAATTTTAGGAATTCTCTGTGGTAAATTGGTCCTGGAGTATTCCCGGAAATCTCGGGATGGGTCTGCAGGTGCTTCCAAGTGCTGCTCTTGGCCACCAATCCAGGAATTCCAGCTGGGCATTCCCAGAGCTCTCCATGCCTCGGGAATGCTGTCCCAATCCCAGGGAATGTCATGGATTCATTCCCACCTCCCTCTCCCGTCGCTTTATTGTCGCTCCAGGTCTCCTCGTGTTTTCCAAGGAATTTTTGGTTATTTGGCAGCACTTGGCTGATTCCCCTCTCCCAGAGATCCCTCAATCCATGCAGGACTCTCCCAGTGTGGAATTCCAGCCCCTCTGGAAGCGAATCCAGCGTTTTTTAATCCCCTGACAGCACAAAGACCCTTCCCTTCGGCTCCCCCAGCTCCGTGGATTTTTCCCTCTTCCTCTTTTCCTTAATTCACTGCCCGGTGAGTTCCTGATTGACTCCGAGACCAATTAAAGGAAAATTTAATGGGAGAATGGATGAACTCCCGGAGCTTTCCCGGCCATCCATCACTTTTTTATGGCGAGAGCCGGGAAGGAGCTCAGAACTTCCCGCTGGGAATGGGATAATGAAGAGGGCACGGAGAGGATTCCCGGGGATTGCCGGGATGCTGCTCCAGGCTGGGATTCACCTGCCTGATCCCGGCGTTCCAGGCACTGCAGTGACCCCCATGGAGGCTGGAAAAAGCTGGGATAATGGGATGGATCCCAAAAAATCCAGCCCGGATCCACTCCTGGTTCTGGAGTGAGGTGGAGGTGTTGGCTCCATGTTCCCCCATTCCATAAATCCCGGGAATCCAGAGTGCTGGGATGTCCCTGGGATTGGGAAGGGATCCATCCCTGGGAGCTGGGATGGGGTTTGGGATAATGGGATGGATCCCTGGAACCATCCCTGCTCCGTCTCGTCCCTGATTCCGAAGCGAGGCCGAGGGTGTGGCTCTCCCTGTGTCCCCCCATTCCAGAAATCCTGGAAATCCGTGTGTGCCCCAGATGTGCTGGAGTGCTCCAGGCTGGGGTTTCCTGTCCCAATCCCGGCCTCCCAGCAGCTGGAATGGGAGCTGGGATAATGGGATGGATCCCAGGAACCAAAATCCCATCCTGGAATCTTGGGGCTCCCAAAATCCCACCCCAGAGCCCTGGGACTCCCAAAATTCCCATCCCAGAATTTTGGGACCCCAAAAATCCCATCCTGAAGCTTTGGGGCTTCCAAAATCCCACCCCAGAACTTTGGGACTCCCAAAATTCCCATCCCAGAGCTCTGGGACTCCCAAAATCCCACCCCAGAATTTTGGGACTCCCAAAATTCCTATCCCAGAGCTCTGGGACTCCCAAAATCCCACCCCAGAACTTTGGGGCTCCCAAAATCCCACCCCAGAGTTTTGGGGCTTCCAAAATCCCACCCCACAAGTTTGGGGCTCCCAAAATTCCCATCCCAGAACTATGGAACTCCCAAAATCCCATCCCAGAGCCTTGGGACTCCCAAAATCCCCATCTCAGAACTTTGGGGCTTCCAAAACCCCACCCCAAAACTTTGGGGATGTCTGGGATTCCCAAAATTCCCATCCCAGAGCTTTGGGGCTCCCAAAATCCCATCCCAGAGCAGGACCCCCACACAAATCCCACTTCCCATCCCGCTGGGATTTGATCCCGAGGCAGCAGGGCAGGAAATGGAATCCGCCCCCAGCTCCCATTTTTCAGCTGTAACTCCGTAATAAAAATAACGGGATAATGATTTTTTTTTTTTCCTGGGATGATATTAAAGGCTGGGATATCGATCCCTCGGTTCCCGGGCCTCGCACGGAGCCGCAGTTTTTGACGGAGAGAGCAATAAAATCCTCACTTTCCCAATTTCCCATAAATGTCAGCTCTGCACGCACGGTTACAAATTCCCAGTGATGTTCCCGTCCCGCCCTTCCCAGGGAATGAGGGAACAGCCCCGAGGGGAAAGTTTGGGATTATCCCAGCTCAGATCCGGGCTGGGAGGAGGCTGCATTCCCGTGGGAGAACAGTCCTGGGGTTCTCTTTAATCCCAAATCCCTGAGTTTTGGGATACAGGCCCAATGTCCGCCCTGAATCCTGGAACTCTCATCCCACCTGGATTTTGGGGTCCTAGATCCTTGATCCCACCTGGATTTAGGGATGAGGTCCCCATGTCCCCTCTGGATCCTGAAGCCCTCATCCCACCTGGATTTTGGGGTCCTGGAGCTCTGATCCCACCTGGATGTTGGGATAAGGCCTCAATGTCCCCCTGGATCCCTAAACATTGATCCCACCGGGATTTGGGGTCCCAGAGCCCTGACACCAGCTGGATTTTGGGAAAAGGTCCCAGTGTGCCCCTGGATCCAACCTGGATTTTGGACCCTGGAGCTCTGCTCCAACCAGGATTTTGGGATGGGGGCAGAATGTTCCCCTGGATCCCAACCCCTGATCCCACCTGGATTTGGGGTCCCAGAGCCCTGATCCCACCTGGATTTTGGGGTCCCAGAGCTCTGATCCCACCTGGATTTGGGGTCCCAGAGCTCTGATCCCACCTGGATTTTGGGGTTCCAGAGCTCTGATCCCACCTGGATTTGGGGTCCCAGAGCTCTGATCCCACCTGGATTTGGGGTCCCAGAGCTCTGATCCCACCTGGATTTTGGGGTTCCAGAGCTCTGATCCCACCTGGATTTGGGGTCCCAGAGCTCTGATCCCACCTGGATTTTGGGGTTCCGGATCCCTGATCCCACCTGGATTTTGGGCTCCCGGAGCTCTGATCCCACCTGGATTTCTCTCCAAAGCTCCCCCAAACCCACCCCACTTGGAGCTTTTCCCAGCCAGCTCCCGATCCATAACACCCTGGATTTATGACTTTGTGGGAATCCGAGCTGCCATAAAAAGCTGCTCCCTGTTTTTCCGGCCCCGCCATCCTTTATCCGCTGTCACTTCCCAGCGTTTCCAGAGGCGGATGCGGCCCCAGCGATCGATGTTTTGTTTTATCTCCCTTTTTTTCCCAATAATTTTTTTAATCATTTCTCCTGCGGATAAATAATTCCAGGGAAAGGCTCGGTCAGCACTTTTGGAGAGGGGGAGAAAAGTGATGAGGTCAGGAGAGGGGAAGGGAGGGAGCGGAGCTGGAGCTGCCATCGGAATTCCCAGAGGGAATGGGGCATGGAGCGGGCACCCCAAAAATGGGGGGAAAAGGGGTTTGGGGGGACAGGGAGGGGGATATGGGATGGGAAAAGGGACGAGGAAAAGGGACAGGGACTGGAAAAGGGGGACAGGGACAGGGATCTTCCCTTGGAATTCCCAGCCGGAATTGGGCATGGAGCTGCCACCCTAAAAATGAGGGAAAAGGGTTTGGAGGGACAGGGATGGGATGGGATGGGATGGGATGGGATGGGATGGGATGGGATGGGATGGGATGGGATGGGATGGGATGGGATGGGATGGGATGGGATGGGATGGGATGGGATGGGGACAGGGATGGACACAGGGACCTGCCAACCCCCTCTCTGCTTCCCTTGGAATTCCCAGCAGGAGCCAGAATGGGGACGTGGAGCTGAGACCCCAAAATCTGGGAAAAGGAGGGTCTGGAGCTCCCTGGGACAGAGGATTTTAGGGATCAGCACAGCCCCTTTTTGGGATGGGAAATTTGGGAATTGGGATCACAGCTGGCATTCCCAGCCCCTTTTTGGGATGGAAAATTTGTGAATTAGGATCCCAGTTGGCATTCCCAGCCCCTTTTTGGGATGGGAAATTTGGGAATTGGGATCCCAGCTGGCATTCCCAGCCCCTTTTTGGGATGGGAAATTTGGGAATTGGGATCCCAGCCTCCCGTTGCCGCTCTCGCCAGGGCTGCTCCTGCTCCCGTCTCCAATCCTGAGCTTCTGCTGCTTCCTTGTGGCAAAATCTTGGAATGACACGGCCTTTCCATGAATTCCTGGCCCGGGACGCGACCCCAAACCCCGGGAGAATCCCTTGGGAGCAGCTCCAGGGTTGGGATCTCCCGGCCTTGGAATCTCGGGAGGAAAATCCTTCAGCCGCGTCCATCCCTGCGCTGACCTTTGCCGGCTCCTTGATAATTCCAAGTGGGAATTCTGCTCGCGAGCCCTTCCCGGAGGCCGTAAATATTCCCGGGAAGGTGATGGAAGTGCTTGATTTTCTTGGGATGGGTTTTTAAAGAGCCGGGATGTAACCCCGGAGTCCGGGTGGGAATTCCCGGGATATTTATGGCGGGAAGGATCTTTAATGCCTTTCCTTTTATTCCTGAATTTCAGCACTGCTGCCACTTGGGATTAAACATGGAATTCCCACTCTGTGACACCCTTAGCTCCCCGAAATTTGGGATTTTCCCTGGGATTGCTGTGCCTGTTGGGAATAAGGAAAAGGGGTGGGAGGATCTCACCGGGATTTGGGATTTGCTGCCATGGCTCAGCATCCCAAATCCTGGTTATCCATGGCTGGGGGAGCTTCAACCCTCTGGGATTCATTCCTGACCCTGGAGCTGTTCCTGGAGGGAAAAAAGGGATGGGATGGGATGGATGGGGGGTGCCCAGAGGGGCTCAGGACCCTCTGGAAAAACGGGAACGAGCGGCTGGGGTTTGATCTCCAGGTGCCCCACGTCAGCTTTTCCATGGGGAAATTGGGAATAAATCCCAGCAGGAATGGGGCTCATCCCTCCCATTCCCTCTCTCCCCACTCCACTCGTTCCTTTTGGGTCCTTGGAGAGGCTCGGGGCCCTCTGGAAAACTGGGAATGAGTGGGAGCAGTTTGGTCTCCAGGTGCTTCACGTCAGCTTTTCCGAGGGGGAATTTGGGAACAAATCCCAGCAGGAATTGGGGTCACTCCCCTCTTCCTCCTCCTTTGGGGCCAAGAGGTTCTTGGAGGGCCTTGGGACCCTTTGGAAAACCGGGAATGCCGGGTGAAAAGCAGAGCCGGGACTTTGATCTCCAGGTGCCCCATATCATCTTTTCCAAGGAGAAATTAGGGAACGAATTCCGGCGGGAATGAGGGGGGGTCTCCCTCTCTCCCTCCCTCCCTCCGGAGCCGCGGGGTGAAAGCTGAAAGTTGAAGAGTCCAAAGCCGTCAATCCCGACTTTCAGCCGGCGCTGGGAAAGGGAAATATTTGGATAAGGCGCGATCCGGAGCTGCCGCTGTTTACAAATCCCGATCCCACATCAAACGCGGCTCCCTTTGGGAAGCGCTCCCCGCTCCCCCGGCTCCTTTTGGGAGCTGTCACGGGAATTATTTGATGTTTCCCTCTCTCCTTTGTTTGTTTACGTTCATTAAAGTCGGGAGAATCCATCAAATCCTTGGCTCCGGTTATCCCGGAGCGCGCGCGGCCGCAGGTGCGGAGCGGCCGGCGGTGATGGAGGATCCATTTATCCCGCGGGGCGTGTGGAGGGAATGACACATTCCCGATAAATCCAGCCCCGACCCCGCCCTTCTCCCTTCCCCCGGCCCTGATGGATGAGCTCCTTATCAGGAACATGGAAAAGCCGTGGGCGAGCTCAGGCCGCGCTTCCCAGCCGGATGCGGGGCCAGAGGGTGATCCTGGGATCAGCCGGGATTTATGGAAGTTGTTCCCCAGCTTGGCCAAAAGTCATCTTGGATAAAATTCCAACAATTGCTTGATCCCCCTTGGATTTGTTTTATTGTAGGGAGTTACCCCAAGTTTGCCACCTGCAGAATTCCCAAATTTGCTGCCTTCAGAATTCCCAAATTAGTTACCTCTGGAATTCCCAGTTTTTCTGCCTCTCGAATTCCCAAATTCGTTGCCTCTGGAATTCCCGAATTTGTCACCTCTGGAATTCCCAGATTTGTTGCCTCCGGAATTCCCAAGTTTTCTGCCTTCAGAATTCCCAAACATGTTGCCTCTGGAATTCCCCAAGTTCGTCGCCTCTGGAATTTGCCACCTGCGGAATTCCTGAGTTTGCCACCTCAGGAATGGGGCCTCCAAGGCCATTCCCAGGAAAATGGGGCCTCCAAGGCCTCACCATTCCCAGAAAACGGGCCTCCAAGGCCATTCCCAGGAAAACGGGGCCTCCAAGGCCTCACCATTCCCAGAAAACGAGGCCTCCAAGGCCATTCCCAGAAAACAGGGCCTCCAAGGCCATTCCCAGGAAAATGAGGCCGTCGGGCTAACGAGGAATGGTCGGAGCTCACCTGAACGCTCCGCTGGAGCGGGAGCAAAAGTCGGGATTTACGGAGTCCCTGCGCGGACAGGAAAGGACGGGAGGTTTATCATGGATTAGGGAATTAATGGGGATGAATTCCCGCCCGCTGATGGATGGGATGGACGCTCCATTAGGGAATGATTTAGGATTTTCCAGCTCATTGTGGATCAAGGAGGGCTCGGCTGGGTCGGAATGTTGGGATTGGGGAAGAGAGGGAGCAGGGAAGGAATCCCAGGGATTTTCAAGTTATGGATCCGTATTTTTGCATTTTTATTTCTGTACCTTTCATTTTTGTATGGATTTCTTACGGGATAATTTGGGATGGAAGGGATCCTGGAGCTCATTCAGGGTCACCTCCTGCTATCCCAGGATTCCCAGGTTTTTGGGATGAGCTGGGAATGGCAGAGCCCTTCCGGGCTCTGGAATGAGATTCCATGGGAAGAGCCGTGATCCAGGCCAGACGTGGAATCATGGGAACTGGGTTTTCCATGGGAATTGGGGTCTCCATGTCCATAACCCAACCAGATTCCAGGGAAAAAGGGCAGCTCCAGCCTCATTCTGCTGAATTCTGGAATTCCAAGACCCTCTTCCCTATTCCCAGTCCTGGGAATATCAGCAGGATCAGGATAAACTGGGATTTCCACCCCTGGAGCTGCTTCTCCAAAGAAAGGGGCTGGAAACTTTGGAATGTGGGAATGGGAATGGCGAATTCCAAGATTTTCCTTTGTTTTGCCCCCCGCAGGCCTGGAGGAGCTCCCACGGCCCATCCAGGATTCTGGGAATATTCTGAAGCAAGGATACCTGGAGAAGAGATCTCGAGGTAAAACCTGGAATTCCAGGAGAAGATCGGGGGCTGCCACCTCAAAATTTGGGAGAATCCCAAATTCCCAGCCTCAAAACCCCAGGAAAAACACAGGAAATCCACAGATTTCCACCAGCAGGAGCTTCCAGGTTTTTCCAACGCCTTGCTGTGCTCATTCCCTTTTCCAGAGCATCCAAATTAAATCCTGGAATTAAATTAAGCTCGGCCCAGACCTGGAGGGCAAAACTAATGAGGAGAAAAAGCCGGGAAAAGCTCCAGGGATTCGGGATCATCCCACATTTAATGCGGAGATAAGAGCTGGGCTCGGAATCAGCCTCGGCCTTATCTCTCCTTTCCCGTGAAAGCCACAAATTATTCCCTTCCCTAATGGGATTTTCTCAGGAATTATTTATGGGAAGAGCCTGAAACAGCTCCTGGCTTTTCCCTGAGCCGAGCTCGGAGTTAGGCCTGGCTTAACTCCCTCTAATCTCCGCTTTAACGACATTTTCCGGAGATTTAACCCCAAACGCGTTCCCTGGCCGCAGTGAATCCATGAGAAACGCATCCCAAAGGAATAAAAAGGAGTATTTTCTACTTTTCCTGATTTGTCTGGATTTTTCCCCATTTTTCCCATTTTTTCCTCATTTTCCAGAGCCCAGCTTTTTCGGCTCCGAGTGGCACAAGCGCTGGTGCGTCCTCACCCAACGGAATTTCCTCTACTACGCCAACGAGAAAAGTGAGTGGGGAAAGAATTCCCAACTTTTGGGTGGGAAAGAGGGATCTGACCATGGAAAACCGCAATTCCCAGCTGCTGGAAAGGGAAATCCCAGCTGGATCTGGGTTTTTTTCCATTGAGGAAATGGGAATTTTCTGACCATTCCTCTTTCCCAGATATTTCCAGCCATTTCCCCTTTCCCAGAATTTTGGAGCCATTCCGCTTTCCCAGAATTTTCCCACCATTTTTTCTTTCCCAGAATTTTTCAGCTGTTTCCTTTTCCTGGAATTTTCCACCTATTTCCCATTCCCAGAATTTTCCATCCATTTCAATTTCCCGAAATTTTCTGGACATTCCCCTTCTCTGGAATTTTCCAGCCACGTGTCTCAGTTTCCCTCCATGGATAAAACCCCCTGCACCACATACAGGGGTGGAAAAAAAATCTGGAAAATCCCAAATTCTGCCCAATTCCCTTTTCCCAGGCAAGAACCCCAAAGGCTCCTTTCCCATCGAGCGCTACCAGGCCTACCTGGATTCCCAGCTCCGGAAAGATTCCCGGAAAAAATGCTGCTTCCAGCTGCTCTGCCCAGGAAAGCGCTCCTATGAGGTGGGAAAATGGGAATTCTGGGAGCGGGAGGGAATGGGAATTTCACGGGGGGAAAACGGGAATTTTTGGGCGGGAAATGGAAATTCTGGGGGGAAATGGGAATGGATTTCCATGGATTTCCATGGAGTAGGCCTTACAGCTTTCCTGGGATAGTGTTTCCATTGATTTCCATGGATTTCCATGGGTTTCCATGGATTTTCATGGGTTTTCCCAGGATATCCTGGCTGTGCTACGCTCCCACTTGGAGCCAGGAGATAAATCCCGGGAATGGCTTTTCCGGGTGCCCTGGGATCCCCATCCCCTCATCCCAAATCCCAAATCCCGGGTAACAGATTCTCCGGTCAGTTCACAGCTCCGAGCCCGGCCGAGGCCCAGGATTGGGTGGAGCAGATTCGGTTCCTCCTCAAGGGTGAGTCTGGAGCAGCTCCCACTTTTTGGGATCTTTGGGAAGCGTTTTCCCGCCTGGATGGGGGCTTTCCATCCATGCACATGGAATTTGAGGTCATTCCCTGGGATTTTCTGTCTTTCCTTGGGTTTTTCCATTTTTTTCCCCCCAGTTCTCTGGTGTTGGGTTAGAAGCTCGATCCCACCCCTCTGGAATTGTGAGAATTCCCAGTTTTCATCCTGTTTTCCCTCTATCCCAGCTGGGTTTGTGTGAAGTCGCTCCAGTTGGAGACAGAGAAAATTCCAGAAAGCCCCTGGAACCCTCTGGAACTTTCCAGAACCTCTCGAACCCTCTGGCTCTGTCCCTTCAGGATTCATCCCTGAATTTGGGGTGATTTCCTGGGATTTCCCATCTTCCCTTGGGTTTTTCCCATCTTTCCTTGGATTTTTCCTTGGTTTTCTGCCTGTTTGGGGTCGTTCCCTGGGATTTTCCATCTTTTTTGAGTTTTTCCTTGGATTTTTGCCCATTCTCAGGCACAGGATTTGGATCTCAATCCCACCCCTCTGGAATCAGAAGAATTCCCACTTTCCCATCCTGTTTTCCCGTTTTCCCGGCAGACCTGAGCTCCCTGACCATTCCCTGTGACGAGGATGAGGAGGAGGAGGAGGAGCTCTCCAAGGACCGGGACAGCTCCGATTCCATGAACAATTCCCAGAATTCCACCTTGAACCTGGAAGAGCCGGAGCTGGAAAGCGACGACATCTATGAGGTGCTGCCAGGTGAGCTCCGGAATTCCCAACTTTTCCTTGGAAAAATGAGAGGAAACCTCGGCCATTCCCACATTCCCACATCTCCGCCTTTAACCCACCCAAAATTCCAAAGTTTTATCCCATTCCTTTGTCCCCAGTTTTTGGTACCTCCCAAATCCAAACCTTGTTTTTCTGGGAATTTCAGATCTGGGAATTCTGCTGGAGCAGCTCTCAGAGTTTACATGAATTTTCATGGATTTCCAAGGGTTTTCATGGATTTCCATTGTTTTCATGGGTTTTTGTGGATTCTCGTGGATTTTCGTAGGTTACCATGGAATTCCATGGATTTCCAAAGGTTTCCGTGGATTTCTGTGGATTTCCATGGGTTTTCACAGGTTTTAGTGGATTTCCATAGGTTTCCATGGATTTCCGTGCATTTCCATGGATTTCCATGAGGGTTTTTGTGCGTTTCCATGGATTTCCATGGATTTCCATGTATTAACCTTCCCAGCTTTCCTGGGATAACCCAACTCATGGATCTTCCTTCATCCCAAACCCCCAGAAAACCCAGGAAAAATCCCAACCCAATCCTCCCTCCTCTCCCCCCCTTTACCTTCTGACCAAAAATCACGGAAAAAAAACCCAGGAGACTGGAATAAAAAAACCAGGAAAAGCCACGGAGAGATAATTTCCTCGGCGTTAATGAAGTTTTACAAAAACAGACGCGGCCGAGGCCAAATAAAATTTCACAGGTGATAAATTTTTCCAATTTCCCGGGAAGGATTCGATGGGAATGTTAAATCAGGAGTGAAGGTGTCCGTTCGGAAGCGCCGAGCGCTGCCGGGGAATTTTATCGACTGGAAAATTGAATCAAATTGCTCCATTAAAAACTTGGCTCCTCAGAGATTCCGAAGCTTCCCGGGATGCGCCGGCGGCTCCGGAACCCCCGGGATGAGGATCCCAAACGTGGGGTGGGAGGGAGAAGCTGAATTTTCCAAAGTTTTCCAAAGTTTTCCGGCTTTTTCCTTTGATTCAGTCCTGGGAAATCCAAGTGTTGGGTGGGATTGGGAAGGCGGAGCTTCACTTCCAGGCCTGATTCCAGGAAAACATTTGGATCCATCAGACTTGATTCCAGGAAAATCCCTGGATAGTTCAGAGGGGCTGGTCCTGTCCCCATGGATCCCATTCCTGGATTTTCCAGCTCCAAATTTACTGGGAATGTGCTTGGGAATGGGCAGGGATGGGAAGCGGTTTTCCCTGGATGGGAAATGGATTTTCCATGGACAAGGATGAAAATTTGGGATTTCTGAATTCCCTCCCAGCTCCATTCCTTTCCCATTTTTCCAAGCACTCCCAGCCCCTCTAGAATCTGCCTTTTCCCTGGATCATTCCTTCCATCTCTTCCTCCTCCTCTTCCCGAATCCTCTTTCTCCCGAAATTTTTCCTTCCTCACATTCCCAGCCTGGAATTTCCCCTCTGGAATCTCCTTTTCCCAAGCCACCTCTCTTCCCATAAGAACACCCAGAATTCATGGATTTGTTTTTTTCCCAGTGTCCACAACGATTCCCATTTTCCATGAAAATCTTCTCCAATACTTCCTCTCTCCACAATCAATCTGGGAATTTTTTATTCCCAGGATTCTCTCGGAGCCCTGGGCTTGCCAGAGCTGCTACATGCCTGGATTTTTCCAGATTTTTTCTTCTATTTCCCCCCTGATTTTTCCACAGTTTTTCCTGATTTCTCCACTGTTTTTCCCTCCCCAGATGAGGAGATGGAGCCGCCATTCCCGGAGGAAGAGGAGGATTTCGGGAGCGGGGAGGGTAAGATCCCAATCCAAAGGATTTCCAGGATATGAATGGGGCAGGAAGGGTGGGAATATTTTGGGATTTTGGCCACTTTGGAGCATCCTGGGCTGTGGAAATTGTGGAGAACAGGAGAATTCCGGGGGAATTTGGGATTTGATGAGTGAGGCTCCTCCTGATGGTGGAATTCCAGTTGGGAAGACTCTCCTGCTGGGATAAGGAGGCATCTCCCAAAATTCCTGTGATTTGGAGATTTTGAAATGGGAATTTTAATCCCTAAAAAGCCAGGGAGAGATCCCACAGGAATTTTGGGATGGCTCCCCTGGATCCCACCAGATATTCCCAGGATGCCTCCAATGCCTTCCTGCCCCTCCCAGAAGAATTCCTGGGAAAGGAGGGAAAACTGGGACAAAACTCCTTGGGGAGCACCAATGCCTCAGCCAGCGAGTCCATGATGGAATTCCATGGAATTCCTGGAGTTCTCCAGCCTCAATATTCAACATTCCCTTTGGATTTGGAACTTTCCCCATCCCATAGGAGCTCCAGGAGAACTTCCAGCTCTGGAATCCCCTTTCTGATCCTGTCCCCATGAACCCCTCACCGCTCTGACCCTTCTCCCTTTTCCCCAGAAAATTCCGACGAGGATTATTCCAGCTATTACCAGGGATTGTGGGATTGCCACGGGGACAATCCCGACGAGCTCTCCTTCCAGCGGGGCGACCTCATCCGCATCCTCAGCAAGGTAGGAGCTGGAATTATTCGGGAATTCTTTGGAAATCTGGCTCGTTTTCCATTTCATTTCCCATTTCCAACGGGGTCACCTCGTCCACGTCCTCAGTGAGGTAAGGTGGGAAATTTTTCCCATTTTCAAAGCCAAAATGTGCTAAAATAGCTCAAAGTTATGATTTAAAAAGAAATTGATGATGTTGGGAGGGGGCTTTTACTGGCTTTTACTGGTTTTGCTGGTTTTTACTGGTCTTTACTGTTTTTTACCAGGTTTCACCAGTTTTTTCTGGTCTTTACTGGTTTTTATTGGTTTTCATTAATTTTTAATGGTTTTCACCAGTTTTTACTGTTTTTCCTGCGTTTGGTGCCACTTTGGGTCATGATTTGGGCCAGGGAGCAGCTCCCACTCCTGGTCCTGCATCCCGCTCTGGAAATCTGCGAATTCCCCATTTTTGGGGCCTGGTTTAGGAATTTCAGGCCCCTGGAATCCCCCCAATCTTTTATCCAGGGGGTTCCACATCCTGGGATCCCAGCGGGAATTCCAGCGGTTCTGCCGGCGTTTCCCCATGAATTTGGGATGCAGGAATTGGAGGGAGAGGCAGTGATGGGAAGAGGAGGAGGAGGAGGAGGAGGAGGAGGAGGAGGAGGAGGAGGGAGGGGAAGGAGGAGGAGGAGGAGGAGGAGGAGGAGGAGGAGGAGGAGGAGGAGGAGGGAAAAGGTTGGGAATGTTCACTCAGCTGCGCCTTAATTCCCTTTTCAATCTTGTCCCAATTAATTTTGTGGAATTAATCTCGCGGCGGCCGCTGGCTCCGACCACGGAATAGCAGCTCCTATAAAATCCCATCTGGCGCCTTCCTGGCCTGGCATTCCCGGGAAAACTGGACAGGGGGAGCAGAACGGGCTCAGGGAATCATGGAATTGTTGGGGCTGGAAACCGATCCCGTCCCAACCTTCCTTGGGCTCTTCCAGGGAAATGGGGCTTTGTTTTATCCCAGGAATCTCGGGAATGCGGCTCCCAAGGGATCTTGGCCCTCCTGGATGTGGGAGGTGACAACCCCAGGGGTGCCAATGGTGCATTCCCACTGGGAGAAAACACTGGGAATTTATTTGGGAAAAGGGAAGAGTCATTCCCATCCCTAATTCCCATCCCTAATTCCCACCCCTAATTCCCCCCATTCCTAATTCCCAACTGTAATTCCCACCCCTAATTCCCATCCCTAATTCCCACCCCTAATTCCCATCCCTAATTCCCACCCTTAATTCCCACTAATTCCCACCCCTAATTCCCATCCCTAATTCCCATCCCTAATTCCCACCCCTAATTCCCAGCTGTAATTCCCATCTCTGGGGGTGTCCAAGGCCAGCTGGGCTGGGATAGCAGGTGTGGGAATGGGATGGGATTTGAGCTCCTTCCCGCTCAGCCGATCCCGCAATTCTGCAATCCCAAAAAACTCTGTTCCCATATCCCTGCTCCCGTCCCCGTTCCTTTTTCCCATCTGAGCGATTCCTTCTCCAGGATAATTGTGGGAATCGGCGCCGCTTCCCGCTTGGAGTGGGTTTAGCTGGATGTGACGCAGTGCCCGTAAAACCGGGATCTGTTCATTCCCACATCCCATAAAATTGGGGTCCCTTCATTCCCTCAATCTCTTTCTGTAACTCGGGATCCACTCATTCCCTCAACCCCATAAAACTGGGATCTGTTCATTCCTGCATCCCGTAAAACTGGGATCTGCTCATTCCCTCGGTCCCTTCCCAATAAAACTGGGATCCGTTCATTCTCGTATCCCATAAAACTGGGAACTGTTCATTCCTGCATCCCATAAAACCAGGATCTGCTCATTCCTGCATCCCATAAAACTGGGATCTGCTCATTCCCTCAGTCCCTTCCCAATAAAACCGGGATCCGTTCATTCTCGTATCCCATAAAACCAGGATCTGCTCATTCCCGTATCGCATAAAACCAGGATCTGCTCATTCCCTCGGTCCCTTCCCAATAAAACCGGGATCTGATCATTCCCTCGGTCCCTTCCCAATAAAACCGGGATCCGCTCATTCCCTCGGTCCCTTCCTATAAAACCGGGAGAGGGAAGGGGCGGGAGAGAATTCCCACATCCCGCAGCGCAGCCGAAGGCGCGGGGTGACATCTAGCGGCATTTTCCATGGATTTGGGGACCGGGACGAGCCCTGACCCCCCCCGTCCCCTCCCCCCTCCCGTCCCCTCCCGTCCCCGGGGGCGCGGGATGATCCAGGCCGGGCTCAGCTGCGCTCGGATCCTGGGAATGATCCCACTGGGAATGTCGGCAGCGCCGGGATGGGGGCAGCTGGAAGGCAGCGGTCACCCCTCGGTCATTGCCTGGTCACCCCTCGGTCACCCCTGGTCACCCCTGGTCACCCCTGGTCACTCCTCGATCACCCTTTGATCACCCCCCGGACACCCCGGTCACTTTTGGTCACTCTTGGTCACCCCCTGATCACCCCCCAATCACCCCTGGTCACTCCTGGTCACTCCTTGGGACAGAGACAGGGGCAGGGTTGAGGCTGATCCCAAATTTTCCCCATCCACGAGGCCTCAAGTACCAATCCCTAATCCTGAATCCCGAATTTCGGCCCATCCGCCCTCACCTGCCCATCCCTGGTCCCTCATCCCAAACTCATTCTGGCCCCTCATCCCAAATTCATTCTGATGCTCCATCCCAAGTTTTCCTCCATCCACAGGGATTCACCTGCACATTCCCGGGATAAACCTCACCTGGGAAAAGCCGGAATTCTTTCTCCTCTTCCAGGAATTCCCATCTGTTCCTTATCCCATAAATCCTGGGAATGTGGAGCCTGTGAATCCTGGAATTCCCAGGATTTCTGGGATATTCCCGAGTTTCCTTGGGAATTCCTCACCGGGAACATCGGTGGCCCTGGGTGGGACAATTCCAAAGGATCCGGGAAAACCGGGAGGGATTTTGGGATCAGCACCTTGGGAATTTCCTGGGATGGGCGTTGGATAAGAAAATTAATTAATTTAATAAATGTAATAAATTGAATTTATTATTTAATGGAATAAAATAATTAATAAATGGGGAAATTAATTGATTCTAAATTAATTGTAAATTAATTCTAAATTATTAAATCAAGAGGTGGATTAATGATAAATTAATAAATAATCAGGGAAATAAATGATAAATTAATAAATAAACATGTACATTAATGTTAATAAATTAATAACTAAACAGGTAAACTAACGTTAATTAATTAATAAATACACAGGGAAATAAATACATTATAAATTAATAAATGAACAGATAAACAAACAGGCAAAGAAATATTAATTATTATAAATTAATAAATGGACAGGTAAATAAACAGGTAAATGAACTCATTAGTTCATCCGTTATATATTATATGCAAATTATATAATATATATTATACAAATTAACTCATATAATTAACCCACAATAAATAAATTAATAAGCTGGTAAACAAACAGGTAAATAAATGTTAATTAATCCATTATCAATTAATTAATAAATAGACAAATTAAATTAAATTAAATTAAATTAAATTAAATTAAATTAAGTAAATAAAGGAATTTTTGGTCAGGATTTGTCCTGGTGCTGAGGAGAAATTCGGGATTCAGGAATTCTGGCAGGGAAATTCCAGGATTTTCTGGGATCTGGGAATTCCATGGATGATGGGAGGTGTTCTATGGAATGGGGTGAGCCTTTGGAGAGCTTTGACTTATTTTCTATTTTTAATTTTTCTGTTTTATAGTCTATATTTAATACTTTGTATTTTTAAATTTAAATTTAAAATTTTCATACTTCATTTTATTTTTATATTTTACATTTTTGCTTTCCATTTTATATTTAATACTTTGTAGTTTACATTTTATATTATGACTTAAATTTTAAGATTTTGTATTTTGATTTTTATATTTTACTTTTAGTACTTTATATTTTATACTTCATAATTTCTACTTTATATTTTAAAATACAATTTTTAAATTTTGGGATTGTAAGTTTTAATTTTTATATTTTACATTTTGCATTTTTGCATTTCAAATTTTAGTCTTTACTTTCCATTTTATATTTTAATTTTTGTATTATTATATTATACATTTTAAGATTTAATTTTTGCATTTTACATTTTGCACTTTAAATTTTACATTTTTTCTTTCTCTTTTATATTTTAATTTTTATATTTTATACTTTGCATTTTACATTTCCATTTTTATATTTTGTATTTTATACTTCATATTTTATTTTTTACATTTTTAAGTTTACATTTTAATTTTTTTACTTTACTTTTTTATATTTTATATTTTATATTTTTTTATTCTCTATCCTACCTTGACTCCATCCATCCACACCCATCCCTGCCAGCAAATTCCGGAATTTTTCCTTGGAAAACAGTGGAAAAAACAGAGAAACTGCAGGGAAAAAAACCCAGTCCTGCTTATCCAAAACATCCCAGGAAAGGCTGAAATCCCAGAAATCCCAAAAATCCCAAAAATCCCAGAAATCCTGTAAATCCTGAAAATCAAGGAAATCCTGGAAATCCCAGAAATCCCCAAAATCTCTGAAATCCCAAAAATCCCAGAAATCCCAAAAATCCCAAAAATCCCAAAATCCCAAAAATCCCCAAAATCCCAGAAATCCCAGCAATCCCAGAAATCCCGGAATTCCTGGAATTCCCGGAAATCCCAGGGCTCCTTTTCCCGGTGCTGATCCCAAATCCCAGCGGGAATTCTGCTCCTTGGGAATCCATGGAATTCCCAACCCCTTCCCACAGATCCCAAACAAATCCTGAGTTTGAAACGACCCCAAAAAACCCCAAAATCCGGGATGGGAGGAGCTGGGGCAGCCTGGATTTGGGGGAAAAAATGGGAATTCTCCAGGTCCAAATCCCTCTGATCCCGTCCTTTATTCCCGTTTTTTTTAAATCCCTTTCCAAGGTGCAAACGGAGGAAGATCCCGATTTTATGGAAAGGGAAAAGGGAATTGGGAATCCCTAAACGAGGCTGGAATTCCCGATTCATCCCAGGAATTATCCCCAATTAATGCAGGATTTAATTAAAACCACAATGATTCATCCTGAGGAATTCCAGGGAATTCAAGGATGAGATTCCCGCCCTTTTCCTGCTTTTCCCGCTGGATTTGGGATTCTGGGGTGTGGGATGGGGGGGCGGCTCTGGGTTGGGATTTGGGGGTGGAATCCTTGGGATTCCCTCTGCAAGGGATGAGGGGGAAAGTTCCCGGTGATCCCAATCCCAGGAAAAGGGGGAACCCGATCCCAGTAACTCCCAGTTTGGGGTCAGAGAGGAAAACCCAATCCCAGTAACACCCAGTTTGGGATCAGAGAGGAAAACCCAATCCCAGTAACACCCAGTTTGGGATTAGAGTGGAAAACCCAATCCCAGTAACTCCCAGTTTGGGATCAGAGAGGAAAACCCAATCCCAGTAACTCCCAGTTTGGGATTAGAGTGGAAAACCCAATCCCAGTAACTCCCAGTTTGGGATCAGAGAGGAAAACCCCCATCCCCAGTAACTCCCAGTTTGGGATTAGAGAGGAAAAACCCAATCCCAGTAACTCCCAGTTTGGGATTAGAGAGGAAAACCCGATCCCAGTAACTCCCAATTTGGGATCAGAGAGGAAAACCCATTCCCAGCAACTCCCAGTTTGGGATTAGAGAGGAAAACCCGATCCCAGTAACTCCCAGTTTGGGATTAGAGTGGGGAACACATTCCCAGTAACTCCCAGTCCCAGTTCCCCAATCCCAGTCCAGGCCCCCCTTTCCCCATATTCCCGAGGGAAAAACCCCAAAATTCCCAATCTGGGAGATTTGGGATCACCAAATATTTGGGACCTGGAATCCTGCTGGAAAAGGGAGTGGTTGGGATTTGAGATTTGGGGTTTGGCCAAAATTCTGGGAAGAAAAGGGGGTGATTCCCCAAAATTCCCAATCTGGGGGATTTGGGATAGCCAAATATTCGTCCCCTTTCCCTGCCCCAAATCCCAGGAATCTCAGATTTTGGGATGGAAGCGACCCCGGGATTTCTCTGGAAAGGGATTTTTGCTCTGGTTTTTAATGGGATTTTTAATCGGAATTTTGATCGGATTTGGGATCAGATTTTGTAATGGGATTTTTGATCGGATTTTTTAAATCAGAATTTTGGATGGGATTTTGGATGGGATTTTTGATCCGATTTTTTTTTTTATTGGATTTCTGATGGGATTTTTGATCAGATCCATCCCGGAACCGACACTTGCTGCTCCCAAATCCTCATCCCGCTCCCTTCTCCGTGATTTGTGATCCGGGATTTGGGATGGAATTATCCCAAACCCTCCCCGCAGCTCCGAACTCCTCCGTCCTCTTCTCTCCATCACACAAAAATATTCGACCGCAAAGCAGATTTCGGAAAACGGAGCGTGCGATAAAAAATAAAAAATCACCCCAGCTTTTTTATTTTATTTCTTTTCCTTTTCCCCCTGCTGGAATAGGTGGGAAAGATTCATTACCTTTATTTTTATTTTCCCTCTCTCCCTCACAATTTTACCATTAACTCGAGCCGGGAAGTTTTGCCGGTGGAAAAACGGCCAATTTTTTATTTTGTTTTTGTTGTTGCTCTCCCCGCACGGCAGCGGCGTTATTAAAATGCTAATTTAAACCAAAAAAAAAAAAAAAAAAAAAAAGAGAGAGAGTTAAATATCTGGCGGTGCCTAATTGCAGCCCATAATGAGCTCTGGAAATGCGAGTGCCCCCGACACACGGAGAGCATCAACAGCCGCCGACACCTCATTAGCGGCCGCCTTCATTAATTCTGCCGGCCCCGCGCTGACCCCGGCGGGGCCGCGGGGCGCAGGTGGGGCCCGGTGGCCCCGGGAGGCGGCTGCGAGCCCCGCGCCGGTTGCCGCGGCAACGCGGGGGATGCGCCAGAGCCCCGGCGGCTCCTCGGGGTCCCCGAGCTGCGATTGAGAGCCCCGAGTTCATCGCCGGTGGTCTGGGGGAGGGCTGGGGGCGTGGAACCCCCAATTCTGGCAATTCACCCCCGGTTCTGGCAATTCACCCCCAGTTTTGGCAATTTACCCCCAGTTCTGGCAATTCACCCCCCAGTTCTGGCAATTCATCCCCCAGTTCTGGCAATTCACCCCCAATTCTGGCAATTCACCCCCAATTCTGGCAATTTACCCCCAATTCTGGCAATTCACCCCCCAGTTCTGGCAATTCACCCCCCAATTCTGGCAATTCACCCCCCAATTCGGGCAATTCACCCCCCAGTTCTGGCAATTCATCCCCCAGTTCTGGTCTCTTTACCCCAAATCCCGGCAATTTAAACCCCAGTTCTCAGATATTTATCACCCAATTCCGGGATATTTCCCCCTAATTCTGGTCTATTTACCCCAAATTCCGGCAATTTAACCCCCCAGTTCTCGGATATTTATCACCCAGTTCTGGAATGTTTCCCCCCGGGTTCATCCCTGGTGGTCTCGGGGAGTGTAGGAGGTGTGAAACCCCCAATTCCGATATATTTACCCCCTAAATCCGATATATTTACCCCAAATTCTGGTATATTTACCCCCAATTCTGGCATGTTTACCTCCCAAATTCCAGAATATTTCCTCCCGAGTTCATCCCCGCTGTTCTCGGGGAGGTCTGGAGGCGTGAACCCCCCAGTTCTAGCAATTTACCCCCGATTTCGGTACATTCCCCCTAATTCTGGTACATTTACACCAAATTCCGACAATTTAACCCCCCAGTTCTCGGATATTTACCTCCCCAGTTCTGGAATGTTTCTCCTCAAGTTCATTCCCAGCGGTCTCAGGGACTGCTGGAGGTGGATTTCCCCCCAATTCTGGAATATTTCTCCCCAAATTCCGGTATATTTACCCCCAGTTCTGAATGATTTCCCACCCATTTTGGAATATTCTCCACCCCAATTCCTGCATCCCTGAAACCCCAAACCCACTGGATCTCACACATCGCCCTGCTCCCCACTCGTCCCTGCACCCCCAAACCCTCCCTGTACCCCCGGATCCTCTTGAGCCCCAAAAATTCCTGAACCCCCAAAATCCCCACAATCCCTGAACCTCCAAATCCAACATTCCTGCACCCCCAAACCCTCCTACAACTTCCCACAGATTCTTATTCTTATTCTTATTCTTATTCTTATTCTTATTCTTATTCTTATTCTTATTCTTATTCTTATTCTTATTCTTATTCCTTTTCTAATTCTTATTCTTATTCTTATTCTTATTCTTATTCTTATTCTTATTCTTATTCTTATTCTTATTCTTATTCCTTTTCTAATTCTTATTCCTATTCCTATTCTTATTCGTATTTATTTATATAATATTGATATTGATATTGATATTGATATTGATATTGATATTGATATTGATATTGATAATTCTATTATTTTTATTCTTATTTTCATTATTTTTCACCTCCCCTCTCCCCCTCCCCAACCCGAGTAACTCCGGACCCCAAATCCCCGGGAATTCCCTCCGTGCCCTCGCCGTGCCCCCGCCCCGCTCGGCTCGGCTCGGCTCGGCTCGGCTCGGCTCGGCTCGGCTCGGCTCGGCCGTGCACTCCCGATGAACCGGCGCCCGCCGCCGATGGCCCTGGAGCGCCGCCGCCGTGATTTAGGAGAACATTGAGAACATTAACGGCGCTGCGGAGCGGCGGCGGCGCCTGGCGGGGCGGGCGGCACCGGCACCGCGCGCGGATGGGCCCGACGGATGAACCGGGCCCGGCACCGGCACCGGCAGATGAACCGGGCCCGGCACCGGCACCGGCACCGGCAGATGAACCGGGCCCGGCACCGGCACCGGCACCGCGCGCAGATGGGCCCGACGGATGAACCGGGCCCGGTACCGGCACCGGCACCGGCACCGGCACCGCGCGCGGATGGGCCCGACGGATGAACCGGGCCCGGCACCGGCACCGGCAGATGAACCGGGCCCCGCACCGGCACCGGCGCAGCGGCCCCGGCCGCGCTCCCGCCCCGGGGAGGGAACGGAGATGGAGCGGGCGGGAGCCGGGATGGGCGGGGAGTGCGCTGGGCCCCGGTGTCACCGCGGTGTCACCACAGTGTCACCCCAATGTCACCCCAGTGTCATCACGGTGTCACCCCCGGTGTCATCACAATGTCACCCCAATGTCACCACGGTGTCACCACAGTGTCACCACAGTGTCACCCCAATGTCACCACAATGTCATCACAGTGACACGGTGCTTGGGATGCGTGGATTGTGATGGGATGGGACACAGAGACCCCAATGGGATGGGACAGATCCTGGTGGGATGGGACACGTTGGTCCTGCTGGGATGGGACACCTGGACCCTCCTGGGATGGGACATGGATACCCCGGTGGGATGGGACAGATCCCACCAGGGAATCCCGGCTTGGGGGTTCCTGGGGATGGAGGGAATGGGGTTGGGGTGACCCCAAATCCAATCCCCAGCCTCAAAACGGCACCAGATTCCCAATTTCCCGTTTCCTGCTGATTCCCAGGAATGGGGAGATGGAGTTGGGGTGACCCCAAATCCAACTCCCAGCACCCCCAAATCCATTCCCAGCCTTGAAAAGGAGTCAGGTTCCCATTTTCCCGATTCCTGCCGATTCCCAGGAATGGGGATGACGCTGCTCCGCTTCCCAGTGCTCCCAGTGCCCCTAGTGCCCCTCCGTCCCCCTCCCATCCCCTTTTCCTCCCGGGAATCTCTTTCCCCTCCCATCCCCTCCTTTCCATAAAACCCCTTGAAATTCCCTCTCTCCCCAGCCTAATTAACGCCTAATTAACCAAATTCCAACAAAACCGCATCCTCCTCCTCCTCCTCTCCCGCTTTCCCGAAAAAAAAAAAAAAAAACAAAAACCAAAAACCAAAAACCACCACCAAAAAACAAAACCCAGGAATTCCAGCGAGCTGGGAAGGAGCGGAGCAGAGTTCACGCAGCTCAGCCGTGCCAGGGCTCGGCGCTAATGATTTAATAAAAATTAGCATAATTAACGAACATCTGCACGAGGCAGCGCGGGGCAATTTGGCAGCGCGAGACGAGGACTCGAGCGTTATTGCCGCGAGTTTAATGCGCTTTTAATTCGTCCTGGCCCCGCGCGGGGGGAGGAAACGACGGCTGGGCTGCCGAGAGTTTGGGGTTTTTTCCATCCCTTCGGAGGATGAAAAATCCCGGGATTTATCCCAGCATTCATTCCAGCAGAAATGATTTTAAGAATTGGAATTGCAGAAGCGGGGTTGGGATCGCGTAGTGGCCGAGGAGCGGCTCAGCCCGCGGGGTTTAGGGATAAATTTGGGTTTTAGGGATAAATTAGGGGATTTTTTTCCCCATCGTTTTGCATGCAGAAAAATCCCGGGATTTATTCTGGCATTCAGTCGGGCAGAAATGGTTTTAAAAATTCGGGTTGGAAAAGTGGGGTTGGGATCACGGAGTGGCTGAGGAGCCGGGGTTTTAGGGATAAATTTGGATTTTTAGGGATAAATTTGGGGTTTAAGGATAAATTTGGGTTTTTCCCGTCCCTCTGGATGCTGAAAAATCCCGAGATTTAGCCCAAGATTCAGCAGAGAAGGAATTTTATTTTTTTTTTAATTGGGATTGCAAAAGGGTTGTGGTGTTGTGGAGTGGGTGAGGAGCGGCTCAGCCCACGGGGATTTAGGGATAAATTCGGGTTTTTCCTTAAATCCTACGGAAATCTGGGAAAAGGGGAAGTTTTCCAGGAAAATCCATCTGGAGACACTTCCAGAACTCCAGGCTGGGAGCTGGAATTTGGGATTAAAGCCCCCCAAAAAATCAGGGTGTGAATTAAACCTTAAATTCCCGAGCAAACCTCGAACCATGACTCAGAGGATTTGGGACATTTTTTGTTGGATTTGGGGTATTTCCGTGGGATTTGGGGTATTTCCGTGGGATTTGGGGTCCCAAAGGAAGGGCCTGACCCCAATCCCGGCCCCACAGGAGTACCCCGGGTACGGTTGGTGGGTCGGGGAGCTCGGCCAGGAAATTGGGATCGTCCCGAAGGAATTCCTGATGCCCGCCTTCGACCTGGAGCAGTGACGGGACAGGTGAGGGGGGCGGGGCTTGGGGGCGGGGCTTGGGCTGCAGAATTTGGGGTTCGAGGTTTGTGGTTTGGGGTCCAGGACTTGGGATTGGGGGTTTGGGATTTGGGGTTTGAGGTTTGGGGTGCAGAGTTGGAGGGGTGGGGTCAGAATTTGGGTTTGGAGTTTGGGGTGTGGGGTGCAGGGTTTAGGATCACGTTTTGGGTTTGGGGTGCAGAGTTTTGGGTTCGGGATTCGGGATTTGGGGTTTGGGGTTTGGGATCTGGGGCCACAGATCCATCCCAGGGGCGTCCGTACTGTCCTTGTCTCCATCCTCAGTTTTCCCTGGAGCAGCTGGGCCCGGGAATGGCGGCGGCAGCGCGGGGCCGGATCCCAAATCCCACAAATCCCACAAATCCCACAGATCCCACAGATCCCACAGATCCCACAAATCCCATTGGATTCCTCTGCAGGACCCAGCGCTGGCACCTAGTGGATTTATCCCAAAAAATCCCCCCTGGAGCCATTCCGTGGGGAAACTGAGGCACGCATCTCGCTTTTCCCCAAAAATCCCAAATTTCCTGGAGATCCCAAATCCAGGTGTTCCCCCATCCCAAATCCAGGTGTTCCCCATCCCAAATCCAGGTGTTCCCCCATCCCAAATCCAGGTGTTCTCCCTCAATAAATCGATTTTTCCTCTCCAAGTTTGGCTGTTCTGGAAATGACTGGGAATGGCCGGGGGATTATCAGGAATGATCTGGAATGATCAGGAATGATTGGGAGTGGCAGAGATTGATCGGGAATGATCGGGAATGGCCCGTTTGCTGTGAGGGTGAATCCAGCACATCCTCCCCCTGCTTTTCCTGCTTTTCCTGCTTTTCCTGCTTTCCCTGCTTTCCCTCCCCTCCCGCACTTGGCTGCGGGGCCGCTAGAGGGTGGTAGGGCCCTGCCAGCTCCGATCCCTCTGGAATTCCCAAACTGGGCTCAGATCCCTCTGGAATTCCTGGCCTCAGACCCCTTTGGAATTCCTAAACTGGGCTCAGATCCCTCTGGAGTGGATCTTTGGGTGGGATCAGATCCATGGATTCAGTGCGGATCCCTGGGCACAGAGTGGATCCCTGGATTCAGCACGGATCCCAGGATTCCGATCTGATCCATGGAATAAGATTGGATCCCTGAATTCGGATCAGATTCCTGGATTCAGAGCGGATCCTTGGATTCAGGCCAGATCCATAGATTCTGAGGGGATCCCTGAATTTGGATCAAATCCCTGGTTTCAGGCTGGATCCATAGATTCAGAGGGGATCCCTGGATTTGGGTTGGATCCTTGGATTTCGATTGGATCCGTAGATTCTGGGTGGATCCATAGATTCAGAGCAGATCCATAGATTTGGATTGGATCCCTGGATTCAGAGGGGATCCCTGGATTCAGAATAGATCCATAGATTTGGATTGGATCCCTGGATTCAGATTGGATCCCTGGATTCAGAGGGGATCCATAGATTTTGGGTGGATCCCTGAATTCCGATCCGATCCAGGCACATCTGCGCCATTCCCAGAGGATCGCTCATTAATATTAATGAGTGTTTATGAATATTAATGAGGGGCTCAGCCAATCACAGCCGAGCTCGGGGCCCTGAACTCCTCCTGCCGTTCCCGCTGCGCCTCCCAGGGATTCCCAACATTCCCAAAAACCTCCAAACCAGCCAAAAACTCCCCAAACCCGCCCCAGACCCAATCCCAAAATTCCCACCCCTGAGCCCGGCTGAACACAGAAAAGTCTCCTCCACTTCCGTTTTAATTTTATTTATTTTTATTTTTTTTTTTATTTATTTATTTCCCACACCAAGTGCTGAGGGAAGGGAGGACCCCAAAACCCCCCCGGGCTGCTCCTGCTTTCCCAAAAATCCCTGGAACAGCCTCAGCGGGAAGGGGACACAAATTCCAGCCCCATCCTTCCCTTTTCCCAGTGGGAAGCTCAGCTCTGATTGGCCCAGTTTGGGAATTCCAGAGGGGTCTGAGCCCAATTTGGGTATTCCAGCGGGATTTGAGCCCAGTTTGGGAATTCCAGAGGGATTTGAGCCCAGTTTGGGAATTCCAGAGGGATTTGAGCCCAGTTCAGGGATCCCAGAGCGATTTGAGGCAGGAGCAGAGTGAGGAAAACACTGCTGGAATATCAGGAATATCGGGAATATCGGGAATCCAATGGGAAAGAGCTCGGACATGGCTGGGGCCGCATTCCCAGTGCTCCCAGTCCATCCCAGTGGCTCCACACTGATCCCTCTCCCAGCGAGGGCAGCGGGGCCTGGGGCTGTCCAGAGGGGTCACTCTGTGCCCAGCTGGACATTCTGGGATCTCCAGAGGGGTCACTTTATGTCCGGCCGGACATCCTGGGGCTCCTCTGGGCTGTCCAGAGGGGTCACTCTGTGTCCAGCCGGGCACTCTGGGCTGTCCAGAGGGGTCACTCAGTGTCTGGCCGGACATCCTGGGGCTCCTCTGGGCTCTCCAGAGGGGTCACTCTGTGTCCAGCTGGGCACTCTGGGCTCTCCAGAGGGGTCACTCGGTGTCCGGCCGGGCTCTCCGGCCGTGCCTCGTCCATGCCAAAGTCACTCCAGTAGGGGAAGCTCTCCAGGCTGGCACAGCTGGAAAAGAGCAGGAAAAGGGATCCAGGGAATGTTGGGATTTTGTGGAAGCACCGAGCTTGGAGCTGGAACAGGGGGAACATTCCCATCATTCCCAGGGATATCCCAGAACCCCTGCCTGGGATCCTCTGGGATCCAGAGAGGAGCTGGGAGTGCCCTGGGATCCCCAAAAGGGAGCTGGGAATGCTCTGGGATCCCCAAAAGGAGCTGAGAGTGCCCTGGGATCCCCAAAAAGGAGCTGGGTATTCCCCTGGGATCCCTAAAAGGAGATGGGAATGCTCTGGGATCCCCAAAAGGGAGCTGGGAATGCTCTGGGATCCCCAAAAAGGAGCTGAGAGTGCCCTGGGATCCCCAAAGGGAGCTGGGAATGCCCTGGGATCCCCAAAAAGGAGCTGGGGCTGGCCTGGGCCCCACAGGGACACTCCAGGACAGTCCCAGGCTGCTCCCGCCCTGTCCCCGCCCTGTCCCCGCCCGGTCCCATCCCGGGATCCCGGCCCGGTCCCTCCCCTCCCTGGGGTCACCTGGCTGCGGGCGGGGCCGCGCCAGGGGCTGTCCCGCTGTCCCCAGGGCGGGCCCGCGCTGTCGCTGTCGCTGTCCCCGCGCTGTCCCCAGGCCCGGCCGGCCATGGCGTAGTGCAGGATGGCCTCGGTGACCGAGTGCGGGCCCCGGCCCTGCACGCAGGCCTCGATGGCGGCCACGGGCAGCTGGCTCTGCAGGAACAGGTGCAGGCGGCTGTCGGAGAGCAGCACGGCGCTCTGCACCACCCTGGGGACAGCGACAGCACGGGGACACGGTCACCTGCTGCCACCTCTGCTGGCACCCTGCCACCTCCCACCCTGGGGGGAGCGACACAGTCACCCGCTGTCACCTCTGCTGTCACCTCTGCTGTCACCTCCCACCCTGAGGGACGGTCACCAGGGCCACCCAGCCCTCCCTGCTGTCACCTCCCGGCCACCCCTGGGCTGTCCCCTCCCCTCAGCCCTTCCCAAATCCCAAATCATCCCAAACCACAAACCCCAAATCAGAAACCCCAAACAATCCCAAATATTCCCAATCTCCAAACTGAAAAAAATCCCAAATCCCAAACCCTAAACCCCAACCCAAAGGATTCCAAACCCCAAACAATCCTAAACCCAAAATTCCCAAATCCAAAACCCCAAACAATCCCAAACCCCAGACAACCCCAAACAATCCCAAATTACAATCCCAAACCCCAAATTACAAACCCCAATTCCCAAAATCCCAAATTTTAAACAACCCCAAACCCCAGACAACCCCAACCCCAGCAACACCCCAGCCCAGGTAACCCCAAATCCCAAACAATCCCAAACCCCAAATTCCCAAACCCCAAACAATGCCAAACCCCAAACAATCCCAAACCCCAATCCCTAACGATTCCAAACCCCACCAACCCCAACCCGCAGCAACCCCAGCCCAGGTGACCCCACACCTCTGCAGGAAGTGCTGCAGCCCCCGGCGCCGCCGCTCGATGAACTCATCGGTGCTGCCCACGAAAAACGCCGCCTTTCCCGGCAGCTCCGGCACCGGCCTGGAAAACCGGGAACACCCCGGGATGGGCACGGCCAGAGCCCAAACCCGGGAGCTGGGGAGCTGCACCCCGGGAATCCTCACAGCAATCCCGACCCCGGGAATGAATCCTCACACCAATCCCCATCCCGGGAATCCTCACACCAATCCCCACCCCGGAATCCTCACACCAATCCCCACCCCAGGAATGAATCCTCACACGAATCCCCACCCCTGGAATCCTTACACCAATCCCCACCCTGGGAATCCTCACACCAATCCCCACCCCGGGAATCCTCACACCAATCCCCACCCCGGGAATCCTCACACCAATCCCCACCCCAGGAATGAATCCTCACACGAATCCCCACCCCTGGAATCCTCACACCAATCCCCACCCCGGGAATGAATCCTCACACCAATCCCCACCCCGGGAATCCTCACACCAATCCCCACCCTGGGAATCCTCACACCAATCCCCACCCCGGGAATCCTCACACCAATCCCCACCCCAGGAATGAATCCTCACACCAATCCCCACCCCGGAATGAATCCTCACACCAATCCCCATCCCTGGAATCCTTACACCAATCCCGCGTTTTTCTGGAGCTGCCTCCTCAGCCACACGAACTCCCGGTAGCGGCGCCGCACGCACGAGGTCTTGGCGGTGAAAGCCTTGCTGTTGGTCTGGGAAAAATCCAGGATGGGAATGATCCTGGGAATTCATTATCTGTGGGATTGAGGGCTGAGGGATCCAGGAGGGGAATTGTCCTGGGAATTATCCCTTGTAATTATCCCTTGTAATTATCCTGGGAATTCATTATCCATGGGATTGAGGGCCGAGGGATCCAGCATGGGAATTACCCCTGAGAATTATCCTGGGAATTATCCCTGGGAATTACCCCTGGGATTGAGGGCTGAGGGATCCAGCATGGGAATTATCCTGGGAAATACCCCTGGGAATTACCCCTAGGAATTATCCATGGGAATTAGCCCTGGGATCGAGGGCTGAGGGATTCAGGATGGGAATTATCTGTGGGAATTATCCCTTGGAATTATCCCTGGGAATTATCCATGGGATTGAGAGGCTGGATCTGGCCTGGGCAGAGGATCCAGGATGGGAATTCTCCCTGGGAATTATCCATGGGAATTCTCCATGGGATCAAGGGGCAGGATCTCAGTGACTGAGGGATCCAGGATGGGAATTATCCATGGAAATTACCCATGGGAATTACAATCCCAAGGATCAGCATCTCAGTCAGTGCAGGATCCTCCCGGTGCCAGATCTGGGATGTGATCCCGAGGATTCCCCTCCGTGTCCCGGCTCATCCCAATCCCAGCTCTCCCAGGGCTCATCCCGATCCCAGCTCTCCCCCTCCGTGCCCCAGTCCCGCCTCACGTGCAGGAAGATCTTGTAATCCACGTAGGAATTCCAGGAGCCCTCGTTGTGCACACGAGGATCCTGCACCCGCACCGTGGTCAGCTCCTGTGGGATTGGGGAATGGGATCAGGGAACGGGATCCATCCCATTCCTGCCTTCCCAGAGTCCTGGGAATGGGACTGGGGGCTCCAAAAACTGGATCCATCCCATTCCTGCCTTCCCAGAGTTCTGGGAATGGGATCAGGGAACGGGGATCCATCCCATTCCTGCCTTCCCAGAGTTCTGGGAATGGGATCAGGGAACGGGGATCCATCCCGGCCCTGCCTTCCCAGACTTCTGGGAATGGGACTGGGGGCTCCAAAAACTGGATCCATCCCATTCCTGCTTTCCCAGACATTCCCATTCCCATCCCGGCTTTCCCAGATTCCTGGGAATGGGACTGAGGAACTCAAAAAACTGGGATCCGCCCCCATTCCTGCTTTTCCAGGCATTCCTGTTCCTATTCCTATTCCTATTCCTATTCCTATTCCTATTCCTATTCCTATTCCTATTCCTATTCCCATTCCTATTCCCACTCCCAGATTCCTGGAAATGGGACTGGGGAGCTCCAAACAATTCCCATTCCCATTCCCATTCCCATTCCCAGCTGCTCCTGCACTCAGCCCCATGGGTTATTCCATGGAGATGGAATTCCCAATAATTCAACTCGCCCAAATTCCAGAATCTGGGAATAAACCAGGAATGCTCCTCACTTCCTCTCGGTTCTCCAACATCCTAGAGCCCAGCAGGGAACATCTGGGAAAAAAACAGAAAAAAGATGGGATTTAGAAAGAGAAATCCTTCCAGGCGGGTTTCCATGGATTCTGCATCCCCCAGATTTCTGGGATGCTGCAGCTTTTGGGAATACTGGAAGTCCCTGGAATCTGGGAAAAGCCTCAGTTTGAGGGGCTCTGGGATTCCCGGTTTGGGGTTATTTCCCTGAAATTCGGGATTCTCCAAGGCTCTGCTGCCTGGGATTGGTGTTCCAGGAGAGAATTCCAGGTGGGATTCCTGCCTGGCTCCTTATCCTTCATCCTGATCCATCCCTAAAAACCTTTCCCAACCCCCTGGAACAGCGGGAATCCTCATTCCCATCCATGGAAAACCCTCCAGAGCCAGAAAAACCGGGAATGAATCCCACTTATTCCTGATTTTCCCTGTCGCGGGTGAATTCCTGAGAATGTTAACAAATCAATCCCATTTATTCCCTATTTTCCTTGGACACAGCCGCCCCTCTAAAACACTGGAATTCATTTTTCAGGATCTTTTGCCTTCCAGGGAAGGGAAGGGCTCCTGATCCCACTCCAAGGGATGTCCTGCACCACCACGAGTCCCAAAAACGCAGGGAAAAACAGGAAAAACGAGAATGAATCCCGATTATTCCTTTCCCACGCCTGCTGTAAAACACCGCGGGGGAAATTCCAGAGAATTTTGCCTCACAGGGAAGGAAAAAATTCCTCGGAGCAGGGATCGGAGCCACGGCCCGAGCCCAGCCGAGCTCCGGGCGCTGAGGGCGAGCCCCGGCCCGGCCCTGCCGGGAGAGGCTTTTGGGTTTTTTTAAATTTGGTTTTGGGGGTTTTGGGGTTTCTTTGGGTTTTTCTGTGTTTGGCGACACAGGGATCCTCCGAGGGACCCCCAAATCTGCCCCCTCCCCTCAGGGCCCCCTCACCTCGCAAAGCTTGCGGCCCCTTTAAGCAGCAGCGGCAGAGCGCGCGTTCATAGCGTGGGTGTGACCGGAACTTCCGGTACGGAGCATGCTGGGAGTTGTAGTTCAGGCGTTGCTGTGGTCCAGAGGCCACCCGGGGAAAAGGAGTGGCTGGAGCACCCGGAGCCGCTGAGGGAGTGGGAATGTTTGTCCTGGCGAAGAGGCGGATCAGGAGGGACCTTTGGATCTGCACAAGTCCCTGACAGAGGGGGCAGCCAGGGGGGGTCGGGCTCTGCTCCCAGGGAACAGGGACAGGAGGAAAGGAACGGCCTCAGGCTGGGCATCAGCAGGAATTTCTCCATGGAAAAGGGAATCTAACACTGGCTTTGCTGCCCAGCCTGGTGCTGGAGTCCCCATCCCCAAAACCACGTGGATGTGGCACTTGGGGACACGAGTTGGCCGTGCCATGGCGCTGCTGGGGGAATGGTTGGACTTGGCGGTCTTAGAGGGCTTCTCCAGCCTGAATGAATCCTAGATTCCCTAAATACCATTATTTATGGATGCCATGAGCAGGATCCTTCGTGGGCCCTGGCACAACCCACGGGGGGTGGCACTCGGGGCTCTGACCTGATGGACAAGGCGGTTTTGGGTCACAGCTTGGACTCGAAGACCCACGAGGACTTTTCCACCGTTAATGATTTAATGATTTAATTATTTAATTATTTAATAATTTAATGTAATTAGTGTTTGATTTAATTTAATTACTATATAATTATTTAGTTAACCACAAGCAGAGTGGAGGGGCCTGACCATCCCGGACTACACCTCCCATCACACCCCTCGCGCACGCAGAGCCGCCGCTCTCCACGAACTACATCTCCCATCACACCACGCGGCCCCTTAACGGAACGCAGTGCGGCTCTGTGGCAGCGCCGGACTACACCTCCCGGCGTGCCCCGCGCGGGCGCGGCGCAGGCGCGGTGCGCGCGGCGGGCAGCGGCGCTGGCCGGGCTCTTTGTTCAGGGCGGCGGACGGAGCGCGGCCAGGCCCGGCCCCCGACCCCGAGCGCGCCCCCGCGGCCCTTCCCTCGGACACCGGCGGCGGGGCTGTGCACGGTCAGCGGGGAACGCGCACCGGCCGCGGCGGCGGCGGCGATGGGGGCGCGGGGGTCGGGGCTGAGGGGGTGAAGGGGGCGGGGCGGCCATTGGGGGAGGGGAGGGTCTGAGGGGGTGGGGGGGATGGGGGAGGGGAGGGGGGAAAGGGGAGGATGGGGGATGAGGGGAGAGGATTTGGGGGGGCTGGTGAGGGGAAAGGGGGATGGGGTCAAGGTTTGGGGGTGATGGGGAGGGGTCAGTGCAGGGATTTGGGGGGCAGGGAGGGGTTTGGGGATGGGGGCAGGGTAGGGAGAGGTTTGGGGTGATGGGGAGGGGTCAGTGAGGGGTTTGGGGGAGATGGGGGGGATTTGGGGACCAGGGTAGAGGGATTTGGGGTTTGAGGATGGATTTAGGGATGGGGTCAGTGCAGGGAATTGGGGTTTGGGGATGGATTTAGGGATGGGGTCAGTGCAGGGATTTGGGATTTAGGGATGGGGTCAGTGCAGGGATTTGGGGTTTGAGGATGGATTTAGGGATGGGGTCAGTGCAGGGATTTGGGATTTGGGGATGGATTTAGGGATGGGGTCAGTGCAGGGATGGATTTAAGGATGGGATCAGTGCAGGGATTTGGGATTTGGGGTGCTGGGAAAGGGGGATCAGTGGGATGGGATGTCGGGAATATTGGGAGAGAGGTTTCTGGGGTGCCCCCCAAAAAGGAGCTGCACTGGGGGAAAGGGGAGTTTTGGGATCCAGGAGTTTTGGGGTTGGGGAGATCCCAAGGAGAGAGAAGCCCTGGGAAATTGGGAGAAGGGGAAACTGCAGGGTGGAAATGTGTTTGGGGAGGGGAAAAGTGGAATTTTGAGGGAGAAAAAGTGAGGTTTTAGACGGAGGAAAAGTGATATTTGTGAAGGAAGAAGGGGGATTTGTGAGGGGAAAAAAATGTGATTTTGGGGGGAACAAAAAGTGGGATTTGTGAGGGAATGTGTGATTTTTGGGGGAAGAAAAAGTGGGATTTTTGAGAAGGAAAAGGGATTTTTGTGATGGGAAAAGTAGAATTTTGGGGGATACAAAACCCCATTGGAGGAGGGGAAGGGGATCTCCCTGGAAAAGCGGGAATCCGGGAAAGGATCCGGGAGGGACAAGCGACAACTTTTGGCGGGAAACAGGAAAAATCCCGGGAATCCGGGCCTGGGAGAGGAATTCGGGAATTTGGGACCGGGAATGTGCCGGGAAGGGAAAAGCAGCTGCAGCAGGAGCGGTTCTGCGGGAATTTTCCTGGAATTTTGGGAGCCAAAACTCTGGGAATGGGGGCTGGGAAACGTTTTGGGAATCCCAGCGGGGATTTGTGTGTCTGGGGAAGGATTTGGGAAAGCTTTTCCCGGGAAAAAGTGGATTTGGAGCTGGGAATGGATCCCGGGAATTTTCCCAGTGGGGGAATTTCGGGTGTTAAACCCCTGGAATGTGGATGGGGTTTGGAAGCAGCTCCCTGTGTTTCTATAAAACTGAGAGATTCCAGGATAAAAATTGGGAATTTGGCGGGAGAGTTGCGTGATTTGCTGTGAAAGAGGCTGGAAATGTGGGGGGGAAAAATTAGGGATAAATCCCAGAATTCCTGCAGGAATTGAGAGGGGAGGGTCAGGCTCTGAATCTCGGAATCCATGGAATTCGGCTGGGGCTGCTCCAGCTCTGGAAAATGCCAAAAAAAAAAAAAACTGGGAATGGGCTTGGAATGCCTGTTTATCCTTCAGGAATTCCTTGTGGGAATGTGGGAAAAATGGATCCCAAAAATGAACCCAAAAAGGCTCCGAATTCAGGGTTTTCCCCTCTCTAGATCCAGAGTTTTTCCAGCCTGGAATCCAGGGATTTCCAGAATATTCCCAGCTTGAAATCCATGACTTTTCCTGGTTCTGAATCCAGGGTTTTGAATGGGAATGGAGAGGTGGGGATCTGGGAATGTGACCTGGATTTAATTGGGAATAACAGCTGATGGAATTTGAGTTCATACAAACCCCTGGAGTTCGTAGAAATCCCAGTTTTCCCAAGGATTTTCCATCCTGGGGAGGGCAGGGAGAGAAAATTCTGGAAAAATGGGAAAATCCCAGGGAAAATCTCAGGGAAAATCCCAGTTTTTCTGAGGTTTTCCCATCCCAATAAGGGCTGGGAGAGAAAATCCTGCAAAAATGGGAAAATCCCACTATTCCCAAGGGATGAAAGGCAGCTCTGGGGAAGCTCAGGAATGGACTGGAAAAATTTGGGAAGGGCTGGGAAAAAAAAACAAAAAAAAAACAAAAAAAGGGGGAAAAAAATCCTGAAATTGCTGAAATTAAAGATAAAAAATCCAAATCTTTGTGTCCAAGTCGTGGCGTAAATCCAACGGGATTTCTCCAGGAATTCCCAGGATGTTCCCACCTGATCCCAGATTTTTTTTCCCCCTGTTTTTCCCTGTGCAGCAGCCCGGGAAAGCGTTGAAGCTGGCCAGCACAATGGGAAAAAAGCAGAACAAGAAAAAGGTGGAAGAGGTGCTGGAGGAGGAGGAGGAGGAATACGTGGTGGAAAAAGTCCTGGATCGGCGCGTGGTGAAGGGAAAGGTGGAATATCTGCTCAAGTGGAAGGGATTCTCTGAGTGAGTCATTCCTGGGCTTTTCCAGCAGGGAAGGGGCGTGGGGGGAAAATCCTGGGGTTCCCAAGGAAAATCCCGGGGTTCCTGAGGGGTTCTGGTCCCAGGGAGGGAGGGAAAAATGGGAAAAACCTCACTGTGCCAAGGTGGGAAAATCACGGTGGTGCCAAGGATTTCACATCCCAGGGAGGGAGGGGAAATCGTGGGGAATTCCAGTGTTCCCAAGGAAAATCCCAAAGAGTTCCAGTGGGGCAGGGAGGGAGAGAAAATCTTGGAAAATCCCAGTGTTGCCATGAAAAATCACAGTGTTCCCAAAGAATTCCAGTGGGGTAGGGAGGAGAGAAAATCTTGGAAAATCCCAATGTTCCCAAGGAGCTCCAGCAGGGAAGGGAAAGAAAAACGGGAAAATCCCAGTGTTCCCAAGGATTTCCCATCCTAGGCAGGGAGGGAATAAAAATCCTGGAAAATCCCAGTGTTCCTAAGGAAAGTCCCAGTGTTCCCAAAGAACTCCAGCAGGGCAGGGAGAGAAGAACCTGGATGGCAAAATCCCACTTTTCCCAAGGAAAGTCCCAGTGTTCCCAAAGAACTCCAGCAGGGCAGGGAGAGAAGAACCTGGATGGCAAAATCCCACTTTTCCCAAGGAAAGTCCCAGTGTTCCCAAAGATTTCAGGGAAAATCCTGCTGTTCCAGGGAGCTGGCAAGGCAGCTGGAGGAAAATCCTGGAAAATCCCAGTGTTCCAGGGTGGGAAATCCCATTCCAACCTGGAAACAGATCCTGGAGGGATTTCCCCCCTCCAACCCCTTGTGGGATCCAAGGGATTCTTTCTGAGAAGGGAATTTCCTCCAGGGTTTTCCCAGCTCTGAATCCAGAGTTTTCCCAGCCAGCACTGGATGGATTTTCAGGAATTTTGAATTCTCTAAACATCTCTGGGAGCTGAGGAAAAACCCTGGGATGAGGAGCTGAATAAAGATCCCTTGATCCAGCAATGGAATGAGCACGGAGAGGTCGGGATCTGGGAATGTGACCTGGGAATCTCCAGCCCAAAAACATCCCAAATTCTGCATCCTGCTGATGCCACACCCGGGGGGTTTGTTTGGGTTTTTTTTGGCGGGGGAAAAATTTTGGGATTTGTGTTTGCTGGCAGCGAGGACAACACCTGGGAGCCCGAGGAGAACCTGGACTGCCCCGACCTGATCGCGGAATTCCTGCAGTCCCAAAAAACCGCGCACGAGAGCGAGAAATCCGAGGGCAGCAAGCGCAAGGCAGAGTCCGACTCGGAGGACAAGGGGGAGGAGAGCAAGCCAAAGAAAAAGAAGGAAGAGGTGAGGCTGGAAGGGGATGCCTGTCCCTAGAAAAGCCATTCCCAGGGTTTTTTTTTTTTTTTCCAGGGTTTTTTTGAGGAATGGGAAGGGGAGGCTCAGGGTGAGCTGGGCTTGCCAGGCAAGGGAGAGGGAAGTGGGGAAATCCCAGTGTTCCCAAGGGATTGCAGCAAGACAGGGAGAGAAAATCCTGAAATCCCAGTGTTCCCAAGGGATTCCAGCAAGGCAGGGAGAGAAAATCCTGGATAGGAAAAATCCCAGGGTTCCCAAGGATTTCCCATCTCAGGAAGGGCAATGGGAGAGAATATCCTGGATGGGAAAAATCCATGTTCCCAGTTTGATTCCCAGTCTGGTTTCCCAGTTGGGCTCCTGGTCTGGCTCCTGTCTGTTTTCCTTTCCCAGTCCAGTTCCCAGCTTGTTCCCATTCTATTCCCAGTTTGGGTTCCCAGTCTGGTTTCCCAATTTGGTGTCCCAGTTTGGGTTCTCAGTCCGTTCCCAGTCTGTTCCCAGTCCATTCCCAGTACATTCCTAGTCCGTTCCCAGTTTGATCCCAGTCTGTTCCCAGTCTGCTCCCAGTTCTCAGTCCGTTCCCAGTCTGTTCCCAGTCCGTTCCCAGTTTGGGTTCTCAGTCTGTTCCCAGTCCGTTCCCAGAACGTTCCCAGTCCGTTCCCAGTCCATTCCCAGTCCGTTCCCAGTTTGGGTTCCCAGTCCATTCCCAGTCTGTTCCCAGTCCATTCCCAGTCCATTCCCAGTCTGTTCCCTGCCCTATCCCAGTTCAGCCAGTTCCCTGTCCCTCCACCCTTATCCCAATCCCTCTCCCTCCCTCCCAGAGCCCTCACAGCATCCCCACACCCCTGCAATTCCAGCCTGATCCTCCCTGCCCATCCCAGAGCCGGGAATGTCACTCTGGGAATTCACAAATGGAATTTTCTCCTTTGTTTTGGTTTTTTTTTTTTTTTTTTTCCTTTCGCAGTCGGAGAAGCCGCGAGGCTTCGCCCGAGGCTTCGAGCCGGAGCGAATCATCGGAGCCACGGACTCCAGCGGGGAGCTGATGTTCCTGATGAAGTGGTGAGGCTGCCAGGGCATTCCCAGGGATCATTCCCTCACATCCACGGGATTGGGAATCGTGTGGGGTCAGGGATTGTCCCTCTGTGCCCTGGGGACGCTGCAGGGAGGGGCTGGAGCGGGGCCAGGGAAGGGTTTGGAGCTCCTGGAGCAGCTCAGGGAGTGGGAATGGTGGTGCTGGAGAAAAGGGGATCAGGGGGGACCTGCTGGGTCTGCACAAGGGGCAGGGATGGGTTTGGGGTGCCAGGAGCTGGGAATGGTGGTGCTGGAGAAAGGGGGATCAGGGGACACCTGCTGGGGTCCCTGACAGGAGGGGAGGGGGTCAGGCCCTGCTCCCAGGGAATGGTCAGGGTCAGGGTTTAGGGGTTGGGGTCAGGGTTCCCTGGCTCATCCTGTGCCCCTCAGAAATTCCATTTTCCTGCTCTCCCACTCCTCCTTTCCCTCTCCCTGACTCTCTGCTCTCCCTGCAGGAAGAACTCTGACGAGGCTGACCTGGTGCCTGCCAAGGAAGCCAACATCAAGTGCCCGCAGGTGGTGATCTCGTTCTACGAGGAGAGGTTGACATGGCACTCCTACCCCTCAGAGGACGATGACAAGAAAGAGGACAAGAACTAAACCCTGCTGCTCCTCTGGGGGCAGCCTTGGGGGGTTTATTTTTTGGGAAAAGGATCCGAACTTTTGTGGGGTGTGAGCAAAGGAGGGGTTTGGAGGTGCCCTTGGAAGAGCCCCCCAGGCCAGGCCAGGCCAGGCCAGGCCAGGCCGGTGTCTGTGCCCTGCAGCCGCTCCTCTGCTCCCTGCCGTGTCCAGATTCCAGCCAGAATCCCGTGGAATTCCACATTCCATCGGAGAGGGGGGGAGGGACAGTCGGGGGGGGTGTGGAATCTTGGGATGGGGTGGGGATTTTGGGGTGGGGAGGGGTCTCAGAGCAATGGGAGCGGAAGCAAAGCCCCTTCCATGAAGGACTGGCCGGGATGGCCGGGCTGGGATTGGGATTGGGGCTGGGATTGGGATTGGGATTGGGACTGGGAATGCAGATGGATCCTGCTTCCCCTCCACAGCCCATCCCAGAGCCCCCAGCCCTGCTCCCAATAGTGTTAACTCTGCATTTTTAAGGCGTAGCATGTGTGTAGGTCTTTTGATTTGGATTTTTATTTTCCTTTTCTCTTCCTTTATTTTTTTGTTTGTTTGTTTGTTTCCTCTTCTTTTTTTTTTTTTTTTTTTTTTTTCTTTTGCTATTTCGTGGTGTTATCCTTTGGGAAGGGAGGGAGGGATTTTAGGGGGAATTTGATCTCTTTTAATCAAAGAGGGAAGTGAGGTCTGGTGATGACATTCCCAGATCATTTTCAAATTTTTTGTTGTTGGTTTGTTTTTTTTTAAAAAGAACCTGAATTCATTAAAAAAAAAAAAAAAAAAAAAAACTGAATTCAGTAAAGAAATTTCAGTTGATTTAAAGAAAAAAATTAAGGGAAAAAATGGAGAAGATCCCAGAGCTGGGGACAGAGACACTGAAAACTGTGAATGTCCAAAATCTCCAGAGCTGATCCTCGAGCGATTTTTAGGGGGGAATTTTTGGGGAAAGGGGAGGGAATTTTTGGGGTGGGAGGGGCCAAAGGGGAGACTTTGTGAAAATGCAACTTTGTGATTCTGTATCGTCCTGCAGCAGAACTGCCACTCCTGACACGTGCATTGTATGGGGGGGGGATGGATTTTAACCCTTTTATTGCCTTTTTAACCCATTTTTGTTTTCCGTTCTAAGGTGCTATTTCTCCAAATCATGGGAGGGGGGGAAAAAAAAAAAAAAAAAAAAAAAAAAAGAGATTTCCTGAATTTCTGATCACTTGTTCCTTTTCTCACCCTGGATTTTCCTGCCCAGCAGGGAGAGGAGCCAACAGCAGCACAAGGAAAAATCCAATCAGTCTGAATTTCTCCCCAGAGCGAGGCTGGGAGCTGCTTGCCCAGAACCTCGGGAGGGTTTTTTGGGTTTTTGAAATCAGATTTATTTCCCAAATCCTGAACTATTTGAGTGACTCCAGGGGTGGGATCTCGACGTGCATTGTACAAACCTTTTTTATGAGCATGTGTTTGGGTTCCTGTGCAAAAATCCGTGTGCAAATGTAAAAGTTCGTGTTTGGATTTTAACTTCATACCGAGCTCTGTCCAGTTTTTACTTTGGTTTTTTTTTTGTTTGTTTTGTTTCATTTTGATTTTGATTTTTTTTTTTTTTTTTGGTCTCAATAAAATTTTAGATTTATAATCCTGATTTTTAATTTTTTAAAAAATTTTTAATTTTTTTGTAACCTTTTCTTTACCTTGCTGCCTTTCCTTCAGCAATGAGTGTCCAGGTAGAGCAGGACACGGAGGGAAGGTGAGCACTGAGCCAGGGTAGAGCTTTGGAGGAGGAGGCAGCAGCAGGTTCTGGAGCAGGTTCTGGAGCAGGTTCTGGAGCAGGTTCTGGGTTTATTTTGGCCTCCAGCTGCACAAGAGAGGCTCAGCCAGAGCCCAGGGCCTGGCCTGGAGCCTGCAGGGAGTTGGCAGCACCTCAGGTGGGTAAGTGACCTTCAGTTCCCTTCTGGGCCCAGCCTGGGGCTTTGGGGGGGCTGGAAGGACCTGGCAGAGCTTTGGGGCTGCAGGAGGAGGAGGAGGGTTCCAGGGGGAGGAGGAGGAAGAGAAGGGTTAGTGGGGGAGGATGAGGAGGGTTCCTGGAGGAGGAGGAAGAGGAGGGTTCTTGGATGAAGAGGATGGTGGTTCCTGGAGGGGGGAGGAAGATGGTTCCTGGAAGAGGATGGGGGTTCTTGGAGGAGGATGATGGCCCCAGGAGGAAATGGTGGCTCCTGGAGGAAGAGGAGCAGAGATCCCAGGAGGATCAGTGGATCCAGTCCCAGGAGGAGCAGAAATCCCAGGAGGAGCAGTGGATCCAATCCCTGTGCAAGAGCAGTGGATCCTTTCCCCTGAGCTCCCTGCACCATCCCAAGGAATCCTTGTGGGATTTGCTGCCAGCTGGGACCCCACCCTAACCCAGGCCCTGAGGAATATCTGCAATAATCACCCAGGAGGAGAGCAGGAAGCACCTGGGATCCAGTGTGGATCCAATGTGGATTGATGGTGGATCTTGCTTTTCCTTCTCCATTTCCTTCTTTTCCTTCTTTCTCTTCAATTTTCTTTCTCCATTTCCTTTTCCTTCTCCATTTCCTTTTCCTTCTTCATCTCCTCCTTCTCCATTTCCTTCTCCTTTCCCATCCCCTGCAGGGTTGGAACAATTCCCTCCTATCCAGTGTGGATCTGGAGCTGCTGTGATGGCAGAAAATCCCCGAATTCCCATAATTTCATCCCCCAAACCCCCTCAAATCCCAAATAAAACCCCCTGGAGCCGAGGCTGGTACAGTGAATAAGCTGTTTTTATTTTTTGTCCTGTGCTCACAACAATCTCTCTTCTCTCCCTGACAGGTCACAGATCATTCAAATCAAAAAAAGTTTCTAAGAGGAAAAAAAAAACAATAATTTAAAACACACGCACAGGGCTCTCTCTCCATTCCAACCTCCCCACTCCCAACTTGTGCTTCATTCCCGGGAAGCTGGAGGGGGCTCGGGGCTCCCATCCAGCCAATCCCAGCTCCAAACATTCCCAAAAAAACCTGGAAAACATTCCCACAAACCCACACACATCTTGCCAGCGGGCCTTCCCTGCTGCTTTCCCAGGTGGAACAACCACCCTGGAATCCTCCTCGATCCCGTGCACAGGACTGGCTCGGAAAAGCCGTTATTTTGTTTTATTTATTTTTTAAGCTTTTTTTTTTTTTTTTTTTTTTTTTTTTTTTTTTTTTTTTTTTTTCATTTCTATTGTTTTTCTGGTTGCTGGTAAAGTCAGAACACTCCCAGCTGTGCTATATGGAAATACAGCTCTAGGATGGTCTCCGAGGTGTGGAGACCTGACAGTGATCAAGGCACTACCCCCACCCCCCTCCTGAAAAACAAAGGAAGTCAGACCAACACCTCTAGGGACAGAAGAGAATCCTATAATGTGATCACACGGTTACACGGAATCTTTATGGCAAAGAGAACATTGAGCAGCTTTGAACGTTTGGGCTTCTCCCTTTTTTTTGTTTTTTTTTTTTTTTTTTTTTTTTTTTTTAGTTTTTTTAAGGGTTTTTTTTTTTTTTTTTACTCAACACAAGCACTTCTAGACCCTAAAAGGGGATGGGGGAAAAAAATCAAGGCTGGAACCCCCAAAAACCCCAAGCGCGGTGACGGGACGGGGACCTGCCGGTGTTGAATGCTCGAAGTGACACCCCGAGGTGACACCCCAAGGTTGGGATCAGGGTCCCAGCGCTCCCCTTGTGCTGTTCCTGACCCAAAAATTCCTCCCCAAGCGTTTCCCAGGAGAAGCAGGCGGGTGCTGAGTGCTCAGGAACGGATCCTGCTGCTCCTCTCTTCCCGATTTCCCCCCGGCCCTTCTTCCTCCCAGGATGGTTTTCCTGCCTTTTCCCCTGGCTCTGAGCATCCTCGGGCAGGAGAGGGTTAATGGGAGTCACCCCCTGGCTCAGAGGCTCCTCGGGCAGGAAGGGGTTAATGGAAGTCACGCCACTTTTGTGTCTCTGCACGTGTGCCCTGGTCTGATCTCTGATCATCGAGGAAGGAGAAATCTGGAATATCTCACACACACGGATGGCAAAAACGGGGTTGGGATAAAAGGAAAAAATGGGGGAAAAAAAACCAAAAACGAACCAAAAAATAAAATAAGGAAAGGGGGAAAAAAAATAAAAACCAACTACCTGAAATCACAGAACTTTGGAAGTTCAGAAAAACGTCTCTCCTATAACTTGGTTTGAAGTCCATTCGCTTAAATCTCTTTTTTTTTTCTTGTTTTTTTGTGGGTTTTTTCTCTTATTTAAAGCCAGTTCCTAACAGTAGTTTGTTTTTTTTTTTTTTTTTTTTTTTTTTTTTTTGTTTTATCCACCTCGTGCCAACCTCCCCCAGCAGCGATGCCAGCTCGTCCCTGCTCTCCCCAGCGTTTCCCGGGGGGCTGGGCGGTGGCAGCTGGGCTTTGTGTGTGTGTGTGTGTGTGTGTGGGGTGAGCAGCTCCGTCCCCCCCTTTTCCTTTTTTTTGTTATTTTGGGGAACGGCCACTCCCGCAGCAGAGTCCCCGGCGCGCGCCGCGTGCGGTTTTTTTTTCCAGAAGACAGAATTCGGATAAGAAGGCATCACAAAGTTCCCCTCCGCAAGCAACTTTTCCAGGCTCGGCCCTCATGCCAGCTCTCCCTTCCGCCGCCGCCTTCACTTCCTGCGGTCCTTCTGCTTGCGCTCGGGGCGCCGCGGCTGCGGCTCGGCGGGCGCGGGCGCGCGCGGGATCAGCAGCACCGAGCCGTCGCTGCCGTACTGCAGCGCGTACCGGCTGGGCGAGTAGGGCCGGCCCTGCTCGTCCCGCAGCCGCCCAAACACCTCTTGGTACAAGCTCTGCACTTTCTGCTTCATCTGCCGGATGGATTTGAGGAATTCCACCTTCTCCCTGAGCAGTTTGGACTTGTCGCGCTGCAGCTCCTCCACGTCGCGCTCCAGGTTGAGGATGGTGTCCAGTTTTCTCTTGCGGCAGTTCTGGGCGGCCATCTTGTTCTTGCCGCGCCGGCGGATGTCGCGGATGAGGCTGAGCTGGGCCTCGCTCAGCTGGTACTTGGACAGGAGCTCGTTGAACTCCTCCACGGGCAGGTTGATGATCTTGTCGTTGGTGAAGGGGATCTTCATGGCCCTGGCGCGGTGCTCGTCGCGGCTCAGCTGCTTGTCCAGCAGCTCCGACGGTTTTTCCTTGCCGCTCTTCTTGCCGGCGCCGGGCGCTTTGGGCTCCTCGGGGTCCAGGGCGCCCGGGGCCATGTTGTAGGTGTGGTTGTGGCCAACGTGCTCCAGGTAAGGCAGGTAATGGAGCTGAGCCGGGTCCTGGTAGCTCATGCGGCAGAACTTGCTGTACTCTGGCTGGTAGCCAACCGCCCCTTCCGCTTCCTCAAAGTCCACGTTCTCCGAGTCCGAGCTGTAGCCCACGGCGCCTTCCTCGGAAAACGAGGAGGAGGAAGAGGATGAAGAGGAAGAGGAGGATGAGGACGAGGCTTCGGAGCTGCTCAGGGACGCGGGGCTGTGGCCGGAATCCAGGGAAAGACCTGAGTCGGAATCAAACTCCTCTTCCAGCTGCGAGGCCTGCACAGGGTTGAAGCCCTCCTCGATGGCCAAGTCCATCAGGCTGATCTCATCCAGCATGGCCTCGTCCAGGAGCCCTCCCAGGGGGTCGGGCAGCTCAGGCCCGGCCGTCTCGTTGCCCGTGCTGTTCATCTGGGGCGGGAAGAAGATCCCGCTCAGGTTGGTGGAGCCGAAGGTGCTGTTGAGGCCGGTGGAGTTGTCGGGCGCCAGCTGCAGCAGGGCCGAGCCACCCGCCATGGACGAGGGGCTCTCCATGTCCGAGCTGAAGAGGGAGAAGTCCTGGGAGCAGCTGCCCAGCGAGGCCTGATGCAGGCTGACGTTCTGGTTGATGGGCGTGCCGGGGGCCAGGCTGTAGTTGGACGCCAGCAGGTCCCCGCCGCTGCCGCCGTAGAGGCTCTCGGCGCTCGTGCTGTTCACCTCCATGGCCTGCAAGAGACACAGGCACAGCTCGGTGGAGGAGCCCCAGTGCCAAGGACACTTCCAGATCCCGGGGAAGGAGCTCGCAGATGCCACGGGGACAGCGCGGTGTCACCGCAGCGTCACTGCACCGGCCAGGACCCGAAATCACAGAGCCCCTCCCGCCCCTCCCGGAGCTCACCTGCATCTCCATGATGGACATCAGGTCCTGCCACTGCTGCTCCAGGTCGAAGGGCGACTCGTTCTCGGCCAGGAGAGGGGACAGCAGGCTGGGGGGGCCGCCCGGGGCCCGGCTCTGCCCGGGCACGGCCTCGCTCAGGGCGGAGACATCCGCAGCTGGGAACTGAGCACGGCAGGGAAAATCAGGGCTGGGAGCTCAGGGACGCTCAGGGAGGCTCGGGGATGTTCAGGGACACTCAGGGATGCTCAGGGACACTCAGGGATGCTCAGGGACGTTCAGGGTTGCTCAGGGATGGAAACTCAGGGATGCACAGGGATGGATGTTCAGGGATGCCTGGGGATTCTCAAGGATGCTCAGGGATGCAGCCACCCCCCAGCCCAGCCCCTTCCCGCCCGCTTTGCCACGAACTAACGCGGAGCAAAGCCAGGAGGCTTTAATTAATCACAGCCCCCCCTCCCTGGGTGGTTTCACAGGATGCCTGGAGCCTCCTGGAGCAGCCAAACCCAATCTGCCGCTGCGGGAGAAGCGCGGGAGGCACCAAATCCCAGCGAGCGAGGCAGGGAGAGGCTCGGGATGGACCCTGTGGGCTCACCTCGGAATTGTCCCCAAAAGGGAAGGTGGCCTCCAGCAGCCTAAGGCACTCCTCCAGGGACAGGGCTGTCTGATCCTCCGCACCGGGCACCTGCGGGGAGAGCAGACACACGGAATGGGAGCCGCGGGCTCGGGGCGGTGCTGCTGAGGAATCAGCTCCCTTCCAGCAGGGCTCCATCACAGCACATCCAAAAAAGAGCCAGAGCCCCACCCAGTGCTCCTTCGCTGGCTCCATCCTCCCGCTCCAGGCTACGGGAAAGCGCCAGCGCTGCCGCTCCCGGCCAGCCTGCTGTCTGTCCCCTGCTGTCCCCTGCTGTCCCCTCCGGCCATGCAGGCCAGGGGGACTCTGCGGCTGCCCACGGGGACACGGCCGGCCCTGCCCAAATCCTGCTGCCCACCTGGGCAAACCCTGCTGCTGCTGCTGCTGCTGCTGCTGCTGCTGGAACAGCCCCCGCACAGGCACCGGCACCGGCACAGCCGGAGGGCCCCGGCCAGCCCAGGGGTGTTACCTGCGCAGGGAAACTCTCCCCGGTCTCTCCATCAACTAGCGGGATTCTATCCAAGACCTCATTCCCTGCACTCCTCCAGCTGTCCCCGCGCTCCCTCCCATCGCTCAGCTCTTTGTCCACTTCGCTCTCTTTCTGACGGTGGCTGTAGTCAAAAATCTCTCGCCCAGCGCCGAGATCAATATCCTGTCTCCACAGGATGTCAATCAAATCGATGTCCTGCAAGACAGACCACATTTCCTTCAGCCCCCTGGCCTAAGGAGGAGAAGGGGGGGGATCCCCACCCAGCGGCCCCTCCCCAGGGACCCCCCGCCCGGCCCGCAGCCCACCCGCCGGGGCCCCCTCCTCCTGCGCCGCTGCCGGGGCTCCGGAGCCCCGCGGGCCGGCCGGGAGCGGCTCTGCGGGCTCCGCATGGCCGGTGCTGCCCTGCCCGCCGCCCATGGCCGCCCGCCCGCCGCCGGGAGGCGGCGGGGGGCCGCCAGGCCCGCGTCGCGGCGGTGGCTGCGCCGTGCCCGCCTTGCATCAGCCCGTGGTGCCATCCCGGCCATTTGCATAAGGGGTGGGGTGGCAGGAAAATCCCCGCATTCCCACCCACCTGATGCAACTTGAGCCGCCGCCGCCGCTGCTCCGCCGGGCCCCTGCCCGCTCCCCGCCGGTAGCGGGCTGCCCGCAGCCCCCCGGGCACCCTCCCGCAGCCCCCGCTCCTCGGGGCGGCCCCGGTACCTTTCTCATGTCCCCAGCTGCCGCCCGGGCCGCGGCGCACGCCGATCATGGTCCCCGGGGAGGAAGAGGAGGAGGAGGAGGCGGCGGCGGGGCGGGCTGGCCGGGGCGCGGCGCCGCGCACGCATCGCCGGCCGGGGCGGCGGCGGCGGCGGCAGCGGCGGGGGAGCCGCGCTCCGCTCCGCCCCACCGGCCACAGGTGCCCGCGCGGCCCCGCTGCGGCGGCAGCAGCAGCCGCCCCCGCCCCGGTGCAGCGGATGCTGCTGTGGCTGCGGCGGCGGCCCCGGGGCCGGGAGGGGCTCGGCGGGGCCGGGAGGGGCTCGGGAGGGACCGGGAGGGGCTCGGCGGGGCCGCCCCCCAGCGCGCTCGGGCCACGCCCCCTCCGCCGATGGCCCCGCCCCGCCCCGGGCGGTGGCCGCGACCAATCAGCGCCAACGGGGCCGCCGCCCTGACCAATCAGCGCCGGCGGGGGCCGCCCGCTCAGCCAATCACCGCCCGCGCGGCGCCACCGGGCCGCGCCCCCGCCTGGTGCAGCGGGGCCGCCCCCACTCCCCCGCCCGAGCCCCGCCCGCACCGCACCGGGAATGGGGAACGGGGGGGGCGGGGACCACCGAGACCCCCGGCCCGGGCACGGACACGGCCCGGGGTCACCTTGGCCACGTCCCCCGGGACTGCCCGGCCCGGAGTGCGCGGCCCCCGGGGAGCCCCCTCCCCTCCTCCCCCCCGGTGCTCCTCGCCCTGGGCACGCCCCGGGCCCGGTAACCGCGGCCAAGTGTAAGGAGATCCCCCCGCCGGGGGAGGTGACGGCGCTGAGCCCCCGCAGCTCATCACATGCCCCACGTATTTTTATCCTCGTGTTGTGGAAACGGCCCCGGGCACGGAGCCTCCGCCGCCCTCCCCACCCCCAATGCTGCAGAGGGAAGCGCTGGGATTTAATCCCAGCTTTGTCTTTAACCCCGGCTCAAAATGGGCATTTTTTTATCCGTGGGATAAAAATCAAGTGGATTTCATAATTCCTCTGAACCCCCACCCGCCCGCCCCGCTCTCCGAGTGCTGCAACGCCCAAAGAAAGGAAAAAAAAAAAAAAATCCCCGCACAGCATTCCCGGAGAGAGTTCCAGCTTCCCAAAATTATTTATATCGCCCGTATTCCCCCGGCAAGGTCGCGCCTGGGCCGCGCACAACCCACCGGGAGTCGCAATGTGCCAGGAAAAGTCATGGAAAAATTTCCAGCCCGGCCCCCGGAGCCATCTGCAGCTCCATCCCCGCCCGGCCCGGGAGGGAGAGCCCTGCGGAGCTGCCGGGATATTCCCGCTGGGGAGATCTGCGGCTTGCTCCGCGTTTTCCAGGGAGTCAGGGTGGAAAAAAAAAATCCCACCCTAAAAAAAAAACAAAACAAAAAAAAACCCCAAATGAAAATGTAGGAGTTGGGGGGAGGGTGAGGGAGTGACGTTGGGAGCCAGACGGGATTTCCTGGAGCGACAGCGGCCTCTGCTCCTGTCCGGCACGGCTCTGGGGCGAAATCGTGGGAAACAGAGCCCTGAGAGGGAGCAGGGATGGGGGAGAACCGGGAAGGGGGAGAAATGTGGGAAACAGAGCCCTGAGAGAAAGGAGGGATGGGGGAGAACCGGGATGGGGGGGAAATCATGGCAAACAGCCCTGAGAGGGAGCGGGGATGCGGGAAGAGCCGGGATCGAGGGGAAATGTGGGAAACAGAGCCCTGAGAGTAAGGAGGGATGCGGGAAGGGCCGGGATCGGGGAAGGTGCGGCCGCAGATCTCCCGCAGCCACCCCTCCCCCTGCTCCCTGATCCCAGCCCGGGTTCTGCTCCCTGATCCCAGCCCAGGGGTTCCCCTCCCTGATCCCTGATCCCAGCCCGCGTTCCCCTCCCTGATCCCTGATCCCAGCCCGGGTTCCCCTCCTGATCCCTGATCCCAGCCCGGGTTCTGCTCCCTGATCCCAGCCGGGGTTCCCCTCCCTGATCCCAGCCGGGGTTCCCCTCCCTGATCCCAGCCCGGGTTCCCCTCCTGATCCCTGATCCCAGCCCGGGTGCCGCTCCCAGCACATCCAGGCCCTCTGGAGAACGGCAGCTCCCGGCTCCGCTGCTCCTGAATTCCCCCAAAATCCCACCCCTGATCTCCGATCCCTGATTGCCGGAAGCTCCTCGGAGCCAGGAATCCCAAATTCAGGAAGGGCGGCGGAGCCTCCCCGGAGTGACCTTGCACAGGGCGAGGACCCGGCCGATCCCTCGCCATTCCCGGGGCCGGGAATCGCCCCCCGGGAATCCCCCGGGATCAGCACAGGGCGGGGACGCTCCCGTGTCCCGCCACCCTCCGGCACCTCCAAGGTCGCCAGCCCAGAGCGGGATTTTCTCCCTGGAAATCCCTGGGAACCCGCAGGGAAAAGCGGGATGACATTCCCAGCGCCTCCGGAAGCACCTGCAGCCCCGGAAGCATCTCCAGCTCCGCCACTGCGGTGCTCCCCGCACCCATTCCCGCACCCCGAGCCCGATCCTGATCCCGATCTCAAACCCCGATCCTGATCCCGATCCCAAATCCCGATCCCAAATCCCAATCCCGATCCCGATCCCTGCTGCTGCTGCACCACACGGCAGCGGCTCCCCGGGCACATCCCGGCAGGGCTGGGCACGGCAGAGCCGTGCTGCAAGGACCTGAGCACGTGCATCAGCACTGACACCCCCACTCCACAGCCCTGCAAGGACCTGAGGATGTTGGTTACCACTGACACCTTCTCTCCATGGCCCTGCAAGGACCTGAGGATGTGCATCAGCACCGACCAGTCCCATTCCACAGCCCTGCAAAGACCTGAGGATGTGCATCAGCACTGACACCTTCTCTCCATGGCCCTGCAAGGGCCTGAGGATGTGCATCAGCACTGACACCCCCATTCCACAGCCCTGCAAGGACCTGAGGCCATGGATCAGCACTGACACCCTCTCTCTGTAGCCCTGACAGGACCCAAGGCCATGGAATCACCACTGACACCCCTGTTCCTTCAGCCTGGAAGGACCCAGGGTTGGGAATCACCACTGACACCCCCTCTACAACCCTGAAAGGACCTGAAGATGTGGATCAGCACTGACACCCCCATTCCCTGACCCTGCAAGGACCTGAGGACATGGATCACCACTGAAACCCTCTCTCCAAGGCCCTGGTAGGATCCAAGGCTGGAAACCAGCACTGACAGCCCCATTCCCTGACCCTGCAAGGACCCCAGGCCATGGATCAGCCCCTGAGGCCCCACGGCCCCCAGGATGTGCCAGGCAGCCCTGCCAGAACCACAGCACAGCTCCCAGGGCCTGGAATCACATTCCAGCCTTTCCCAGAGGTCCTGGCTGAAGCAGGAAAACCAAAACCCCCTCCCAGTCCAGCTCTGCCTGGCCAGCTGGGGAGGAAAACAGAGAGGAACTGGATAATGGGGAGGCAAACTGAGAGGAACTGGATAACGGGGAGGAAAACCGAGCAAGGATTCAGCTCATGGGGAGGAAAACTGAGCAGGAACTGGATCATGAGGAGGAAAACTGAGTGAGGAACCAGTTCTTGGGAAAGAAAACTGAGAGGAGCCGGCTCCTGGGGAGGAAAACTGAGAGAGGAGCTGGTTCTTGGCCAGGCTCCAGCCCAGCAACCCAACCACCTGCTCCACACCTGGGCCAGGGCTCTTTCCCAACACTGCTGTTTATTTCCCAGCTGGATTGATCGCTTTCCCAATCCCGAGAGTCACGAGGGCCCGCAGCTCCTTCCCCCTCCTTTCACTGCTCCTCTGGAGCAGACACAAAAAGGGAAAATCGCCCTGGAATTACCCCTGGAGCGCTGAAACCCAGCCCTGATTCAGGATTGCAACATTCCCAAGTGCCAAACACAGCCACATCCAAACTTCTGCTTGTTGGGAGGCCAAAACCCTCCCTTAAAACAACCAAAAAGAAAACCCAAAAAAAACCACCAAACCCCTCTTTCCTACCTCCTTGGTGAGATCTCCATTGACAGGCGCTGCCACAGCTCCCAGATCCTCCAGCTCTTCCCCGAATCCCTGCTCAGCTCCGCTCTCCCTCACGGCGCCGTCCCCGGCGCTGCCATCCTGCACGGCCCCGGGCTGTCCCCCGGACACGGAGCCCTCGGGATCCCTGTGCACCAGCCAGGCACTGACCTCGGTGCTGGGCACCTGGAACCTGTCCAGAGCCCTCACCTGGCTGAGCAGGCGGCGGGCAGTGAAGTAATAGTCCAGCTCGACGCTTTTTGGGTGGATGCCATATCCGTCCAAGGTGTTGCGCAGGTTGTGGAACTGGGTCTGGGTGTAGGCAGAGCTCTGGCCCAGGATGATCTCCCGCAGGGGAGGGAGCTGCGAGTTCAGGTAGGTGTCCACGTCCACGCGCACGCCGATGAGGCTCAGCAGGATGGTGAACTGGATCAGGCCCTCCGTGAAGTATTTCTTCAGAGAGAGCATTTCTGGTGGAGAGGAACGAAAAAAAAAAAAAAAAAAAAAAAAAAAAAAACAAAGAGAGGAAAAACAAAGATTGAGGTTGGGAATTCCAAGGAGGCGGCGGCAGAGGAGGGTGAAGCCTCCACACAACAGGTTGGGTGGGTTTGGCTTTGCTCTGCCCCACTTTCAAACAGAATCGTCTCTGCCTGCTGAAAACCAGGAGAACCTGAGGTTGGTCAGGTTTTCCCAGGCTGTTTGTGCCCCTCAAAACCTGGAGAGATCCAGGGAGGCAGGGATGAACCCAGAAGAAAAGTTTAAAGAATGCTCCAAAAGGTTTTTTAGTTCAACAAGGCATGGTTTTTCTTTGAAAAGTCAAGAAATTGGTGCGTGGAGAACTGGAGAAAATCAAAGTTCAAACATGGGAACTCTCCCCAGCAGCTCCACCCTCGCCTTTCCCTTTTGTTTTTATCACGCGGGGACGCGGAATTCTATGTTCCATGTGACTTACTGTCCGCAAACTCCACATGCAGCGACCTCCTCTGTCCCTCCGCGGCTCCCACGCTCCGGGACGGGCTCTGCTCCTTCCAGCAGCTCCTCCTTCCCTTCTCCGGCTCCTCTTCCTTTCCCTCTTCTGCTCCCGACGCTTTTTGAAGGAGCCTTTTATGAGTCAAAGGTCCCGAGCATGGGAAGGTCCAAAGACTCCAACGCTCCTGGCTGCGATTTCATCAGCAGCTGAAATGTAACCAGAGAGCAAACACGGTAACACCGGGCCGCCACCCTGCCCACGGCCCCGCTCGCGCAGCGCCTGCCCCCCGCAAAAACCGAGGGAATTTCGCTGGAATTCCCGATTTCCCTCGGCCTCGGCCGAGTTACCTTCGGGGACAGCACTGTGCACGCTTCCCCTGCCCGCGCTATTCTTAGGCTGGTGCGTCAACTTCCCGCTGCCTGAAGGAATCCGCCTCCCTTTGCTTTGCTTTGCTCTGCTCAGCCCGGTTTCCAGCCGGGCCGGGGCTTTTCCATAAAACACCGGGAACGCTCCCGGGCCCGCCCCGCTCCCACCTCCCGCCGCGCCGGGGCGGCTCCCGCTGTGCGGGGAGAAGCGCCCGTGCCCTGAGCTTGCGGCTCCCCGGGGAGGTTTGGGGGGATCCCAGATTGTGGGGGGGTCCCCGATTTGGGGGAGTCCCCGATTTTGGGGGGGTTTCCCCCAATGGGGGCCACGTGCGCTCCCCGTTCCTCTTTTCCCGGGGCCCTTTAAGACCCCATGTGACCTCAACAGCCCCCCCCAACACCACCCGCGCGCGCGCGCGCGGCGCCACGTGACCCCGCCCCACCCGCGCGCGCGCTCCCGCGGGCCTCGCCGTCCCCCTCAGCGCCAGCCCGCCCCGCCCCGCCCCGCGCATGCCGCCGCCGCCGCCGCCACCCCGGTGCCCTCCGCACGCCACCCCGCACTCTCCAGCACGGATCCGCCCCCGCTGGTACCCGCCGGGCTCCGCCGCCGCTCCGGCCCCGCCGCCGCCGCCGCCGCTCCCGCTCCCCGCCCCGGCCCAACCGCCCCCCGCCCGCCTCGCGCGGCGCCGCCGCCAATCACCGCCCGCCGAGGAGGCGCGGGAGCGAGGCGCGGGCCAATGGAAAGAGGGCGGAGGAGAATTGTTCCCGCCTCCCCGGCGCCGCTTTGATTGGCAGGAGAACTGACAAATGGGCGTGCGAGAAGGCGCGGGCGGCCCTCGCGCTCGGCGCGGCTGAGCCAATGGGAAATGAGAAGCAGGGTAGCGCGGCTCGTCCTCTGTGCTGTTGATTGACAGCTCATGCAGCCAATAGCACACAAAGCCCTCATTGAGTGACAGCAGCATTAACAAATGAAACGACGCGCAGGGACCGCGCGCTTGAGCGGCAGCGGCGCGCACCAATCGCTGCAGGGCGGCGGCCCCGCCCCTTCGCTCCGCAGCCGTTGCCACGGCAACGGGCGCCCCGAGCGCTCAGCGGGGCGAGGCCGCCATGGCGGGGCCGCCACCGCCCCGCGCGTCCCCGCCGAGCCTGAAGAGGCTCTTCCGAGGTGGTTCCTGAGCCTCATTTCCCTCAGGAGCACCGCGGGGCCCACCCAGGGCCGCCACAGGCCTTGGGGGTGCTGCTGCTGCTGAACGTCCCCGTCCCCGCGGGGCCCCTGAACCACCTGGGGAGGGCCGGGAGGGAGATTTGGGGGAGCTGCTCACGCCAGGCGCTCTCAGGAGGGAGATTTGGGGGAGCTGCCCAAAGGTTTGGGGTGCTGGCACCGCAATGGCCCCGGGGGAGGCACAGGGACAGCCCCAGCCTCGGGCAGGACCGATGTTTGGTGACTTTTGGGGTGTCAGAAATGTGAGGGACGGGCTGTGGCTCTTCCTGGGTCTGCAGGAAAGGAGGTGGAAAAGCGCTGCTGGCACCAGGCCCTGTCCAGGGTCATCAACCCCTGATCCACCCCAAAACCCCATAACCTAATTAAACAGCCAGGGGCAGGGTTCAAACCCGGCACAGGTCGTTCACCCTTTCCCACATGGATTCCTGTGGGATTCCTGCCCCTTCCCACATGGATCCACCCGAGGTTCCTGCCCGTTCTCCCATTCCCAAATCAATCCATGTGGGATTCCTGCCCCTTCAACCCTTCCCAAATCAATCCACCCGAGATTCCTGCCCATTCTCCTCTTCCCAAATCAATCCCTATGGGATTCCTGCCTGTTCTCCCATTCCCAAATCAATTCCTGTGGGATTTCTGTCCCTTCACTCCTTCCCACATGGATCCATGCAGGATGCCTGCCCATCCCTGCTCCCTGTGGGATTCCTGCCTCTTCCCACATGGATCCACATGAATCCACGGATTCCTGCCTGTTCTCCCCTTCCCAAATCAATCCACCCAAAATTCCTGCCTTTCCTCCTCTTCACAAATCAATCCCATGGATCCACTCAGGATTCCTGCCCCTTCCCCCCTTCCCACATGGATCCACGTGGAATTCCTGCCCATCCCTGTGCCCAAATCCGTGCCAGCAGGTGGGAGGCTCGGGCAGCTCCTGCCATTCCTGCCCATCCCAGACACTCTTCCCTGCCCCAGAAACCCGCCAGGACAAACAGGATGCCACAGACCATGCTTCATCCAAGGGCAGGGAAAAAAAAAACCCACAGAAAAACCAGCGTGGGATCCGACACCTCGCAGCAGGGTGAGGTTGGTCAGGTTTTCCACACAGAGAACCCCCCAAAACCTGGAGGGATCCAGGGATGAGTCCAGGGAGACAAGGGAAGGTGTTTGGGAGGCTGGATCACAGAGATTTTGGGTCATGCACTGCCCAAACCCTCCCTGGGCTGGATTTTGGGGGTGTGTTCTACCCTAAACCCATCCTGGATTGGATTTTGGGGGTCTTGCCCCCCAGGTTAAAGATTTGGGGGTGTTGCCCTCACTAAACCCTCCCTTGGTGGGATTTTGGAGGTGTTTTCTGCCCTAAACTCCCCCTGGGATGGAGATTTTGGGGATATTTTCCACCCTAAACCCTTCCCGGGATGGATTTTGGGGTCGAGGATGCAAAGGGATCACGAGACAGGGATGAATGCAGGGAAGGATTTTGGGGGGGCTGGATCCCGGAGGTTTCTGAATCTCGGCTTTGCTGTGCTCCAGCTGCTGCCTGCCCCTAATCTCAGCTGGAAATCAGCCCAGGGAACGCCCTCTGGAGCGGGGAGTGCCCGGGCCCCGCCCGGGAATGGCACCCCAAAATCAGAGCTGGCCCTGTGGGCAGCTGGAGTGTGAGATCTGGGGGGATTGCCCACCCTGAACCCCCCCCGGGTTGGGTTTTGGGGGTGTTTCCCACCCTAAACCCACAATGGGTTGGAGATTTTGGGGGTGTTTTCCACCCTAAACCCCCCCGCGTTGGAATTTGGGGGTGATGCCCACCCTGAAGCCCCTCCAGTTTGGGTTTTCAGGGTGATACCCCCCGCAAATTCCTCTCTGTTTGGATTTTAGGGTGTTCCCCACCCTAAAGCTCCCCAGGCTGGAGATTTGGGGGTGTTTACCACCCTAAACCAAACTTGGGTTGGATTTTGGGGTGTTTTCCACCCTTAACCAATCCTGGGTTGGATTTTGGGGGTCTTGCCCACCCAGATTGATGATTTGGGGGTGTCTTCTACCCTAACCCCCCCCCGGGTTGGATTTTGGGGGTGTTTTCCACCCTAAAACCCCTCTGAATTGGAGATTTGAGGGCGTTCTCCACCCTGCATTGCAGATTTGGGGGTGTTTTCCACCCTGGGTTGAATTTTGGGGATGTTTTCCACCCTAAACCCCCCCTGGCTTGGATTTTGGGGGTGTTTTGCACCCCCCTAAACCCCTCCCCAGGGAAAATGGGGTGTCTGGCAGCCCCCCCAAACCCCTGCCGTGACTCCCCAGCACCCTGGGCAGTTTCCAGCCAGGAATCCGAGCCGGGCTGTCCCTCCCGGGTTATTTTTAGTGTCCCCCAGGGCTATTTGGGGACAGCTGGCCCTGTCCCCATGCCCACCTCGTGCCACTGAGGGGGGCACGGAGCCCCTTCCCCACTTTTCCCCTCCCAGGGAAACTCTGCAGCCCCAAAAATTAAAGGGAAGATCTTCCCAAACAAGGCAAGGTTTGGGTGAGTCACCAGAAAATTCCAAGCTGGGAAAGGTCAGGGGTTGGAAGAAGGGATTGGAATTATTTGGGATAAATCCAAAAGCCCCTTCCCCAAATTTTCCCCCAAGAAAATGTTCCAGGCCCAAAAATTAAAGCAAACAGGGGAAGATTTGGGTGAGTCACCAGAAAATTCCAGGCTGGGAGAGGTCAGGGAATGAGCTGGGGTTCCCTGGAACAGGGAGTGGGATTGGGATTGTTTGGGGTGAATCCAGGAGCCCCTTCCCAGGTCTGGGGCCTGCCCCAGGTGTTGATAATATCCAGGGATTAATTAGGCACTAATGAAGTCTGTCCTTCCCACCCATTCCCAGCCACAATTAAAGATTTTCTTGCCCAGCCCAATGTGGGGTGGATCCATCTCTTTCCCTCCTTTCTGTGGGTTTTTTTTTTTTAATATTTATGGGGTTTTCTTTGGGATATTTATGGGGTTTTTTGTGTTAAATCCCAATCTTTATGGAGTGATCATTTCCACGGGTTGCCCTGGGGCTGGAACACCCCACTTTCCATGGAGAGCCTCCCCCTAAATTTGGGACAATCAGCACTGGGATCGCTGCCTTCCTGGGAACCCCCAACCCCACAGACCCCACCCCAAATTGGGGTCAGCCCCTTCCTGGGAACCCCCAACCCTACAGACCCCATATCCAGCCCTGGGATCACCCCCAGACCCTGCCTAGGGACCCCCTCACCCCACTTTGTGGTCTCCCCCTTTTTGGGAACCCCCCACCCGCCTGGGTTTTGTCCCTTCCCGGGTAACCCCAACCCTACAGAGCCCCCCAGGCTGGCACGGCCTGTCCAGAGCCCCCCCCCGGGACCCCAAAATCCGCTCCTGCTCCCCCCCAACACCGCGGCCCCAGCGCGCCGCTTTCCCGACGTTCCTTGCGGCACCAGAATGTCATTTGCATAGCCCCGCCCCCTACAGACCCCACCCTTATAAGGCGCGTGACCACGCCCATTCTCGCGTTAGCCCCGCCCATCCTGCGCTGCCCCTGCCGCGCATTCGCGGTCCTGCAGCGCCCCCTGCCGGCGGCGCTGGGGCAGCGCGCGGGGCCCGGCCTGACCCCCCCAAACTCCTGGGACACCCCCCAAACCAGAACCCCTACTTCAGGACCCCCAAACCAGAACCCCCACTTCGGGACCCCCAAACCAGAACCCCCTTCGGGACCCCCCCCAAAACGGGACCCCTCCTTGGTTCCCGCCACCCCTCCCTGGTGCCCCCCAGCCCCTCTTGTGGTCACCCGCACCCCAAATTTGTCCCCCCAAAACCCGAGTGACCCCAAACTCTGCCCCCAGCTTTGGGGGGCTTCAGGGGGCGGTCCTGGGCAGACATTGACGGATGGGACCCCCCCAGAACCGGGGGGCGCAGCTGCCGGAGCTCCCGTGTCCCCCCCCAGGGGGGACTCGCAGATGTCACCGCAGCTGGGACCCCCCAAAAACCCCCTGGGTGTCCCCTGGCCTGGATGTCACCCCCTCAATGGGGGACAAAGGCTCGATGGGACACCCCCTCACCCCAAAACCCGCGCTCAGTGGGACAAGGGGTGGCGGGAGGGGTGGGACGCACCTTGGGGACCCCCAAACCGGCGACACTCGAGGGTGGGGTCCCCCAAAGCCCAGCCCTGTCCCTCCCCGCTGTCCCCATCACTGGGGGGGGGGGCTCTGTGTCCCCTCTGTCCCCCCCCATGGCGACCTTGGGTCACCCCCGCTCCCTCCGCAGCCCGGGGCGACCGAGAACAAAGAGGAGGAGGAGGAGCGCGAAGGCCCCGGCGGTGACAGCTGGTGGCCCCCGGGTGACACGGGGACAAAGGCAGCGCTGCGGGGACAAAGCGGCGGAGCGGGGCTGGGGGGCAGCGGCCCCACAAAAACCCCACAGCGGGGTCCGGGGTGCCAGGGGCACGGAACAGGGGAGGGCTGCTTTGGGGTGCCCCTTTTGGGGTGCCCGTTCCTGAGTGCCCGTTTTGGGGTTTTTCGGGGGTGCCCATTTCTGGGTGCCCATTTCTGGGTTCCCATTTCGGGGGCTCCCATTTCTGGGTTCCCATTTCGGGGCTCCCATTTCGGGGCTCCCATTTCGGGGTTCCCATTTCGGGGTGCCCATTTCTGGGTGCCCATTTCGGGGTGCCCATTTCGGGGCTCCCATTTCGGGGCTCCCATTTCGGGGCTCCCCCAGCCGCAGCTCGTGCCTCGCTTCTCCCGCCGGCCGCGGGGGAAGGACGGGACGGGAAAGGGAAAAGCCCGCGGGGCCGGGGGGGCTCCGGTGTTGGGGTGCCGAGGAGGGAAACCCGGGCCCCCCCAAACACTCGGGACCCCCCAGGCGGCTCCGGCTGGGCCGGGGTCCAGCGTGCCCCCTCCCCGCGCGGAGCTGTCGCCGCCGCGGTGGCACATCGGTGACACATCGGTGACACATCGGTCCCCGGGGCGCGGGGGCAGCTGCGGCCCCGCTCCGCGCTGATTTAACGAGGAAATTCGGGGGCCGCGGAGCAGCTGCAGCGCCTGCCCTGGGGAAGGAGCGGGACAGGAGGCAGGGGGGGTTGGGGGTCCCCCTGCTGTCCCCACCCCGCTGGGGACCCCAGGAGCGGCTGCTTGGTCCTAAAAATTTGGCTGAGAGGGGATGGAGAGGGTGAGGAGAGGGAGGAGGAGCGGCCCAAGAGGGGAGAGGGATTTGGGGGTTCGGGGATGAGAGCGGGGAGCGGGGGCAGAGATCGGGGAGGGAAGGGTGGGGAGAGGGATGGACAGAGGGATGGACAGAGAGATGGACAGAGGGATGGACAGAGGGGTGGACGGGGATGCAGGGAGAGTTTAGGGAGAAATGGAGGGATAGCGGAGAGGGATGGAGAGGAGGATGGATAAGGGATGGGGAGAGGGATGCGGGGAGAAATTGAGAAGGAATGAAAGGATAAGGGAGAGGGAATGCGCAGGACAGGCAGGGCCGGGCGGCGCGGGGGTGGCCGCGGGGACAGTTGGGGACAGCGGGAGGGGCCCCGGAGCCGCCCCGCAGCTGGCGGGAGCCCCCGGCCCGGCCCCCCCGCGCTAATGGAGCGAGCGCGGCTGTCAGGGGCGCGGGGACAGCGCCGGGACAGATGGAGCGACCTTAATTGGTAATTAAATCCCTCCCTGGCAGGTGAGATGGAGCAGCAGCCGGCCGGGGAGGGGGAGGGGGAGGTGACACCGCCGGTCCCCATTCCCGGTCCTGTCCCGTCCCTTTGTCTGGAGCTCACCCAGCCCAGGCTGGTGACAGTCACAGCGCGGCAGGGACACGGACCCGTGAGGGACCCCGGCTTTTTGGGGGGGCTGGGACTGCGGGTCCCTCCTGTCCCTTCTGTCCTTGTCCCCTCCATCCCCACATCCCCAGTCCCAACTTTCCTCCATCCCCAATCCCAATTGCCCCACAACACCTGACCCCAATTTCCCTCCATCCCCAATCCCAATTGCCCCACAACACCTGATCCCAATCTCCCTCCATCCCCCATCCCAATTTCCCTCCATCTCTGATTCCAATTTCCCTCCATTCCCAATCCCAATTTCCCCACATCCCCCATCCCCATCTCCCTCCATCCCTGATCCCAGTTTCCCTCCATCCCTGATCCCAGTTTCCCTCCATCTCGATCCCAGTTTCCCCACATCCAGGAGGTCCCGGGGGGGATCAGGGCCGGGGTCCCGGTCCCCGCAGTGGGGGAGGGTCCGGCCCGAGGATAAAGGCTCCTTATGGCCCGACCCCCCCCAGATGCCATCCCTATGGTGACACTGGGGACGGGGACCCCCGGACCCCCCTCCCGGAGCCCCCCGGAGCCCCCCGGACCCCCCCGGAGCCCCCATTCCCCCCGGGGCTCCCGGCTCCGTGCGCGGCCGGCAGTGACAGGCGGCGGGTAATTAACGAGCCCGTTAATCACCATTAGCGGGGTAATGAGGGGCTGCCCGAAGCCCGGCTGCCACCTAGCGGGGACGGGGGGACAGAGACGGGGACAGGGGTGGGGACAGATGTAGGGACACCTCCCAAACCCCTTTGGGGACCCCCCCCAGCCCCACTGGGGACCCCCAGCCCCGTGCGGGGGCGGTCCCACCCCAGAGCCGAACCAATGAGCGGCTGTAACGCCTCAATGGGGCGGGTCTATCGCGACACCAGCCAATAGCCTGTCGGAGTGGGTGTGGTCGATGAATGACGTCACAGGGTGTGGCAGCCCCGCCCCAAAGCCGCCGCGGAGCTCCCTCCCAGTCCGTCCCAGTTTGTCCCAGTCTGGGCGGGGTTTGGGGGTGGTCGGTGCTGCGGGCGGGGCTAACGAGGGGCGGCGACAGCGAGCGGTGTCACCGCGCCGGGGACAGCGCCCGCCCGTCACCATCCCCCCCTCCCGGGCCGGGGGCTGCTGCGACCCCAGCGCGGCCACCCAAAGGACGGGGCGAGCGCGTCTGGTGGCCCTGAGCCCTCCCAGGGCCGCGGGTTTTAGGGATGTCCCCATCCCTGTCCCCACCCCTGTCCCCATGGCTTGAAGACCCCCGAGTGCCTCGTAGGGATCTAAGGGGGGGGTCGCAGCCTGGCTGCAGCTCACGCTCCCCATTCTCCCCCTGTCCCCTGGTTTTATCCCTGTCCCCATCCCTGTCCCTGTCCCCACCCGTTCCTGTCATTATCCCTGTCCCCATCCTTGTCCTCATTCCCATCCCCATCCCTGTCCCCTGTCCTTATCTCTGTCCCTGTCCCTGTCCCCATCACTGTCCCTGTCCCCATCACTGTCCCCGTCCCCATCACTGTCCCTGTCCCCTGTCCTTATCTGTGTCCCCATCCCTGTCCCCTCTCCCCCTCAGTCACACACTTCTCCTTTCCCCCACCTCAAACCAAACTCGATTTGAGACAAAAATTTGTGTTTATTCCCCACCACCCCCAAACCCAGCAGCGCCCCAGGGCCGGGCAGGGGGTCTGGGAGGGGCAGGACCCCCTTGGGGACCCCGCTGTCCCTCGGGGGGTCACAGGTTGATTCCCATCAGGTTCACCGGGCGCCCCCCGTAGCGCTTGGAGAGGTCGGCCTCGATCTGCAACAGCACCGGGAGGGGCTCAGCGCTCGGGGGGGCACAATTATCATTTATAATTATAAATTATAATTTATCTCACCAGTTTCTGGAGCTCCTTGGCCCTGTCCTGCAGCTGCTGCAGTTTGGGCTCCAGGGCTGCCTGCTCGGCCAGGGCCTGGCGCCGCTGCTGGGCCAGAGCCTCGCGCTTGGCCACGAGCAGCTCGGCCTGGAGCAGCTTCTGCTGCAGCAGCGCCGAGACCCGCTCCACGTACCTGGGACAGGGACAGGGACAGGGACAGAGGGGACACAGGGACAGGGACAGCTCAGCCTGGAGCAGCTTCTGCTGCAGCAGCGCCGAGACCCGCTCCACGTACCTGGGACAGGGACAGGGACAGAGGGGACAGAGGGACAGGGGGACAGAGGGGACACGGGATGGCACTGAATGGTGTGGGGACAGCACGGACAGAGGCACAGAGGGTGACACGGGATGGCATGGGGACAGCGGGGACACCTCTGCCTGGCATCAGGGCAGCTGGGGTGTTTTGGGGCTATTTTCAGGTTATTTTAGGGTCTGTTTTGGGGCTTTTTTAGGGGTTATTTTAGGGGCCATTTTAGGTCTATTTTAGGGGTCATTTCAGGGTCTGTTTTAGAGCTGTTTTGGGGATGTTCTGGGCCTATTTTAGGGCTATTTTAGGCTATTTTAGGGGTCGTTTTGGGTCTATTTTTAGGGTTATTTCAGGGCCTGTTTAGGGCTATTTCAGGTGCTCTTTGAGGGCTGTTTTGGGGCAGTTTGTGGCACCTGGGCGAGGCGAGGATCATGCAGAGGTGCTGCACGCTGCGGGAGCAGAGCTGGGCCAGCAGCTCCCGCGTTGTGGCCAGCAGGGCCCGCAGCCGCTCGCTGCTCTGGCCCTGCAGCACGGCCGGCGCCAGCTGCAGTTGGCTCATGGCCACCACGTCCGCCTCGTCCTCCATCTCCAGCAGCCGCTGCGCCAGGAACAGCTCCAGCTGCGGGGACAGGGCGGGGTCACCGCCGGGGCCACCCCGGGGCGGGGCAGGGCCACCCGCAGTGTCCCCTGCTGGCCACCCGCGGTGTCCCCTGCTGGCCACCTCCATCAGCTCGTCGATGAACTGGTTCCGAGTCTCGGCGTTCTCCAGCAGGGTCAGCGCGTCCGAGCCGCGGGCCACGTCCTCGGGGGCTGGGGGGGGACAGGAGAGCGGGGGGGACCCCAAAGCCAGCTCAGCATCACCCCAAATGATGGGGACACCCAAAAACCCCAGCCCCAGCACCCCAAACCGGCACCCAAAACCCCCCGAAAACCCCGGTCAGTGCCCAAAACCCCCTGAGATCAGCGCTCAAAAATGCCCAGTCAGAGCCCAAAAACCCCCGGTCAGTGCCCAAAAATCCCTGGTCAGTGCCCAAATACCCAAAACCCCTGGCCAGAGCCCAAATCCCCCTGGTCAGTGCCCAAATCCCCTGGTCAGTGCCCAAATAACCCTGGTCAGTGCCCAAAAACTCGTGCCCAGCATCCACATCCCCAAACCCCTCTGGGATGAGCTGGGAATGAGGGGGGCAGGATGGGACCCCAAAGGCAGCTCAGCACCCCCCCAAATGATGGGGACACCCCAAATTCCCAAACCCCCCCGTGCCCCACCCCAGGGCACTGGGAAGGGGGAATTTGGGGGGTGGGAGGTGCAGGACACCCCCGGGACCCCCCAGCCCTGCTCACCCTCATCTCCAGCCTCCAGCACCGTGATTGTCCCCTCCTGTCCCCCTCCGTCGCCCCAGTCGATGCCATCGTCACCCTGAGGAGCAGAGGGTGACACTGGGTGACACGGGGGGGATTTGGGGACACAGGGACACCCCTGGCCCTGGGGATGTCACAAACCTGGGGACTGGGCTCTGCTGGGACTGTCCCCTTCTCTCCATCGCCCCAATCGATGCCATCGTCCCCCTGAGGGACAAAAGGTGACAAAGGACACAGGAGGGACTTGGGGACACAGGGACATCACCCCAATTAATGGCATTGTCCCCCTGAGGGACAAAAGTTGACAAAGGGTGACACAGGGTGACACAGGGTGACACAAGGGGGAATTGGGGACACAGGGACATCGCCCCAGTCGATGCCATCGTCCCCCTGAGGAACAAAAGTTGACAAAGGGTGACACAAAGAAGATCTGGGGACACAGGGACACCTGGGGATGTCACCCACCTGGGGACTGGGCTCTGCTGGGACTGTCCCCTTCGATCCATCGCCCCAATCAATGCCATCGTCCCCCTGAGGGACAAAAGACAACACAGGGTGACACAGGGAGGATTTGGGGACACAGGGACATTGCCCCAGTTGACGCCATCATTCCCCTGGGAGACAAAAGGTGACACAGGGTGACAAAGGGTGACATTGGGTGATATCAGGGGGGTCTGGGGACACAGGGACATTGCCCCAGTCGATGCCATCGTCCCCGGAGGGACAAAAGGTGCCAAAAGACAACACAGGGTGACAAAGGGTGACACAGGGAGGATTTGGGGACACAGGAACATTACTCCAGTCCCTCTGCCACTGTCCCCCTGAGGGAAAAAAGGTGACAAAGCGTGACACAGGGGGGATTGGGGACACAGGGACACCGGGGATGTCACCCACCTGCGGGCTGGGCTCCACCGTGATGCCCCAGTCGCTGTCCCCGCCCTGGGGCGGCTCCGCGGGGAAATCCCCCCAATCGATCTGCGGGCAAAGAGCCAAACCCGCCCCCGGTGAGCCGCGGCCCCCGCGGGGCCACCGGGCCACCTGGGCCACCCTGGGCCACCCAGGCCACCCGCCGTCCCCCACACGCACCGTGTCCTCGGGGGGCTCCGGCTCCCGGCGCAGCTCCGGGCGCTGCAGCAGCCGCGGCTCCCGGCCCGTGCGCCAGCGGAACACCGAGCGGTTCCCGTGCGCCGCCACGAACCGCAGCAGCGGCAGCACCGCCGCACCGGGGCTGCGGCACGGCAACGGGAACGGGACAGCGGCAACGGGAACGGGACAGCGGCAACGGGAACGGGACAGCGTTAACGGGACAGCGGCAACGGGAACGGGACAGAGTGAGAACGGCAACGGGACAGCGGCAACGGGAACGGGACAGCGGCAACGGGACAGCGGCAACGGGAACGGGACAGCGGCAACGGGACAGCGGCAACGGGACAGCGTTAACGGGGACAGCGGCACGGGAACGGGACCGCGTGAGAACGGGGACATCAGTGGGCATGGGGACATCGGGGATGGATGGGCACAGGGACATCATTGGGAACGGGGATATCGGGAACAGGGGATGTCATCAGGGATGGGGACATCATCAGGGACACAGGGACATTGGAGAAGGATGGGGACATCATTGGGGACAGGGATACTGGGCATGGGGATGTCACCAGGGTGGGGAATCACAGGGCATGGGGACATCAGGGATGAGGACATTGGGCATGGGGGGATATCAGGGATGGGGACATTGGGCACAGATGGGGACACTGGGCACAGATGGGGACACTGGGCACAGGGACACCTCAGCATCCCCAGCACCAAGGGTTTGGGGGGACCAGGAGCTGTTTTGGGGTTGCTTTGGGGGAGCTGGGGCTGTTTTGCTGGGGCTGTTTTGGGGCAGTTTTGGGGCAGTTCTGGGTCAGTTCTGGGTGCTGTCCCCACCTGTCACACACGAAGGCCACGCTGGCCTCGTAGAGCTCGATGGCGTCCCCGAGGGCGCTGGCGCCGTCCCCAACACGGGACAGCAGCGCCGGCAGCGCCTGCACCTGAGCCAGCAGCTCCTGGCGCACGTCCTCGCCCTGGGGACAGCCAGGGGACACTGAGGGGACACCTGGGGACACCCTGGGGACACTGGGGGGACACTGGGGACACCGAGGGGATACTGGGGACACCCTGGGGACACTACAGGGACACCCTGGGGACACCGAGGGGACACTAGGGACACCCTGGGGACACTCTGATCCCAGTGTGACCCCTTGGGGGCTGCTTTGGGTGGCGGGGTTGGTTTAGGGTCCTTTTTGAGGCTATCCCAGCCCCATTTAGGGTTATTCCAGCCCTGGTTTTGGGGTCGTTCCACACCCCTTCAGGGTCATCCCAGCCCCGTTTGGGGCTGTGCCACCCCCAATTGTGGCTCTCCCAGCCATGTTTGGGGTCATCCCTTCCCCATTCCTGCTCTCCCATCCCCATCCCAGTCTCTCCCACCCCCATTCCATCTCCCCCATCCCCGTTCCAGTCTCCCATCCCCATTCCTGCGCCCCCATCCCATCTCCCCCACCCCATCTCCCCTCCCTCTCTCCCCAGCCCCGTCACTCACGCTGATCCCGTACTGGCGGCAGCAGCTCAGGAACTGCTCTCTCAGCTCTGCTGCCCGGGCCTGGCTCTCGTCCTCGCGCCGCGCCAGCTCCTGCTGCGCCTGCAGCCCCCGGCCCAGCTGCCGCCGCAGCGCCGGCGCCTCGTAGCTCACACTGCGCCCCAGCAGGCTGCACAGCTCGGCTGGGGGCATAGGGGGGGTGACAGGGGTGACAGGGGGTCACACTGCGCCCCAGCAGGCTGCACAGCTCGGCTGGGGGCACAGGGGGGGACAGGGGGTCACACTGCGCCCCAGCAGGCTGCACAGCTCGGCTGGGGGCACACGGGGGTGACAGGGGGTCACACTGCGCCCCAGCAGGCTGCACAGCTCGGCTGGGGGCACAGGGGGTGACAGGGGGGACAGAGGGGTCACACTGCGCCCCAGCAGGCTGCACAGCTCGGCTGGGGGCACAGGGGGTGACAGGGGTGACAGGGGGTCACACTGCGCCCCAGCAGGCTGCACAGCTCGGCTGGGGGCACAGGGGGACAGGGGGTCACACTGCGCCCCAGCAGGCTGCACAGCTCGGCTGGGGGCACACGGGGGGGACAGGGGTCACACTGCGCCCAGCAGGCTGCACAGCTCGGCTGGGGGCACACGGGGTGACAGGGGGTCACACTGCGCCCAGCAGGCTGCACAGCTCGGCTGGGGGCACAGGGGGGTGACAGGGGGTCACACTGCGCCCCAGCAGGCTGCACAGCTCGGCTGGGGGCACACGGGGGTGACAGGGGGTCACACTGCGCCCCAGCAGGCTGCACAGCTCGGCTGGGGGCACACGGGGCACCCCAGGGATCAGGGGGGTCACCTCGGGGGACAGGGGGGCACCCCAGGGATCAGGGGGGTCACAGGGACCGCCGGGGCTCGTCCCGCTGGGATCCGGGTTCCCGTAAAGCCTGGGCTTTAAACCCCATCCCATCCCAGTTTGGGGACTGAATTCACCCACCCAGGCGGTTCTCTGGGACACCTCAGGGAATTCCCATCCCCATCCCCATCCCCATTCCCATTCCCCATCCCCATTTCCATCCCCATCCCCATTTCCCTGTTCCCCCCTCACCCAGGTAAGCGTTCTCCTTCTCGTACAGGGACACGATTTCCTGCCAGTCCTGGGGAACAACACCAGTGTCAGAGGAGGAGGAGGATGAAGAAGAAGAGGAGGATGAGGAAGAAGAGAATGAGGTAGAAGAGAAGGAGCAGGAGGGAGGAAAGGATGAGGCAGAAGAGGAGGATGGAAAGGAAGAACGAGGAAGAGGAGGATGAGGAGGAACAGGAGTAAGAAGAGAAGGAGGAAGATGAGGAGGAAGAAGAACAGGAGGAGGATAAGGAGGGAGAGAAGGATGAGGAAAATGAAGAGAAAGAGGAGGAAAAGGAGGATGGAGGCAGAAGGGGAAGATGAGGAGGGAGGGGAGGAAGAGGCAGAACAGGAGTAAGAGAAGGAGGAAGAAGAGAAGGATGAGGAGAATGAAGGGGATGAGGAGGAGGAGGAAGAGAAAAATGGAGAATGAGGAGGAAGAGGGAGAAGAGAAGAATGAAGAGGAAGAGGAGGAAGAGGAAGATGAGGAAGAGGAGGGCGATCCCACCTTCATCCTCTGCGAGGAGTAGCGCCCAAAGAGGTTCTTGGTGGAGGCCTCGGTGCCCTTGAGGATCTCCACGATGCGCAGGCAGTGGAAATAGTGCAGGACTGGGGAGCAGGAACGGGCTCAGGGAGGGGCTGGGGGACCCTGGGGGGCTCTGGGGGATCCCCAGCAGGTTTTGGGGGTCCCTGCGGGATTTTCAGGGATCCTTGGGAGGTTTCAGGAGATTCCCAGGAGGTTTTAGGGGACCCACAGGAGGTTTTGGGGGTTCTTGAGCTGCCATCACCCCTCTGTGTACAAACCCCAGGCGTGACCCCCCCACCCCAAATCCCAGCTCTCCAGGAGGGAAATCCACCCCCAAACCCCAGACTCCAACCCCAAATCCCAGTCCCAAACCCCAATTCCCAAACTTTAATCCCCAATCCCAAACCCCAATACCCAAACCCCAAACCCCAATTCCAGTCCCCAATACCCAATCCCCAAACCCCAATCCCAATCCCCAATCCCCAATCCCAATCCCCAAACCCCAATCCCCAAACCCCAACCCCAATCCCCAATCCCCAATCCCACTCCCAGTCCCAGCCGCAGCCCGGCTCACAGGAGCCCCGCAGCAGCTCGCGGATCTCGGGGTGCTCGGGCATGTCCCGCAGCGCCGCCTGGATCCGCTCCCGCACCGCCGCCACCTGCGCCTGCCAGCGCCGCCCGCAGTGCCGCCGGTCCAGCAGCCAGTCTGCCACAGCACAGCGACACGGCGTGGGGACACGGGGACACGGCATGGGCACAGGGCATGGGGACGGGGACAGCAACAGGGACACGGACATGGGGACAGGGACATGGGGACAGCAACAGGGACAGGGACATGGGGACAGGGACATGGGGACACGGCATGGGGACAGGGGGACGGGGATAGGGGCAGGGCATGGGGACAGGGACATGGGGACGGGGACAGGAACATGGGGACAGGAACATGGGGACGGGGACAGGGACAGGGCATGGGGACATGGGAACAGGGACAGCAACAGGGACAGGGATAGGGACATGGGGACAGGGTCAGGGGACAGCAGGGACATGGGGACAGGGACAGCAGGGAACATGGGGACAGGAATATGGGGATATGGGGACACGGGGACATGGACAGTGGGGACATGAGGACACCGGACCCTAACCCCAACCCTGGCTTGGGCGGCATGGGGGACAAACACTGGGAAGAATTCCCGAGTCTTTTCCCAAACCCTGTGAGGAATTCCCAGTTCTGGAGGAGAAGGAGGGAATTGGAATTCCCGGCTCTTCCTCCAGCTGGATGAGAAGGGAGGGGGACAAACACGGGAATAAACTCCCGAATTCTTCCCGGGTTTGGAGGGAAAGGGGGAATTTGGGATAACCGGGATAAATCCCGGTTCTTTCCCGGGTTTGGAGGGAAAGGAGAGGGATTGGGATAACCGGGATAAATCCCGGCTCTTTCCCGGTTTGGAGGGAGAGGCCGGAGCCGGGGATTCGTTCCCGTACCCATGAGTTTGCTGGTCTGGATGTCGATGGGAACATTCTGGTAGTCCTGGGGAGCGACCTGCGGGAGGACACGGCAGGAGCGGGGCTGCCGCCACCGGGACCGGAACCGGCACCGGGAGTGCAGCGGGACCGGCACCGGGACCAGAGCGGGGCTCGGGACCCTCCGCTCCAGCACCGGGCCGGGCTATCCCTGCTCCCGGCCCCTTCCTCGATCCCGCTCCCGGTTCCGCTCCCGGCCCTTTCCCCGGTCCCGGTCCCGGTCCCGCTCCGCACCTGCATCTTTTCCGTCACCGCCTCTCCACTTCCGCCTTCCCCGCCCCAGCCAATCGCCCGCCGCAGCTCCCGCGCCTCGGCCAATCAGAGCGCGCTCCGCTCATGGGCGGGGCGGGGCGGCGGCGCATTCCTGGCGTGGCAAAGGGCGGCAGTAAACACAATGGAGACCAGCGGTATTCAGAAGGAATTATAAGAGGAGACAAAGTGTTTGTCAAGCAAAGACAATTAGAAAGGATGAAGGACCTGGTAATTCATTCAGATTAAATATAATTTAAATAATTAACATATGTAATGCAATGATAAAACGAAAAGTTAATTGATGTTTAAATTATTTAAATAAATTAACCCATTAAGGCCGAATGTTAAAAAAAAACTTCACCTGTTCAGGCTGGTTTCAAAGGAACTGTCCCATAAGCTCACGTGATTAAGCCACTTCATTACAGTGATCCGGGATCGCGATCCCTGTTCATACAGTAATTAGAATCATATTTTGGATTCCGCGCGTTCAGAGGCGAATGGATTTTGGAAATTCATCGCTGAAATTCCAGGTGAGGATGAGTGGGAAAGTAGCGGATGGAAATTCCCCATCGGAAGATTCTGGCGCCGTTTGATGACGCCACGCGTCGGCCGAGCGACGACGTCACAACGGGCGCCGGCCGATGACGTCACAGCGGGCGCGCCGGCGGCGGCGGTGGGGCCGGGATGCACCGACGGGGGGTGGGGGCGGGGGCGATCGCCAGGAAAAAACTGACGGAGGTGAGCGGGGGAAAAGCGCACGGGACTGCGGGATTGGCCCGGAACAGCGGGATTGGCCCGGTTCGGGTCTGTCCCGGTTCGGGTCTGTCCCGGTTCGGGTCTGTCTCTCCCGTGCCGTGCCCTCATCCCGCTGTCCCCCCACAGGCCAAGTACAAGGAGCGAGGGACGGTCCTGGCTGAGGATCAGCTGGCCCAGGTGGGGATTCCCCTTCCTGCCCCCAAACCTGTCCCATCCCATTCCCGTCCCCATCCCCATCCCATTCCCATCCCCATTCCCATTCCCCATTCCCCATTCCCCATTCCCATTCCCATCCCCATCCCCATTCCCCATTCCCCATCCCCATTCCCTGTTCCCCATTCCCAGTTTCCCATCCCCATTCCCTGTTCCCCATTCCCTGTTCCCCATCCCCATTCCCATTCCCAGTTTCCCATTCCCTGTTCCCCATTCCCAGTTTCCCATTCCCATTTCCCATTCCCCATTCCCATTCCCAGTTTCCCATCCCCATTCCCAGTTTCTCATTCCCCATCCCCATTCCCATCCCCATTCCCATCCCCATTCCCATCCCCATTCCCATCCCCATTCCCATTCCCATTCCCATTCCCATTCCCATTCCCATTCCCCCATTCCCAGTTTCCCATTCCCAGTTCCCCATTCCCTGTTCCCCATTCCCAGTTTCCCATTCCCAGTTTCCCATTCCCAGTTTCCCATTCCCAGTTTCCCATTCCCAGTTTCCCATTCCCAGTTTCCCAGTTTCCCATTCCCTGTTCCCCATTCCCAGTTTCCCATTCCCAGTTTCCCATTCCCAGTTTCCCATTCCCAGTTCCCCATTCCCAGTTTCCCATTCCCAGTTCCCCATTCCCATTCCCATTCCCCATTCCCATTCCCCATTCCCATTCCCAGTTCCCCATTCCCAGTTCCCCATTCCCTGTTCCCAGATGTCCAAGCAGCTGGAGACGTTCCGCTCCCACCTGGAGGCGTTTGCCAGCAAGCACAAGCAGGAGATCAGGAAGAGCCCGGAATTCCGGCTGCAGTTCCAGGACATGTGCGCCACCATCGGCGTGGACCCGCTGGCCTGTGAGGAATGGGGACAGGGACACCCCTGCTCCTGCTGGCAATGGGAATGGGAATGCTGGGAATGGGAAAGCTGGGAATGCTGGGAATGGGAATGATCCTGCTGGGAACTCATTCTCCTGCTGGGAATGGGAATGCTCCTGCTGGGAATGCTCCTGCTGGGAACTCATTCTCCTGCTGGGAATGCTCCTGCTGGGAATGGGAATGCTGGGAACTCATTCTCCTGCTGGGAATGCTCCTGCTGGGAATGGGAATGCTCCTGCTGGGAATGGGAATGCTCCTGCTGGGAATGCTCCTGCTGGGAGCTCATTCTCCTGCTGGGAATGGGAATGCTCCTGCTGGGAATGGGAATGCTCCTGCTGGGAATGCTCCTGCTGGGATCCCTGGGAAAGGCTGGGGGCACCTCGGGGTGGGGATTCCCTTGGGGTCCCTTCCTGTGCCTGCCCCTTGCTGTCCCTGTTCCCATCCCATTCCCCATTCCCAGCCCATTCCCTATTCCCATTTCCCATTCCTGTCCCTGTTCCCATCCCTGTCCCCTTCCCTGTCCCTTCCCATCCATTCCCATCCCATTCCCTATTTCCCATCCCCATTCCCAATTCCCATCCCCATCCCCATTCCCAATTCCCATCCCATTCCCCATTCCTCATTCCTCATTCCTCATTCCTCATTCCTCATTCCTCATTCCTCATTCCCATCCTATTCTCCATTCCCCATTCCCATCCCCATTTCCCATTCCCATCCCCATTCCTTGTTCCCATTTCCCATTCCCACTGGGTACAACCCCCAAAATCCGTGTCCCACAGCAGGTGGGAACAGCTCTGGGAGGGATTTCTTGGTGCTCCCTTTTCCCTGATTTCCCTTTTTTTCCCTGATTTCCCTTTTTTTTCCCTGATTTCCCTTTTTTTCCCAGCTGGAAAGGGGTTCTGGGCAGAGATGTTGGGAGTTGGAGATTTCTACTACGAGCTGGGGGTGCAGATCATCGAGGTGTGCCTGGCACTGAAACACCGCAACGGAGGTGGGGACACAGCCCGGGATCCCTGGGGTCATCCAGCACCCCTGATCCTGGGATCCAGCACCCCTGATCCTGGGATCCAGCACCCCTGATCCTGGGGAATCCATCCCTGATCCCTGGGGAATCCACCCCTGATCCTGGGGAATCCATTCCTGATCCAGGGATCCAGCCCTGACATTCCAGGGATCCAGCACCCCTGATCCTGGGGAATCCATCCCTGATCCTGGGGAATCCACCCCTGATCCTGGGATCCAACATCCCTGATCCTGGGATCCAGCACCCCTGATCCCTGGGAATCCATCCCTGATCCCTGGGGAATCCACCCCTGATCCTGGGATCCAGCACCCCTGATCCTGGGATCCATCATCCCTGATTCATGGGGACCAGTCCCTGACATCCCAGGGATCCGTCTCTGATCCCAGGGATCCATGTCCCTGATCCCATAAATCCCATAAATCCATGAGAAAAGAGAACAATCCCTGAACAATAACAGAACAATCCTGGGAAAAATCCCAGAACAATCCCAGGAAAAATCCCAAAACAATCCCAAAACAATCCCAGAACAATCCCAGGAAAAATCCCAAAACAATCCCAGAACAATCCCAGAACAATCCCCGAATAATCCCAGAACAATCCCAGAACAATCCCGGAATAATCCCAGAACAATCCCAGAAACAATCCCAAACCAATCCCAGAACAATCCCAGATCAATCCTGGGAAAATTCCCAGATCCAATCCCTGATTCCCAGGGCTGATCACGCTGGAGGAGCTGCAGCAGCAGGTGCTGAAGGGACGGGGGAAATTCGCCCAGGACGTGAGTCAGTGAGTGCTGGGAATCCTTGGGAATCCTTGGGAATCCTTGGGAATTCCTGGGATTTGGGGTGGGAAAGGGTCACATGATCATCAGCCAGTGAGTGCTGGGAATCCTTGGGAATCCTTGGGAATCCTTGGGAATTCCTGGGATTTGGGGTGGGAAAGGGTCACATGATCCATCAGTCAGTGAGTGCTGGGAATCCTTGGGAATCCTTGGGAATCCTTGGGAATCCTTGGGAATTCCCGGGATTTGGGGTGGGAAAGGGACATGTGATCCATCAGTCAGTGAGTGCTGGGAATCCTTGGGAATCCTTGGGAATCCTTGGGAATTCCCGGGATTTGGGGTGGGAAAGGCACACATGATCCATCAGTCAGTGAGTGCTGGGAATCCTTGGGAATTCTCGGGATTTGGGAATTCCCGGGATTTGGGGTGGGAAAGGGACACGTGATCCATCAACCAGTGAGTGCTGGGATCTGGGAATCCTTGGGAATTCCCGGGATTTGGGAATTCTCGGGATTTGGGAATTCCTGCTGGATGCCCCCTGCATTCTCTGGGATTCTCAGGGATTGTTGCCTGCAGCTGGAGATGATTTTATCCCTAAAAATCCCAACCCCAGGGAGGACTTTTTTTCCCTAAAAAACCCAACCCAATGAGGATTTTTTCCCTAAAAAATCCAGCCCTGGGAGGATTTTCCAGAACCAGGAGGATTTTTTTTCCCTAAAAACCCAACCCCAAGGAGGATTTTTTTCCCTAAAAAATCCAGCCCTGGGAGGATTTTCCAGCCCCAGGAGGATTTTTTTCCCACAAACCCAACCCCAGGGAAGATTTTCCAGTCCCAGGAGGACTTTTTTTTCCCTAAAAACCCAGCCCAAGGAGGATTTTTTTCCCTAAATCCCAACCCCACAGAGGATTTTCCAGTCCCAGGAGCATTTTTTTCCCCACAAACCCAACCCCAGGGAAGATTTTCCCCTCTGGAGCTGCGAGGAAGGGACTCTGCTCCCAGGATTTTAGGGACAAAACCCCCATTTTTGGGGCTGACCCTTCCAGCTGAGCACGTTCCCAACTGCCCAAAATTCCCCTTCCCGAATTCCCAGCTGGGGGAGTGCCTGGGATTGGAGCTGGGGGGTGTGTGCTCCCCCAGGGATGATTTGCTGAGGGCCATCAAGAAGCTGAAGGTTTTGGGCAGCGGGTTCGGGATCATCCCGGTGGGAGGGACGGTCCTGGTGCAGTCGGTGCCCGCCGAGCTCAGCATGGATCACACGGTGGTGCTGCAGCTGGCTGAGGTGGGGGTGGGATGGGAATGGGCTGGGAATGGGGTGGGAATGGGTGGGAATGGGATGGGAATGGGATGGGAGTGACTGGGAATGGGGTGGGAGTGACTGGGAATGGGATGGGAATGGGATGGGAGTGACTGGGAATGGGATGGGAATGGGATGGGAATGGGATGGGAATGGGCTGGGAGTGACTGGGAGTGGATGGGAGTGACTGGGAATGGGCTGGGAAAGGGATGGGGATGGGAATGGATGGGAGTGGGATGGGAATGGATGGGAGTGACTGGGAATGGGGTGGGAGTGACTGGGAGTGGATGGGACTGACTGGGAATGGGGTGGGAATGGAGTGGGAATGGGATGGGAATGGGCTGGGAGTGGATGGGAGTGACTGGGAATGGGATGGGAGTGACTGGGAATGGGATGGGAGTGACTGGGAATGGGATGGGAATGGATGGGAATGGCTGGGAGTGACTGGGAATGGGATGGGAGTGACTGGGAATGGGCTGGGAGTGACTGGGAATGCATGGGAATGGGATGGGAATGGGATGGGAATGGGGTGGGAGTGGGACTGGGAATGGGAATGACACTGGGAATGGGATGGGAATGGGCTGGAAAAGGACTGGGATTCACACCTGGAAAAGGGTTGGGAATGGGGAATTGGGAGTGACTGGGAATGGGCTGGGAATGGGAATGGGGAACGGGATGGGGATGGGATGGGGATGGCTGGGAATGGATGGGAATGGAATGGGAATGGCTGGGAATGAGGGATTGGGAAAAGGCTGGGAATGAGGGATTGGGAAAAGGGCTGGGAATGGGGAATGGATGGGAAGGGAATGACCTGGAAAAGGGGTGGGAATGACACTGGGAAAGGGGTGGGAATGGGGAATTGGGATCAGGACAGGATTTAAATCTGGATTTAAATCTGGGTTTAAATCTGGATTTAAATCTGAATGAAAAATCATCTTGTTTCCATAAAATCCTGGGATTGGGATGAGACCGAGCTGTCCCTGCTCTGCTGGAATTCCAGGGGGGATTTTTCCTGGTTTTTATTCCCAGAAAAAAGGGTTTGTGACAGTCAGTGAGATCCGGGCCAGCCTCAAGTGGGAGACGGAGCGAGCGAAGCAGGTGCTGGTAGGTGGGGCTGGGAAAATGGGAAAAATGGGGGAAAATTGGGAAAATGGGGAATTGGGGGTGGGAAAATGGAAATGGGAGAATGGGGGAAAAATTGGATAATGGGGATGGGAAAATGGGGATGGGAAAATGGGAAAACGGGGATGGGATGGGATGGGATGGGAATGGGAATGAGAGTGGGAATGACTCAGCCCATTCCCAGTCATTCCCAGTTCTCCCATTGCAGGATCACCTGCTGAGGGAGGGCATGGCCTGGCTGGGTTCCCATTGCCATTCCCAGTCATTCCCAGTCACTCCCAGTCACTCCCAGTTCTCCCATTCCAGGATCACCTGCTGAGGGAGGGCATGGCCTGGCTGGGTTCCCATTGCCATTCCCAGTCATTCCCAGTCACTCCCAGTTCTCCCATTCCAGGATCACCTGCTGAGGGAGGGCATGGCCTGGCTGGGTTCCCATTGCCATTCCCAGTCACTCCCAGTCATTCCCAGTTCTCCCATTCCAGGATCACCTGCTGAGGGAGGGCATGGCCTGGCTGGGTTCCCATTGCCATTCCCAGTCACTCCCAGTCACTCCCAGTCACTCCCAGTTCTCCCATTCCAGGATCACCTGCTGAGGGAGGGCATGGCCTGGCTGGAGTTCCCATTGCCATTCCCAGTCATGGGGCAGGAATCCTTGGAATGGGGATGGGAATCCTTGGGATGGGGGTGGGAATCCTTGGAATGAGGGTGGGAATCCTTGGAATGACAGAGGGAATCCTTGGGAATCCCTGGGAATGCTGAGCCCTGAGAGCCCGGAACAGCGGGAATGGCAGAGGGAATCCTCGGGAATGGCAGAGGGAATCCTCGGGAATGGCAGAGGGAATCCTCAGGAATGGCAGAGGGAATCCTTGGGAATGACAGAGGGAATCCTTGGGAATGGCAGAGGGAATCCTCAGGAATGGCAGAGGGAATCCTCCGGAATGGCAGAGGGAATCCTTGGGAATGACAGAGGGAATCCTTGGGAATGGCAGAGGGAATCCTTGGGAATGACAGAGGGAATCCTCAGGAATGCCGGCTGGAACCCCCCTGGAATCTCTCCTGGAACTCCAGAAATGCTGGGAGGAATCCCTGCTGGAATCCCAGCTGGAATCCTGGCTGGAATCCTCAGGAATCCTGGATGGAATCCCCCTGGAATCCCTGCTGGAATCCCTGCTGGGATCTTCAGGAATCCCTCCTGGAGTCCTCAGGAATCCACCCTGAAACCCCCAGGAATCCTCCCTGGAATCTCTGCTGGAATCCTGGGAAATGCTGGCTGGAATTCCCAGGAATCCTGGCTGAAATCCCCCCTGGAATCTTTGGGAATCCCTCCTGGAATCCTCCAGAATTCCCAGGAATCCTGGCTGGAATCCTTGCTGGAATCCTCAGGAATCCCTCGTGGAATTTTTGGGAATCTTGCCTGGAATCTTCAGGAATCCCTCCCAGAATCCCTCCTGGGATTTTTGGGAATCCCTCCCGGAATCCCGAGGTTCCCTCTTGTCCCCACCCCCCTGGATTTGCAATAAAAGTTTTGTAAAAAGTTCCTGAGCTTGGGAAATTCCATGGGAAAATCCCTGCTGGATTCAGGGCCTGCTTTTGGGTGGAAATGCCACAGATTGAGGAAAATGAGGAAAAAGGAGGAAAAAATGAGGAAAAATGAGGGAAAATGAGGAAAAATGAGCTGAGGGTGCAAATGGGATTTACAGTGGGAAATGGGATTTTGGCTCTGGAATTTTGGCTCCCAGCAATGGGAAAACTGGGAAAAGCTGCCCCAATAAATTTTTATTTATAATAAATTTTTATTCCATAAAAATTCCCACTAAGGAACACCACGGGATCCGTTCTGCCAAAACAAAACTTTATTGCACAAAGGAAAAAAAGAAAAAAAAAAGGAAAAAAAAAAAAAAAATAAAACAACAAACCAAACCCAAAAAAAAGAATCAGAACTCTTCTGTACAATAGAATACAACCAGAGATCTCCGAGTGACTCTTGTGCATTTATTTCGGTTTTTAATTCCATTTAAATCCTAAAAATCCGTTTGCTAAAACATCTCTGCCTACAGCAGTGGCTCGAGGATTGTCACTTGGGCTTGGGGACACAATTCCCTCCCCCGGGAAAAGGCAAATCCCAGCCCCGCCCCGAGGACAAAAAGGTGACAAAAAAAAAAAAAAAAAAAAGCGACAAAAGGTGACAAAAAGTGGCGCCTCGAGGGTTCAATCCAAACCAGCCCCAGGGGATTGAAACAATTCAATTCCCAAATTGTTCGGGAAAACAATTCCCAAGTTGTTTTTCCCAAGTTGTTCCAGGATTTTCCACCTCTCTGTGCCCAGAGCAATCCCCAAATCCCGAATCCTTCCTGTTTTTTTTTTTTTTTTTTTGTTTTTTTTTTGTTGTTTTTTGGGATTTTTTTTGGCTCCTCTTTGACCCCTCAGGATGAGGAGCCCGGGCTGGGACCAAACTGGTGGGGAGGGAATTGGGGCAAAATGTGCAACTTTGTGCTCGGTTTTGTCAATTTAAAAAAAAAAAAAAAATTAAAAATTAAAAATCGAGTGTTGAAGCTCTTGATCACCCAAACTCTGCTCCAGTGGATCCTCCCCGGGCTTGGCTCCCTGGAAAATGTGGAATTTTTGGGGGTGGCTCTGTGTCACTGCCAGGACAATTCCTGCTCTGAGCAGTCCCAAAAATGCAGAATTTTACAAATTTTACAACGTTTGGCAAAAGGGATTTCTCTGAGAATCCACCTGGAATTGTCCTTTTTTTGGTTTTTGTCGGGTTTTTTTTGTTTGTTTGTTTGTTTTTTTTTCCATGGGTGTGGCAGCAGGGAGGGGAATTCAAGGTGACACCGAATTCCAGAATTCCAGGTGAGGAAAAAACAGCTCCACCAGGAGGAAAAATCAAAACAAAACAAAACAAACCCCCCCCCCCAAAAAAAAAAAAAAAAAAAAGCAACACTTGGAGAAATCCACACCAAACTTGGATCTTTGAGTGCTCCCCCTCCTCCCTTCCTCTCCCAAACTTCCAGGATGAATAAATCCATGAAATCTCCAAAAGTGCCCCCAGTTCCAGCAGTGAAAATTTCCTTTTTTGTTTTTTTTTAATTTTTTTTTGTTTTTAAATCTTTGGTCTGCCTAGAAAAAAAGACACCAGGGAGGCTCCCCCAGCTCTCCCCAAATTCCACCTGGACATTCCCTGGATTATTCCCACAGCTCCAGGGGCACAAAAAGCTCTCGAGGATTTGCAGTCTAGAGCTCATTTTTAATCGAATGGAGAAAAAAAAAAACAAAAAACAAAAACAAAAAAAAAAACCCAAAAAATTCCCAACCAGTGTAGGTTCTCCAAAAACAAAACCCAGAATAACCTGATGCCACGTGCCAGGAGGTACCTTTGTCCAAGAGGAGCTCGGCTTTGTTGTCCCCGTGTTTTTTTGGGAATTCTCCTCTCTCGGAATTCTCTCTCTGGTGCGGGAGGAGGGAGGGGAGGATCCCGCGGCTCTCCCCGGCTGCGCTGAGTCCTTAAGCCCGGCTTAGGGCGGGGTTAAGCCTTGGGGCAGGTCTGAGAGTCCGGCTCGGGCTCCGAGGAGCTGCTCTCCGAGTCCAGCTCGGCGCTGTCGGGCTGGAGCCGCTCCTGCAGCCGCGCCCGCAGCCCCTGGAGCCGCGCCAGCAGCGCCTGGTAATCGAAGTGCCCGCGCTTCTCCCCGAACGGGTCCTGAAAACACAAATGGAAATAAATAAAATAAAATAAAATAAAATAAAATAAAATAAAATAAAATAAAATAAAATAAAATAAAATAAAATAAAATAAAATAAAATAAAATAAAATAAACGCCTGGTAATCGAAGTGACCGCGCTTCTCCCCGAACGGGTCCTGAAAACACAAATGGAAATAAATAAAAATAAAATAAAAATAAAATAAAATAAAATAAAATAAAATAAACGCCTGGTAATCGAAGTGACCGCGCTTCTCCCCGAACGGGTCCTGAAAACAGAAATGGAAATAAATAAAATAAAATAAAATAAAATAAAATAAAATAAAATAAAATAAAATAAAATAAAATAAAATAAAATAAAATAAACGCCTGGTAATCGAAGTGACCGCGCTTCTCCCCAAATGGGTCCTGAAAACAGAAATGTAAATAAAAAAAATAAAATAAAATAAAATAAAATAAAATAAAACAAAACAAAACAAAAAAACAAAAGTAAAAAAACAAAACATAAAATAAAATAAAATAAAATAAAATAAAACAAAAAAAAAATAAAATAAAATAAAATAAAATAAAATAAAATAAAATAAAATAAAATAAAATAAAATAAAATAAAATAAAATAAAATAAAATAAAATAAAATAAATGCCTGGTAATCAAAGTGACCGCGCTTCTCCCCGAACGGGTCCTAAAATACACAGAAAAATAAATGGGGTAAAATGGGGAGACACGGGGAGAGCTTGGGGGTGAATCCCAGAAAATCTCGAGGTGAATCCCAGCATGGGGTGAAGACGATCCTGAAATTCCCCTGGTGCCCCAGCTGTGTCCCCATGCCCAGCTGTTCCCAGCTGTGTCCCCATGCCCAGCTGTTCCCCAGCTGTTCCCAGCTGTGCTGTCCCCTCCCCACTCACCTGCATGGTCTGGCCCTGCAGGTAGAGCCTCTCCTTGCACACGCCCTCGTAGAAATCCAAATATTCCATGAAGGATTTCTCCATGACACCCCTGGGGACAGGGACAGGGACAGGCCACGGTTACCAGGGCCCTGCTGGGCCACCCAGAGACCCTGCTGGGCCACCCAGAGACCCTCCTGGGCCACCCAGAGACCCTGCTGGGCCACCCAGAGCAACCAGGGACCCTCCTGGGCCACCCACAGGACCCTCCTGGGCCACCCAAAGGACCCTCCTGGGCCACCCAAAGACGCTCCTGGGTCACTCAGAGCACCCCCTGGGCCAGCTGGGTGTCCCCAGGGGCTGCAGGGAGGGGACAGAGCCCTCCCCCAGTCCCTCCCAGTGTCCCCAGTCCCTCCCAGTGTCCCCAGTCCCCCCCAGTACCGCAGGGGCTCGGGGCAGGGGCATTTCCCCTCCAGCATGTCACACACGGCCACGCGGATGGTCTCGTGCCGGATGCACTCGTTGTAGTTCTTGCTGTCACCGGGGTGTCGCTCCTGGGGACACACGGGGGGGGCTGGGCTGACCAGTGTCACCAGTGACCAGTGCCACCAGTGTGTCACAAGTGTCACCAGTCCCACCAGTCCAGAGCCAGCTCTGACCAGTGCTGAACTGCCTCTGACCAGTGCCAGTGACCAGTCCCTGACCACTGCAGATCCCAGCTCTCCATCCCTCCCTGACCAGTCCTGACCAGTTCCATTCTGGGCTCCCTGTCCCAGCTGTGCTCTCCCCATTCCAGCTGTGCTCTCCCAGTCCCAGCTGTTCTTCCCATCCCAGCTGTGCTGTTCCAGCTGTGTTCTCCCCATTCCAGCTGTGCTCTCCCCAACTGTGCTCTCCCCATTCCAGCTGTGCTGTCTCAGCTGTGCTCTCCCCATCCCAGCTGTGTTCTCCCAGCTGTACTCTCCCCATCCCAGCTGTGTTCTCCCAGCTGTGCTCTCCCCATTCCAGCTGTGCTGTCCCAGCTGTGCTCTCCCCATTCCAGCTGTGCAGTTCCAGCTGTGCTCCCCCTCACCTGCTCGAAGCCGGGCTCGTTGTGGTACGGGTTCTCTGTCATCAGGGACTGGATGGAGATCAGCACCGAGGAGATGCTCTGGGCCGGGCTCCAGGCCGGGCCTGTCCACGTGCTGGGCACATTAATGAATTAATTAATGAATTAATTAATGATCAGCACCGAGGAGATGCTCTGGGCCGGGCTCCAGGCCGGGCCTGTCCACGTGCTGGGCACATTAATGAATTAATTAATGAATTAATTAATGATCAGCACCGAGGAGATGCTCTGGGCCGGGCTCCAGGCAGCGGGCCTGTCCACGTGCTGTCCACGCACATTAATGAATTAATTAATGAATTAATTAATGATCAGCACCGAGGAGATGCTCTGGGCCGGGCTCCAGGCCGGGCCTGTCCACGTGCTGGGCACATTAATGAATTAATTAATGAATTAATGAATGAATGAATGAATGAATGAATTAATGATCAGCTCCAGGTTGGGCCTGTCCACGTGCTGGGGCAGCAGCGCACATAAACACAATTAATTAACGAACTAATTAATGATCATTAATGATCATAGGCCCAGCTCTAAGACCTGCTTACCCCAGGATGCTGAGGCAGACCCCAGTGAGGTTAGGCCCAGCTCTAGGCCTGGCTTACCCCAGGATGCTGAGGCAGACCCCACTGAAGTTAAGCCCAGCTCTAGTTAAGCCTGGCTTACCCCAGGATGCTGAGGCAGACCCCACTGAAGTTAAGCCCAGCTGTAGTTAAGCCTGGCTTACCCCAGGATGCTGAGGCAGACCTTGCCGTTGCGGTAGAAGTTGGGGTTGAAGCGCACCGTGTTGTTGCCCGTGGTCATGAGCTTGACGCGCGGCGGGTGGATGGGATAGTCCGGGGGGCAGCGGAACAGGAACAGGAAGAAGCCGCCCTCGTAGGGGGTGTCAAAGGGGCCCGTGATCAGAGCGTGGATCTGGGGGGGCACGGGGTGAGCACCCCAAAATAACCCAACCTTTCCCAAAATAATCCTGGGGCCCAAAACAACCCTGGGTCCCAAAATAATCCTGGGGCCCAAAAAATCCAACCTTTCCCAAAATAATCTTGGGGTCCCAAAACAGCCCAGGATCCCAAAATAATCTTGGGGTGCCAAAATAATCCTGGGGCCCAAAACAGCCCAGGGTCCCAAAAAATCCAGCCTTTCCCAGAATAGCTCAGGGTCCCAAAACAGCCCGGGGTCCCAAAATAATCCAGGGGTTCCAAAACAATCCAGGGGTCCCAAAATAAACCTGGGATCCCAAAAAATCCAACCTTTCTCAAAACAGCCCAGGGCCCCAAAATAATCCTGGAGTCCCAAAATAATCCTGGGTCCCAAAATAATCCTGGGGTCCCAAAAAATCCAGCCTTTCTCAAAACAGCCCAGGGCCCCAAAATAATCCTGGGGTCCCAAAATAATTCTGGGTCCCAAAACAGCCTGGGATTGCAAACATCCCGGGTTCTCAAACCAGCCTGGGGTCCCAAAATAATCCTGGGGTCCCAAAACAGCCCAGGGTCCCAAAAAATCCAGCCTTTCCCAGAATAGCTCAGGGTCCCAAAACAGCCCGGGGTCCCAAAATAATCCAGGGTCCCAAAATAATCCTGGGGTCCCAAAATAATCCTGGGATCCCAAAAAATCCAACCTTTCTCAAAACAGCCCAGGGCCCCAAAATAATCCTGGGTCCCAGAACAGCCTGGGGTCCCAAAACTGCTCAGGGTCCCAAAAAATCCAGTGTTCCCAAACGTGCCATGATCCCAAATTATCCAGTGTTCCCAATTAATCCAGCCTTTCCAATTAATCCAGTGATTCCAAATTATCCCATGTTCCCAAAACATCCTGTGTTCCCAAAAAATCCCAGGTTCCCAAAAAATCTTGGGTTCCCAGAAAATCCCAGGTTCCCAAAGCATCCCATGTTCCCAAATTATCCGGTGTTCCCAATTAATCCAGCCTTTCCCAATTAATCCAATGTTCCAGAATTATCCAGTGTTCCCAATTAACCCAGCATTCCCAAACCCTTCACCATTCCCAAACCCCCAGGAGCTGAGGGAACCCCAAAAATCCCCCAAAATCCCCCAAATCCCCCAAACCTTGGTCATGTCGTGGGGATCAGGCACAACAAACATTCCCGGGGGCGGCTCCTTGTAGATGGACATGATGTCCCTGCAAAGGGAGCAGCAATCAGGGCTCATTTTAAACTGGGATTAGCATTTTTAAATTTTAAATTTTAAATTTTAAACTTTAAATCAGAAGTTTTTGTCCTTGGCTCTGGGTGGTTTATGGGTGAGCTCCTGGAATTGATGCTAAAAGGGGCCGAGGTGTTCGGCCCTGGGGTTTTATCACCTCCAGCAGCAGGAATTCCAAAAATGAAAATGAAAATGAAAATGAAAAAGAAAAAAAAAAAAAAAAAAAGAAAAAAAAGAGAGAGAGAAAATAAAAATAAGAGTAAAAATAGATAAAGACAAAAAAAAGAGAAAATAAAAATAAAAATAAAGTAATTCCAGGGGATCCCGGCAGGAATTCCAGGGGATCCCGGACAGGAATTCCAGGGGATCCCGGACAGGAATTCCAGGGGATCCCAGCAGGAATTTCAGGAGATCCCAGCAGGAATTCCAAGGGATCCCAGCAGGAATTTCAGGAGATCCCGGACAGGAATTCCAGGGGATCCCGGACAGGAATTCCAGCCCCGTGTCCCGGTACCGTCCCCATGTTCATGTCCCTTTACCGAGCCCCGTGTCCCGTTCCGTTCCCATGTTCGTGTCCCGGTACCCATCCCAGCCCCGCGTCCCGGTACCGTTCCCATGTTCGTGTCCCGGTACCGTCCCCATGTTCGTATCCCGGTACCCATCCCAGCCCCGTGTCCCGGTTCCGTCCCAGCCCCGTGTCCCGGTACCGTCCCCATGTTCGTATCCCGGTACCGATCGCAGCCCCGTGTCCCGTTACCGTCCCCAGCCCCGTGTCCCGCTACCAGCGCAGCCGCCGAGCCCGGTGGCGCAGGGCCCGTTACCGGCCGCGGGGCCGAGCCGAACGCTCGGTCCCGGTTCCGGGCCCGCTGCCGGTGCCGGTGCCGGTGCCCCGCTGCCGGTGCCGGTGCCCCGCTCACCGTTTGATCCGCAGCAGGCAGGCCGGGCTGGGCCGCTCGCTGTCCCAGTCGCCGCTGACCGTGGGGTCCCAGAAGGCGGAGTGCGTGAGCGCGGCCCCCGCCGCCGCCGCCGCCGCCATGGGAGCGCCGCCGCTGCCGCCGCCGCTACCGGGAGCCACGCCGCTACCGGGCGCCGCGGCCGCGCCGAACCCCGCCGCTGCCCAGAGCTCGGCGGGGATGAAGACGCCGGGAGTCCCCGCGGCGCCGGCGGTGCTGCTGGGGAGGCGCTGCCGCCGCCCGCCGCCAGCACCGCGGCCGGGGCCGGGGCCGCGTCCTCGGCCGCAGGGCTCTCCGCCATTGCGGCCTCGGCCCGCGCCGCTTCCGGGACTCCGCACCAGCGAGGCGCGCGGCCAGAGCGGCCCCGCGCCGCCCACGCTGCCCGCCCCGGGACCATAGAGAGGCGGGAGGAGCGGCTCTTCCGCTGAGGCGCCTTGGTGGGCGGGGGGAGAGAGCGGAAGGTGAAGCGGCGACAGCGCCCCCTGCTGGGCGGGAGGGCTGGCGGGCGGGAGGGAGAATGGGGAATTTGGGGTTTTTGTGAGGGAAGAGGGAGTTTGAAGGAGGGTGGGATTATGGAAGCAAAAAAGGGTGGGAAAGATTTCTGGGATTGGTACTCGCCAGGGAGGCTGCCAGAGCTCCAGGAGTGTTTGGACAACGCTCTGAGGGATGCAGAGGGGGGGATTTTAGGGTCCCAAAAATGGACAGGATGATCCCGATGGATCCGTTCCAGCCCGGGATACTCCTGGTTCCGACATCATCAAACCCCAGCACTGCTCACCCATGTCCCCAAGTGCCATCCCCTCCATTTTTAAACCCCTCCAGGGTCGGGGCCTCCACCTGAGCCCCCTTCCAGCGGGGAATTTTTCCCCAAAATTCCAACCTAACCCTTTTCTGGCACAACTGGCAGCTGTTTCCTCTCATGCTGTTTGTTGGGAGAGGCTGAGACCCTTCAGGGAGGTGCCAGATGGGGCTGGGGTGCTGGGGACACAGGGTCAATCCCAGTTTGGATCCCAGTTTGGATGCTGGTTTGGATCCCGGTTTGGATCCCAGTTTGGACCCAGGTTTGGATCCCAGTTCGGATCCTGGTTTGGATCCCAGTTTGGATCCCGGTTTGGATCCCAGTTTGGATCCCAGTCTGGATCCCGGTTTGGATCCCAGACTGGATCCCAGTTTGGATCCCAGTTTGGATCCCGGTTTGGATCCCAGTTTGGATCCCGATCTGGATCCCGGTTTGGATCCCAGTTTGGATCCCGATCTGGATCCCAGTTTGGATCCCAGTTTGGATCCTGGTCTGGATCCCGATTTGGATCCCGGTCTGGATCCCAGCACAGGGATCAGGCAGCACCCAGGGGCTCCCAGCACCCTCAGGATGGAACACAGCGGGATCAGAGAGGTGGCAGAGGGGAAAAGGAACATTCCTGGAGAATTCCAGCTCCAGGGACTCTGCAGATTCCCAGGGGACACACAGAATTCCAATGAATTCAGGAGGTCCTTTTCCCTGGAGAATTCCAGCTCCAGGGACTCTGCAGATTTCCAGGGACACACAGAATTCCAGTGGTTTCCCCAGGAGGGAAATGTAACTCAGCTCCCCAGTAACAGTGTTGTTCTCCCGAAGGTGTCCCTGCTTTAGGGTCACACACTCCTGCAGAATCCAGGGAATTCTCCTTCTCCAGCTCAGCCAGAATCCCAAATTCCTCCTGTTCCCACAGCCACGTTTGGCCAAATCTTGGAGCTTTTCCAGCCAAGTTCTCCTCAGGAATTCCATCCATTCCCTGTGTCCTGTTCCCAGGAATGTCCCCAAACCCATCCCCATTTCCCATTCCCAATCCCTGTGTCCCATTCCCATTAATGTCCCCAAACCCATTCCCATTCCTGTCTCCATTCCCAGGAATGTCCCCAAACCCATTCCTGTCCCCATTCCCATTATTCCCATTCCCCATTCCCATTCCCATTCCCATTATTCCCATTCCCATTCCCATTATTCCCATTCCCCATTCCCATTCCCATTATTCCCACCATTCCCCATTCCCATCATTTTCATTCCCCAATTCCATTCCCATTATTCCCATTCCCACCATTCCCCATTCCCATTATTCCCAATCCCATGATTTCCATTCCCCATTCCCATTCCCATCCCCATTTCCCATTCCCAGGAAGGTCACAGCCACTGCCAGAGGCTCTGTGCACAAGGAGTGGCTGCATTAATTAATGAAATTAATTACCCAAACAGGATAACGAGCCAAGCTCCCTCCGGGCTCCCTTTCCTTAAAGGCGCCGCTGCCTCACCCAAAATCCCAGAATTTGGAAATTGGATCTGGGAATTTCTCCTCCAGGTTTTTAATGGGATGAGGCACAGAACAGCCTTTTTCCTCAGGGAATTCCACCCAAAATGAAGGAATTCTCCCCAATTCTGCTTTCCCAGGGCCCAGATTTTGGGAGATTTTTGGCAGATTTGAGTTGATCCCACCTTGGTTTTCCTCCCAGTTCCTCATCCCACAGCTGAGATTTTCCACCCAGCCCAGAAGGTAAAAAAAAAAGGGAAAATAACCCCCAAATTAGCAATTTCTTTTTCCTCAGGGAATTCCATCCAAAAAGAAGGATTTTTTTCAGATTTGAGTTGGTTCCACCTTGGTTTTCCTCCCCATTCCTCATCCCACAGCTGGGATTTTCCACCCAGCCCAAAATCTCTCCCAGAATATAAAAAAATAAAAGGGAAAAAAAAAAAAAAAGCAGAGAGGAGGGTTTTGAGTAGAGAAATGCAGATTTTACTGGTCAGGCTGGAGGAGGAGAGCCCTGCAGTGTCACATGGCAAAGAGGATCAGGAATGCCACCATCAAACAGAAGAGCCCCATGGCCTCAGACAGGGCAAAGCCCAGGATGGCGTAGGAGAAGAGCTGCTGCTTCAGAGAGGGGTTCCTGCAGGGGGAAAACAGGGAATGAAAGCAGGGAATAAACCCTGGGAATGCCCCAAAACCAGGGAATGAAAGCAGGGAATAAACCCTGGGAATGCCCCAAAACCAGGGAATGAAACTAGGGAATAAACCCTGGGAATGCCCCAAAACCAGGGAATAAAATCAGGGAATAATGCCCTAAACCAGCCCAGAGTCAGGGAATAAAACCAGGGGATAATGCCCCAAATCAGGGAATAAAACCAGAGAATAATGTCCCAAACCAGCCCAGAGTCAGGGAATAAAACCAGGGAATAAAAACCAGGGAATGCCCCAAAACCAGGGAATGCCTGAAACCATGGAATAAAACCATAGAATAAAACCAGGGAATAAAAAGCAAGGAATGCCCCAAACCATGGAATAAAACCATGGAATAAAACCAGGGAATAAAAAGCAGGGAATGCCCCAAACCATGGAATAAAACCATGGAATAAAACCAGGGAATAAAAAGCAGGGAATGCCCCAAACAATGGAATAAAACCAGGGAATAAAACCAGGGAATAAAAAGCAGGGAATGCCCCAAACCATGGAATAAAACCAGGGAATAAAACCAGGGAATAAAACCAGGGAATAAAAAGCAGGGAATGCCCCAAACCAGGGAATAAAACCAGGGAATAAAAAGCAGGGAATGCTGCCCCAAAGCAGGGAATTCCCGCGGGGAATGGCGCCCCGGGGCCCTGACCTGGCGTAGCCGATGATGAGGCTCCCGAACACGGTGCCGATCCCCGCCCCCGAGCCCGCCACGCCCACGGTGGCGGCGCCGGCCCCGATGAATTTGGCGGCCGTGTCGATGTCCCGGGCCAGAGGCGAGCTGTGCAACGGCCTGAGCGGCTGCACGGGCCGGGGGACAGGCGGGGACACCTGCGGGACAGCGAGGGACACTCAGGGGACAGCGAGGGACACTCAGGGGACAGTGAGGGACACTCAGGGGACAGCGAGGGACACTCAGGGCTGGCACCCAGCGTGGGAAGGGAGGGGCTGGTCTTGATCACCAGGATGGAAAATGAAGGATAAAGGATCAGGATGGGGATGAGGATGGAAAATCAAGGATGAAGGATCAGGATGAAGGATCAGGTTGGGGATGAAGGATCAGGATGAAGGATCAGGATGAGGACCAGGATAGGAAGGAGGGTGCAAGATGAAGGATCAGGATGGGGATGAGGGTGGAACATGAAGGATGAAGGATCAGGATCAGGATGGAGAATGAGGGATCAGAATGGAGGATGAGGATGGAGGATCAGGACCAGGATGAAGGATCAGGATCAGAATGGAGGATGGATGGGGATCAGGATGAAGGATGAGGATGGAGGATGATGGAGGATCAGGATGAAGGATCAGGACCAGGATGGAGGATGAGGATCAGGAGGACCGGAGAATCAGGATGAAGTATCAGGATGAGTATGGAGAATCAGGATCAGGATGGAGGATGAGGATGAAGGATCAGGATGAGGGATCAGGAGCAGGATGAGCCCAAAGCCCAAGCCCAGCCTCACCTGTGCAGTCTGAGCCTCAGGCCTGCTGAACACAGCCACGGACACGGGCCTGGCCAGGGCCCGGGAGCAGCAGCGGAGCTGCGGGGACAGGGACAGGGACAGCTCAGGACATCATCCCAAATATCCCAAATATCCCACCCCAAACACACCCCAAACACAGCCCAGCACTCTGCAGGGACAGGGACAGCTCAGGACATCATCCCAAATATCCCAAATAACCCAAATATCCCACTCCAAACACAGCCCAAACACAGCCCAAACACAGCCCAGCACTCTGCAGGGACAGGGACAGCTCAGGACATCATCCCAAATATCCCAAATATCCCCAATAACCCAAATGCCCCAAATATCCCAAATAACCCAAATATCCCACCCCAAACACAGCCCAGCACTCTGCAGGGACAGGGACAGCTCAGGACATCCATCCCACCCCAAATATCCCAAAAACCCAAATATCCCACCCCAAACACATCCCAGCACTCCACAGGGACAGGGACAGCTCAGGACATCCATCCCATGCCAAATATCCCACCCCAAACACAGCCCAGCACCCTCTTCTCCCTAAAATCCACACCAAACCCCTGCAGCCACTCCCTAGGAGCAGAAAGCAGCACTCCCACAACTGGACTGATGTGGGAACCCTCAGGAAAACCCAGCATTTGAAATTCCCCCTAAAACATCCCACAAGGCTGGAAAAGAAAGGGTTATTAATGGTTATTAATGGCTATTAATGGTTATTAATGGTTATTAATGGTTATTAATGGAGGGTGTTTCTATTTCAGCCACTTGGATCAAGCCCACGAGCAATTCCACACAGCCCAGGCTGAGCACAGCCCCAGGAATTCCATCATTCCCACATTTCCTGCTGGAAAGAGCAGGATTGCTGAGTGGAAATGCAGGAGTTCCTGCAGGGAGCAGCCCTGGGCCCTGCAGCTCAGTGCCAGCCACTCACATGGTGTCACCAGAGGTCACCTTGTTCCCTTCCTCCTTAAACCCGGCTTAAAACAACCTCCCAGCTGAGCCTGGCAGCAAAAGCCCAGCGAGGAATCCCAAATTCCCAGCGGGAATTCCCAGGGAAAGGCACCTACCAGGGCCGGGGAGGCGAGGAGAGCCAGGGGAGCCTGCATTGTGCTGGATCTACAACAAATCCAAAGGAAAATAAACCAAAAGGCAGCGAAATTCCCGGGGTTCCTGGGCCCAGGCCACCCCCACCAGGGTCACACACACACATCTGAGCTGTCCCCAAGGTTGTGACCCCATCCTGGTTCTGTGTCCCCAAGGTTTTGTCCCATTGACCCCGCTGTGTCACCAAGGCTTTGTCCCTGATTTAACCTCACCGTGTCCCCACCTGTCCCCGAGGCTTTGCCTCTAAAATTTAACCTCATTGTGTCCCTGGCTGTCCCCAAGGCTTTATGCCCCTCCTGTCCCCAAGGCTTTGATCCCCTCCGTGTCCCCAAGCCTTTGCTCTTCTGTGTCCTCAAGGCTTTATCCCCCTCGTGTCCCCAAGATTTAACCTCACCATGTCCCCTTTATCCCCACCTTGTCCCCGACTATCCCCAAGGCTTTGTCCCCAAGGTTTTAACCCCACCGTGTCCCCGATTGTCCCCGAGGCTTTGCCTCTAAAATTTAACCTCATCGTGTCCCTGGCTGTCCCCAAGGCTTTGTCCCCAAGATTTAACCTCATTGCATCCCCGGCTATCCCTTAGGCTTTATCCCCTCCTTGTCCCTGACTGTCCCCAAGGCTTTGATCCCCGTGTCCCCAAGGTTTTGCTCTCCTGTGTCCCCAAGGATTTATCCCCCCCTTGTCCCCAAGGCTTTGATTCCCGTGTCCCCAAGGCTTTATCCCCCCCTTGTCCCCGACTGTCCCCAAGGCTTTGATCCCCGTGTCCCCCGCTGTCCCCTCAGCCCTGCCCGTTAATCCCCGTTCAGTCCCTTCCCCGAGCAGCCCCAGCGCAGCTCCTCCCTCCCTTCCTCCCACCCCGATGCCCTCACGACCCCCTGAGGGCAGCGCAGGCCGCAGCGCCCGCCCGGCAGCGAAGGGCACGACCCCAGCGGGCACCGGCCGTGCCCGCAGCTCTGCCGGGAGCCCGGAGGCTGCGGTGGAAGCGGCGGGCGCGGGCCCGGCCCGGCTCGGCTCCCACCTGCGCGGGGTCCGCTCGGGCCGGCGGCGGCGGTGGCTCTGTGGGCAGCGTCACCTTGGCCGTGTCCCCGCCGGCGTCCTCCGCGCCCATTGGCCGCCGCCGCGCCCGCGCGCCCCCGTTCTCCCTCCCCATTGGCCGAGCTCCGCGCAAACCCCGCCTTCCCGCATCCGGGGCCGGCGGGAAGACGGAGGGAGGGTGGGGCGGGAAGGCGCGCCGTGATTGGTGGGTTGCTGAGGCTGGGCGCTCGCTGATTGGGTGAGACAGCTGTCAATCACGGCGGTGGGCGGGAAAGGGCGGGGCCGTGGCGGTGCTGAGGGAGGGTCTGAGGTGATGGAAAATGCGGCGGGAGAGGAGAAGGGTTTGTGGGAGCAGGGCGGGATTTGTGGGAGCAGGGCGGGATTTGTGGGATCAGGGCGGGATTTGTGGGATCAGGGGAGGATTTGTGGGATCAGGGCGGGATTTGTGGGATCAGGGCGGGATCTGTGGGATCAGAGAAGGGCTGTGGGACCGGGTGAGAATTTGTGGGATCACGGAAGGATCTGTGGGATCAGAGAAGGGCTGTGGGATCAGAGAAGGGCTGTGGGACCGGGTGAGAATTTGTGGGATCACGGAAGGATCTGTGGGATCAGAGAAGGATTTGTGGGACTAGTGGAGGATTTTTGGGATCAAAGAAGGATTTGTGGGACTAGCGGAGGATTTTTGGGATCAGGGAAGGTTCTGTGGGACTAGCGGAGGATTTTTGGGATCAGGGAAGGTTCTGTGGGACTAGCGGAGGATTTTTGGGATCAGGGAAGGTTCTGTGGGACTAGCGGAGGATTTTTGGGATCAGAGAAGGATTTGTGGGACTAGCGGAGGATTTTTGGGATCAGGGAAGGTTCTGTGGGACTAGCGGAGGATTTTTGGGATCAGGGAAGGTTCTGTGGGACTAGCGGAGGATTTTTGGGATCAAGGGAGGTTTTTTGGCACCAGAGAAGACTTTGTGGGACAAGAGAAGGATTTGTGGGGCCAGAGAAGGTTTTTTGGGACCAAGGAAAGTTCTGTGGGCCCAGAGAATGTTCTGTGGGCCCAAGGAAGGTTTTTTTTACCAGAGAAAGTTCTGTGGGACCAGGGAAGATCCTGTGGGACCTGAGAAAGTTTTTTTATTTTATTTTATTTTATTTTATTTTATTTTATTTTATTTTATTTTATTTTATTTTATTTTATTTTATTTTATTTTATTTTATTTTATTTTATTTTATTTTATTTTTTTATTTTATTTTGCAATTCTGTGATATTTTAAAACCTTCCCCACATGGGCATCACCCAGACCTTATTAATGAAATTCATAACAATTATTAATTGGAATTAAACTTCCTTTATTTCACGAGGAAAACGCTCCAAGGGGAAAAATCCTTTGGCTGTGGGATGGGGAGGGAATTCCATGGAAAATCCTGGAGCTACGAGGTTCTGGCAGGGAAAAAAAAGCACAAAAATTCCTAAAAATTCCTTTAAAAAATGGGATTTTACTGATCCAACCTCCCCCCATGGAACCTGCAGATCCCTGAGCAGCCAAAGGGATTCCCAGAGGGAAAATCCTGGAAATTTTTGGGTGAAAAAGGGATTTTAAAGATTTTGGGTTGGTTTTGGTTTTTTTTTTTTTTTTTTTTTTTCTGTTTTATCCCAGGAATTGCAAATTTTCCATTAAAAAGAAGGGAAAAGGGCAGGAATAGAAATTTGCCTTTTCCTTTTTGTTTTTTTTTTTTTTTTTTTTTTTTAATGAGAATTACCTGAAATAATTTTGGAAAATCTATCCCCAACAAAAAACCCCAAAATTTTGGGGGAAAAAGGGATTTTTGGGGACTCACGTGGCCCTGCAGAGCTCTCCTGACATCAGCCAGGTCAGGAATTCCTGCTCCAAAAATTCCCTCAGGCCCTCTGAGCCTTCCAGAGCTGGAAAACTGGGGAAAAAAATTTAAAATAAAATTAAAAAAAAAAATATATATATAATTAAGATTTCTGTAAAAACAGAGTTAAAAGGAAAAAAAAATCCCCCAAATTTCCATTAAAAACCCAACAAATCCCCCCCAAAATTCTGTACAAAACCCAAGAAATCCCTGAATTCTGTTAAAAAACCCACAAATATCCCAAATTTCCCCAAAAACACTCAAGAAATCTCCCAAATTCTGTACAAAAGCTCCAAATTATGTAAAAAAATCACAAAAATCTCGAATTCTGTAAAAAACACAAATCCCTCCAGATTCTGTGAAAACTCAAAGAAATCCCCCCAAATTCCATTAGAAAAATCCCAAATTCCATTAAAAAAAAATCCAAAAAAATCCAGAAATTCTGCACAAAACCCAAAGAAGTTCCCCCAAATTCCGTTAAAAAAACCCCAAAAATCTGCAGAAATTCTGTACAAACCCCCAAAAATCTCAATTTCCATTAAAACCCCAAAATCCCCAGAAATTCTACATAAAACCCCCCAAAATTTCCCCAAATTCCATTAAAAATTCTCCCAAATTCTGCACAAAACCCAAAGAAATCACCTCAAATTCCAGAAAAAACATTAAAAAAACCCCAGAAATTCTGCACAAAACCCCAAAATCCCCCAAATTCCATTAAAAATCCCCCAAATTCTATTAAAAAAATCCCCAAAACCCCCAAATTCTATTTAAAAATCCCCAGAAATTCTACATCAAACCCCAAAATTCCATAAAAAAAATCCACCAAAATCCCTCAAATTCCATTAAAAAAATCTCCCCAAATTCTGTATAAAACCCAAACAAATCCCCCCAAATTCCATTAAAAATCCCCCAAATTCCATTAAAAATCCCCCAAATTCTATTTAAAAATCCCCAGAAATTCTGCATCAAACCCCCAAATTCCATAAAAAAATCCACCAAAATCCCTCAAATTCCATTAAAAATCCACCAAATTCTATTTAAAAATCCCCAAATTCTATTAAAAAACCCCAAAATCCCCCAAATTCTTCCCAAATCCCCCATCCCGAATTTCCCCTCCCCCCTCACCTCTGTTTTTCCTTGTTTTTCCAGAGCCATTCCCGGAATTCCCGAGCTCCCAAATCCGATTTTGGTCCCTCCGGATTCGCGTTCTGGGGCTCGGCCTCTCTCCTGATGTCACTGCCGGAGGAAAACCGGGAGAAAAAAATTCCCAAAAAATTCCCAAAAAATTCCCAAAAAATTCCCCAAAAAATCCGCCAGAGGGAGCCAGAATCGCGCGTTCCCATCGATTCCTGCTCGGTGAGAAAATTCCAAGGATTTGGGGAAAAAATGGGAAAATTCCAGGGAAAAATGGGGAAAATCTGAATGTTTTCAGAAAATTCCAGGGATTTAGGGAAAATCAATGGGAAAATTCCAGGGAAAAATGGGAAAAAATGAGAAAATTCCAGGGAAAAATGAGGAAAATCGAAATGTTTTCAGAAAATTCCAGAGATTTAGGGAAAATAAATGGGAAAATTCCAGGGAATAATCTGAATGTTTTCAGAAAATTCCAGGGATTTGGGGAAAATAAATGGGAAAATTCCAGGGATTTGGGGAAAATAAATGGGAAAATTCCAGGGAATAATCTGAATGTTTTCAGAAAATTCCAGTGATTTGGGGAAAATAAATGGGAAAATTCCAGGGAATAATCTGAATGTTTTCAGAAAATTCCAGAGATTTGGGGAAAATAAATGGGAAAATTCCAGGGAATAATCTGAATGTTTTCAGAAAATTCCAGGGATTTGGGGAAAATAAATGGGAAAATTCCAGGGAAAAAATTCCAGGGAAAAATCTGAATGTTTTCAGAAAATTCCAGTGGTTTTGAGGAAAATATTCAGAAATGTGGGAATTGGGGAATTCGGGAATTGGGGAAATTGGTAATTTGGGAATTTGGGAATTTTTGGGAATTGGGGAATTTGGGAATTTGGGAATTGGGAAATTTGGGAATATTTTACAATTGGGGAATTTGGGAATTTGTGAATATTTTAGAATTCGAGAGTTGGGGAATTTGGAAATCCAGAAATTCAGGAATTGGGGAATTTGGAAATTCAGAAATTCAGGAATTGGGGAATTCTGGAATTGAGGAATTTGGGAATTTGGGAATTTTGGGAATTTGGGAATTTGGGAATTTGGGAATTTGGGAATTTGGGAATTTGGGAATTGGAGAAATTGGGGAATTTGGGAATTTGTGAATATTTTAGAATTCGAGAGTTGGGGAATTTGGAAATTCAGAAATTTGGGAATTGGGGAATTCAGGAATTGAGGAATTTGGGAATTTGGGAATTTGGGAATTTTTGGGAATTTGGAAATTCAGAAATTCAGGAATTGGGGAATTTTGAAATTTAGGAATTTGGGAATTTGGGAATTGGAGAATTGGGGAGTTTGGGAATTTGGAAATTCAGAAATTTGGGAATTGGGGAGTTTGGGAATTTAGGGGGAATTTGGTAATTTTTGGGAATTGGGGAGTTTGGAAATTCAGGAATTTGGTAATTTTTGGGAATTGGGGAGTTTGGAAATTGTGGAACTGGGTAATTTTGGCGCTGGTCACTCACGGGCTGTCCCTCTCGCGCCGCGCCAGCAGCCACTCCACGAAGTTCTTGCTGAGCACGTGGTCCATGGTGCGGCTGTAGTCACTGGCCAGGGTGGCCTCGGAGTAACGGCGCTGCAGGGGGCGGGAGCGGGACAGGGACACTGGGGACACTGGGGACAGGGGACAGGACAGAATGGGGTCAGTGTGATCCCATGGGAATGGGGGACAGTGATCCCATGGGAATGGCAGTGTGATCCCATATGGCCTCAGAGTAACGGTGATGGAGAGGGCGGGGACAGGGACACTGGGAGGGGACAGGGAATGGGGTCAATGTGATCCTATTGGGATGGGATATCTGATCCTATTGGGATCTGATCCCATGGGAATGGCAGTGTGATCCCATGGGAATGGGGGAGAGTGATCCCATGAGAATAGAGGACAGTGATCCCATGGGAATGGGGTCAGTGATCCCATGGGAATAGGGGAGAGTGATCCCATATGGCCTCAGAGTAACGGTGATGGAGAGGGCGGGGGCGGGGACAGGGACACTGGGAGGGGACAGGGGACAGGGAATGGGGTCAGTGTGATCCCATGGGAATGGGGGACAGTGATCCCATGGGAATGGCAGTGTGATCCCATGGGAATGGGGTCAGTGATCCCATGGGAATGGCAGTGTGATCCCATGCGGTGCTGGAGAGGGCGGGGAGCAGGGACAGGGACACTGGGAGGGGACAGGGGACAGGGAATGGGGTCAGTGTGATCCTATTGGGATGGGATATCTGATCCTATTGGGATCTGATCCCATGGGAATGGGGGCAGTGATCCCATGGGGCCTCCGAGTAACGGCGCTGGAGAGGGCGGGGAGCAGGGACAGGGACACTGGGGACAGGGAATGGGGTCAGTGATCCCATGGGAAGGGATATCTGATCCTATTGGGATCTGATCCCATGGGAATGGCAGTGTGATCCCATTGGGATCTGATCACATGGGATAGGGGGAGAATGATCCCATGGGATGGGATTCCTGATCCCATTGGGATGGGGTGAGTGCTGATCCCATGGGATGGGATTCCTGATCCCATTGGGATTTGGTCACTGCTGATCCCATTGGGATGTGCTGATTCCTGATCCTGTTGGGATGGAGTGAGTGCTGATCCCACGGGGATTTGGTCACATCCTGAATTCGTGGGATCAGCCTCCAATCCATGGAATCCATCCCAAATCCATGGGATCATCCCTGAATCCATGGAATCCACCCTGGAGGGGCTGGGAAAGGCTCCCAGATCCCAGACCCCAAATCCCCAATCCCAGACCCCAATCCCAGACCCCAAATCCCCAGTCCCAGACCCCAAATCCCCAATCCCAGACCCCAAATCCCCAATCCCAGACCCCAAATCCCCAATCCCAGACCCCAAATCCCCAATCCCCAATCCCAGACCCCAAATCCCCAATCCCAGACCCCAAATCCCCAATCCCAGACCCCAAATCCCCAATCCCAGACCCCAAATTCCCAATCCCAGACCCAGACCCCCTGTCTCACCCGGGGCCGCTCTCCTCGGCGCACACCAAATCCCTGATCCCCAATCCCCAATCCCAGACCCCAATCCCAGACCCCAGTCCCAAATCCCCTATCCCAGACCCTAATCCCAGACCCCAAATCCCCAATCCCAGACCCCAAATCCCCAGTCCCAGACCCCAATCCCAGACCCAGCCCCCCCTGTCTCACCCGGGGCCGCTCTCCTCGGCGCACACCAGCCCCAGCCCCAGCCCCAGCCCCAGCCCCAGCCAGGCCAGCAGCGGCAGCAGCAGCAGCGGCGGCAGCGCCCGCAGGGACCTCGGCGACATCTTCAGCTGCAATTCCCTCGGGATAACCTGGGAAATACCGGCACAATACCGGGATAAAACCGGGATAAAATCGGGATAATATCGGGATAAAATCGGGATAATATCGGGATAAGACCGGGATAAAATTGGGATAAAATCAGGATAATATCAAGATAATATCGGGATAAAATCAGGATAAAATTGGGATAAAATCGGGATAATATCGGGATAAAATCAGGATAATATCGGGATAATAGCGGGATAAAATCGGGATAATATCGGGATAAAATCAGGATAATATCGGGATAAAATTGGGATAAAATCGGTATAATATTGAGATAATCTCGGGATAAAATCGGGATAATATTGGGATAATATCACGATAAAATCGAGATAAAATCAGGATAAAATCGGGATAATCTCGGGATAAAATCAGGATAATATCGGGATAAAATCGGGATAATCTCAGGATAATATTGGGATAATATCGGGATAAAATCAGTGTAAAATCGGGATAATCTCGGGACCTGCAGCGCCTGCAACACGTGGGAAAGTCGGGATGTGATTCCAGAGGGATCAGGCTGGGAATGTTCCCTCCATCCCAAAAATCCCGGCACAGGGATTTACCCTGAATTCCAACCCCCCATTCCCACAAAGAGAAGCAGAATTCCCAATTTTCCTGGAATTCCCCAATCCCAAATTCCAAACCCCCATTCCCACAAGGAAATGCAGAATTCCCGATTTTCCTATGCAGAAATTTCCCCAATTCCCCAAATTCCAATCCCCATTCCCACAAGGAGAGGCAGAATTCCCGATTTTCCTGTCAGAGATTTCCCAAAATTCCAAACCCCCATTCCCACAAGGAAATGCAGAATTCCCAATTTTCCTGGAATCCCAAAATCCCAAACCCCCATTCCCACAGGGAGATGCAGAATTCCCGATTTTCCTGTCAGAGATTTCCCAAAATTCCAACCTCCCATTCCCAGAAGGAGAAGCAGAATTCCCGATTTTCCTGGATGATCCCAAACCCTCCATTCCCCCAAGGAAATGCAGAATTCCCGATCTTCCTGTCAGAGATTTCCCCAGTCCCAAATTCCCTGAATCCCAAGCCCCCATTCCCCCAGGAAATGCAGAATTCCCGATTTTCCTGGAATTCCCCAATCCCGAATTCCCTGAATCCCAACCCCCCATTCCCCCAAGGAAATGCAGAATTCCCGATTTTCCTGGATGATCCCAAACCCCCCATTCCCCCAAGGAAATGCAGAATTCCCGATTTTCCTGGACGATCCCAACCGCCCATTCCCCCAGGAAATGCAGAATTCCCGGTTTTCCTGGAATTCCCCAATCCCGAATTCCCTGAATCCCAACCCCCATTCCCCCAGGAAATGCAGAATTCCCGATTTTCCCGGCGTTCTCACCTCCCTCCTGCCGATTCCTGCTTTTCTGGCTCCCGAGCAGCTCCGGGGCTGTTTTTATCCCGATCCCGGAGGGTTTCCAGGAAATCCCGGTGGGAATTGGGGCAATTCCGAGCCGGAAATCACCTGGGGAAATATTGACATTCATGGCAATTAAACATTTCTGCATCAGGGGTTTCATTCCATGCACGAATTCCTGGTTTTTCCATGGGGAAAAAAAAAAAAAAAAAAAAACAAAACCAGGCTGCTCCTTCTTGGGTGAAATCCGTGGATTTTGGGGATTTGACAGCCCCAAATCCGGCCTTTCTTCCCCAAAAATGGGATCTCCGAGAGAAAATTGGGGATGGGGAGAGGCAGGTCCAGTTTGGGATTGACAGGAGGTTTTGGGATTCCCAAATCCTGCTCTGGGATTCCCAAATCCTGTTTGAGATTCCCAAATTCTATTTGAGATTCCCAAATCCTGCTCTGGGATTCCCAAATCCTGTTTGAGATTCCCAAATTCTATTTGAGATTCCCAAATCCTGGTCTGGGATTCCCAAATCCTGTTCTAGGATTGCCAGATCCTGGTTTGGGATTGTCAGATCCTCTTTTGGGATTACCCCGTTCCCTACAAACCCCAACCTCTCTCCCTGTTCCCATTCCCAACAAACCCTAAATCCTGCTCCAGGGATCCCCCATTCCCAACAAACCCCAATCCTGCTCCATGGATCCCCCATTCCCTGTTCCATGGATCCCCCAATCCCTCTCCCTGAATCCCCCATTCCCAACAAACCCCAGTCCTGTTCCCATTCCCAATAAACCCGAGTCCTGCTCCATGGATCCCCCATTCCCAACAAACCCCAAACCCTCTTCCCATTCCCAATAAACCCCCGTTCCCACTCCATGGATCCCCCAATCCTGTTCCATGGATCCCCCATTCCCTCTCCAGGGATCCCCCATTCCCAATAAATCCCCATTCCAAATAAACCCCCAATCCCTCTCCATTGATCCCCCATTCCCTATTCCATGGATCCCCCATTCCCTATTCCATGGATCCCCCATTCCCTGTTCCATGGATCCCCCATTCCCTCTCCATGGATCCCCCATTCCCTCTCCATGGATCCCCCATTCCCTCTCCATGGATACCCCGCTCCCTCCAACCCCCCGCATCCCTAATCAGCCATTAAGAGCTGATTAACTCCATTAGTCGCTAATTACCCTCCCGCGGACCCCATTAAGCGCCGCCCTTATCCCAGCGCTGGCCATAAACCCGCGCTGGAGCAGCCGCGCGCCCTTCCCGATGGAAAAGTGGGAATTCTGATCCCGAGCTTTATGGTGTGTGCTCAGCTCCCGGGGCGATAATTCCCGGGATTTTCCTCTCATTAGGGCGGGAATTAATTGGGTGAGAGGAATTTCCAGCTGGATTCGTTCCCGGTGATCCCGGCGTGGCTGCTCCCTGCGAGAGGCAGAAACATTCCCGGGTTTCCATGGAATATTTGGGAGAAAGAAATTGGGAAAAGTGGGATTTAATTTGGCACCAGGAGGTGGAAATTCCAGGAATTGCCAGAAAAGCAGGAATTGTCCCAAATCCTGGCTCTGCCTCCATGTCAGAAACATTCCTGGGTTTCCATGGAATATTTGGGATTAAAAAATTGGGAAAAGTGGGGTTTAGCATCAAATGGAGAGATGGAAATTCCAGGAATTGCCAGAAAAGCAGGAATTGTTCCAAATCCTGGCTCTGCCTCCATGTCAGAAACATTCCTGGGTTTCCCTGGAATATTTGGGATAAAAAAATTGGGGAAAATGGGATTTAGCATCAAATACAGGGATGGAAATTCCAGGAATTGCCAGAAAAGCAGGAATTGTCCCAAATCCTGGCTCTGCCTCCATGTCAGAAACATTCCTGGGTTTCCCTGGAATATTTGGGATTAAAAAATTGGGGAAAATGGGATTTAGCATCAAATATAGGGATGGAAATTCCAGGAATTGCCAGAAAAGCAGGAATTGTCCCAAATCCTGGCTCTGCCTCCATGTCAGAAACATTCCCGGGTTTCCCTGGAATATTTGGGATAAAAAGTTGGGAAAAGTGGGATTTAGCATCAAATAGAGAGATGGAAATTCCAGGAATTGCCAGAAAAGCAGGAATTGTTCCAAATCCTGGCTCTGTCTCCATGTCAGAAACATTCCTGGGTTTCCATGGAATATTTGGGATTAAAAAATTGGGGAAAATGGGATTTAGCATCAAATACAGGGATGGAAATTCCAGGAATTGCCAGAAAAGCAGGATTTGTCCCAAATCCTGGCTCTGCCTCCATGTCAGAAACATTCCTGGGTTTCCCTGGAATATTTGGGATTAAAAAATTGGGGAAAATGGGATTTAACACCAAATACAGGGATGAAAATTCCAGGAATTGCCAGAAAAGCAGGAATTGTTCCAAATCCTGGCTCTGCCTCCATGTCAGAAACATTCCTGGATTTCCCTGGAATATTTGGGATAAAAAGTTGGGAAAAATGGGATTTAGCATCAAATAGAGAGATGGAAATTCCAGGAATTGCCAGAAAATCAGGAATTGTCCCAAATCCTGGTTTGTTCCTATTTTTGGATGGTTTTTTTCCTTTATTTTTTTTTTTTTTCCCATTTTTAATTTTTTTTTCCCCCATAGGTTTGTGGTTTTTCCTATTTTGGGGGTTTTTCATATTTTGGGATTTTTCCTATTTTTGGGGTTTTTTCCTATTTTGGGGTTTTCCCTATTTTTAGGAGTTTTCCCCCATTTTTTGGGTATTTTTTCCCCCATTTTTTGGGTATTTTTTCCCCATTTTTTGAGTATTTTCCCCATATTTCTGTGGGGTTTTTTCCTATTTTTTGGGTGTTTTTTCCTATTTTTTGGGTGTTTTCCCCTCCCTCTATTTTTTTTTTTTTTTGTGTTTTCCCCCACTTTTGGGTGTTTTTTCCCCCATTTTATAGTGTTTTTTTCTCATTTTTTGAGTGTTTTTTTTTCCTATTTTAGGTGTTTTTTCCCCACTTTTTGGGGTGTTTTTTTCCCATTTTTAAAGTGTTACTTTTCCCATAGTTTTGTATTTTTTCCTATTTTTGGGTGTTTTTTCCCCCCACTTTTTGGGATATTTTTTCCCCACTTTTTGGGGTGTTTTTCCCCCATTTTTGAGTATTTTTTTCCATGTTTTTGTGGATTTTCCCCAATTTTTGGGGTGTTTTTGTCCCGATTTTGGGGGCTTTTCCCCCCATTTTAACTGTTTTTTTCCCCCATTTTTTGAGTATTTTTCCCCATTTTTTGAGTATTTTTCCCATGTTTTTTCATATTTTTGGGTGGGTTTTTCTGCATTTTGGGTGGTTTTTTCCCCTATTTTTTGGGTGGTTTTCCCTCCACTTTTTGAGTATTTTCCCCCCCCTTTTTTGGAGTTTTTTGCCCTTTTTTTTTGATGTTTTTTCCCCATTTTTTGGGGTGTTTTTTTCCTATTTTGGGTGGTTTTTTTCCTATTTTTGGGGCAGTTTTGTTCCTATTTTTGGGTGTTTTTTCCCCATTTTTTGTTGTTTTTCCCCTGTTTTTTGTTGTTTTTTCCCCACTTTTTGGGGGAATTTTTTTCTCATTTTTTGGGTGTTCTCGCCCATTTCTTGGCTGTTTTTTCCTATTTTTGGTCGTTTTTTCCCTTTTTGGGATTTTTTCCCCATTTTTTGCTGTTTTTCTCACTTTTTAATATTTCTCCCCATTTTTTGGTGGTTTTTCCCTCTTTGTTCTGTGTTTTTACAGAAACACTTTTTTAGGGATTTTTCACCAATTTTTTAGGGAATTTCCAGTATTTTAAAGATATTTTTCAACTTTTTTTTAGAGTCTTTTTTCAGGGATTTTCCCCACCTTTTTAAGGGATTTTTCAACATTTTTTTAGGACTTTACCAACTTTTTTAAAAGAGATTTTTCAGGGATTCTTCACCATTTTTTAAGGAATTTTCCAACATTTTAAAAGGATTTTTCCAGGGATTTTTCCAACTTTTTAAAAGGAATTTTTCCAATATTTTTCTAGGGATTTCCCAACATTTTTTAGGAATTTTTCAACATTTTAAAGAGATTTTTTTAGGGATTTTCCAACATTTTTTAGCAATTTCCAACTTTTTTTTCCCAGGAATTTTTCAACATTTTCCAGGTATTTTTAAAGGAATTTTCCAACATTTTTAAACGATTTTTTCAACATATTTTAGAGATTTTTCAGGGATTTTCCAACTTTTTTTTTTTTTTAGGAATTTTCCAATATTTTTTGAGGAATTTCCCAACATTTTAAAGGGAATTTTCATCATTTTTTTGAGATTTTTTTTTTTAGGAATTTCCCAACATATTTTTAGGATTTTTTCAACAGTTTTTTCAGGAATTTTCCAGCACTTTTAAGGAATTTTCCAACACTTTTAAAGGAATTTTTCGACATTTTTTTAGGGATTTTATCAGGGATTTCCCAACATTTTTTAGGAATTTTCAAACATTTTTTCAGACATTTTTTCCGGGATTTTCCAACATTTTTTTAAGGAATTTCCCAACTTTTTTTTTTAGAAATTTTCCAACTTTTTTTAAGGAATTTTTTTTCAACTTTTTTTTTTTAATTTCCCAACTTTTTTTTTAAGAATTTTCCAACTTTTTTTTAGGAATTTCTCAACACTTTTTAAGGAATTTTTCAACATTTTTTTAAAGGAATTTTTCAACATTTTTTAGAGATTTTTTTCAGGGATTTCCCAACATTTTTAAGGGAATTTTCCAACATTTTTCCAGGAATTTCCCGCCCTTTTCCAGGGATTTTTCCCGGGTTTTTCCCCTCCCCGCGCAGGGCGGGGATGGGAGCGGCGCTCATTAAGAGCCGCCTCATTAAGAGTTAATTACAACCCGAGGGGGGGGGAGGGGAGGGGCCGCTCCCGGCGGAGGGGAGGGAGAGACACCCCCAAAATCCCCCGGGACCCCCAAAATCCCCGAGACCCCCGGAAGCCCCAAAATTCCAACCCCGAACCCCCAAAACCCCAATCCCGGCCCCGAACCCCCAAAATTCCTGAACCCCCAAAATCTCCGAACCCCGGAACCCCCAAAACCCTCCGAGATTTCAGGGATCCCAATCCCAACTCCGAACCCCCAAAATTCCCGAACCCCCGGGACCCCAGGATCCCCCAAAACCACAATCCTGGCCCCGAACCCCCCAAAATCCCTGAACCCCAAAACCCCCGAGACCCCAATTCCTGCCCCGAACCCCCCCAAAATCCCTGAACCCCAAAACCCCCGAGAACCCAATTCCTGCCCCGAACCCCCCCAAAATCCCCGAACCCCAAAACCCCCGAGAACCCAATTCCTGCCCCGAACCCCCAAAATCCCTGAACCCCCAGAGACCCCGAACCTCCCCAAAATCCCCGAACCCCCAAAATCCCTGAACCCCAAAACCCCGAGAACCCAATTCTGCCCCGAACACCCCCAAACCCCCGAACCCCCAAATCCCCGAACCTCCAAATCCCCGAACCTCCAAAATCCCCGAACCCCCAAAATCCCCGAGACCCCAATCCCAGCCCCGAACCCCCGGTACCCCCGAGCCCCTGAAAACCTCCGGTACCGCCCGGTACCTCCAGAGCCCCCGATCCCCGGTGTCCCCGGATCTCCCCCGGTACCCCCCGGTACCCGCCGGTACCCCCAGCCCCGGAGCTCCCCCGGTATCCCCGAACCCCCGGTCCTGCCCCGGAACACCCCGGTACCCCCAGCCCAGCCCAGTCCCGGTTCTTCCCGGTATCCCAACCCTGCCCCGGTTACCCCCGGTACTCCCAGCCCAGCCCAGTCCCGGTTCCCCCCGGTTCCTCCCGGTACCCCAAATCCAGCCCCTGTTCCCCCCGAACCCCCGGTACTCCCAGCCCAGCTCCGGTTCACCCGGTTCCCCCTGAACCCCCAGCCCAGCCCCGGTTCCCCCCGAACCCCCGGTACCCCCAGCCCAGCCCAGTCCCGGTTCCCCCCGAACCCCCAGCCGGTTCCTCCCGGTATCCCCAGCCCAGCCCAGTCCCGGTTCCTTCGGTTTCCCGGTACCCCCAGCCCAGTCCCGGTTTCCCCCGGTACCCCCAGCCCAGTCCCGGTTCCCCCCGGTTCCCCCAGCCCAGCCCCCGTTCCCCCGGTTCCCCCAGCCCAGTCCCGGTTCCCCCCGGTACCCCCGAACCCCCAGCCCAGTCCCGGTGTCCCGGGGGGGATGTTTTGGGGGGGTTTGGGGCGCGCTCGCTCCAGCTCCGTCCTAAAAACACACCCGGGCCCGAACGGGCGGCGGGGGCCGGACGGACACACGGACAGACGGACAGACGGACACACGGACAGAGCGGCGGGGGGGCACCGGGGGGTCCCTTTGGGCTCAGACAATACCGGGGTCACTCCCCCCCCCAAAAAAACCCAGCCCGGGGTCCTGGGAGGGGCACCCAGCCCGGGGTCCCGGGAGGGCCGGTCCCAGCCCCGGCGCTGGCGCCAGGGCCCCGCCGGCCCCTTTGATGCCGAAGTTTTTTACACCCAGAAAAATCCCATTGAGGCTCCGGGGGGAGGGGAGGGGGAGGGGAGGGTGGGGGAGGGGCGCGGCAGATGGGAAGGAGCCCCCGATGGGTTGGGGGAGGGGGGGGGGGTGGGGGCGGGGAAATGTTGGGGAAGGGGGGAGAGGGACGCGCCCCCCCATCCCGGGCAGGAATTAAATGGAATTCAAATAAATAAATTAATAAATAAGTAGCGGCCGCCCCTTCCCCCTCCCCTCCCCCCTTTTCCCCAGCCCCTCCCCCCCGCATCACCACGTGGCTTCCTCCCGCAAACATTTTCACATTTTCACTCTTTTTCTTTTTCTTTTTTTTTTTTTTTTTTTTTTTAATTTTCCCAGCTCGGGGTTTTATTTAAAGATTGTTCCCCCTCCCCACCCCCTCCTTCCCCCATCCCCGGGGTCCTGTGGCCACCCGGGGCCACTCCCAGGCCAGCTCGGGGGCCCCCTGAGCCACCGGCGCCACCGCCCTGCCCGGGCCGCCCCCTCCTCTCCCTCCTCCTCCTCCTCCTCCTCCTCCTCCTCCTCCTCCTCCTCCTCCAGCGGCCGCCCCCCTCCCCAACGGCACCGAAATCCGCTGGGCAAAAGGTAAAAATTAATAATAATCATTCAAAAAAAAAAAAAAAAAAAAAAAAAAAAAAAAGAAGAGAAAAGAGAGAGAGGGAAAAATAGAACTAAAAATATATATATATAACTAAAAAAAAAAAAAAAAAAAGAAGCAGCGGCGGGGCAGAGCTCGGGGGGCGAAGCGGCGGCGCCCAGCGCAGCCCCCGGGCCGGAGCGACCCCCGAGCCCCCGAGCCCCCAGCCCCCAGCATGAACAAGCTCTACATCGGGAACCTGCCCGAGGGCGTCACCGCCGCCGAGCTGGAGAAAGTGTTCGCCGAGCACCGCATCTCCTTCAGCGGCCCCTTCCTCGTCAAGTCCGGCTATGCCTTTGTGGATTGCCCCGACGAGCAGTGGGCCATGAAAGCCATCGAAACTTTCTCGGGTGAGCGCGGGGGAGGGGGATCCACCCGCGATCCCCCAGTCCTGAGCTTCGATCCTTCCTGATCCCCGAATCCCGAAACCTCGATCCTTCCTGATCCCCAAATCCTGAAACCTCGATCCTTTCTGATCCCCGAATCCCGAAACCTCGATCCTTCCTGATCCCCGAATCCCAAAACCTCGATCCTTCCTGATCCCCAAATCCTGAAACCTCGATCCTTCCTGATCCCCAAATCCCAAAACCTCGATCCTTCCTGATCCCCAAATCCCGAAACCTCGATCCTTCCCGATCCCCGAATCCTGAAACCTCGATCCTTTCTGATCCCCGAATCCCGAAACCTCGATCCTTTCCGGTCCCTCGATCAACCCCCGATCCCCAAATCCCAAAACCTCGATCCTTTCTGATCCCCAAATCCCCTGAAACCTCGATCCTTTCTCCCCGAATGACCTTTCCGGTCCCTCGATCAATCCCCGATCCCCAAATCCCAAAACCTCGATCCTTTCTGATCCCCAAATCCTGAAACCTCGATCCCTCCCGACCCCTCGATCAATCCCCGATCCCCAAATCCTGAAACCTCAATCCCCAAATCCCTCGATCCTTTCCAATCCCCAAATCCTGACCCCTCATCAATCCCCGATCCCCAAATCCCGACCCTTCGATCCTTTCCGATCCCCAAATCCCGAAACCTCGATCCCCAAACCCTGAAACCCCGATCCCCAAATCCTGATCCCTCGATCCTTTTCGGTCCCCAAATCCCGATCCCCAAATCCTGATCCCTCGATCCTTTTCTGTCCCTCCTGACCCCCGAAATCTTGAGCCCCGAAATCCCCAAATCCCGACCCTTCGATCCCTTCCGATCCCTCCTGACCCCCGAAATCCCGACCCCTCCACCCTCTCCAATCCATGGGATCCCTCTTTTTGTCCCTTCCCCAAAAACCCCAAAAACCCCAAAAACTCCCAAAACCCCAAAACCCCAAAACCCCAAAACCCGGGATGGGGGCACAAAGCGACCCCAAAACCCGCGGGGATCCCCCCAAAAACCCGCGGGGTTCGGGTCCGGGCCGGGTTCGGGGTCACCGTGCCAGGGAGAAGATTGGGAAAAGGGAATTTGGGAAAAAAAATCGGGAATTTGGGAAAAAAATGGAGAATTTGGGAAAAAATCGGGAATTCGGAGGCTTTTAAATTTTTTTTTTTCCCTCCTCTCCATCTCCTTCCGCCCGGGCTCTTCCCGCATCTGATTTTGTTTCTTTATCACTCTCCCCCACTCTCAAAAAAATAAAAATGATTTAAAAATAATAATAATAATAAAAAAAAAAGTTAAAATAAATCATGGAATTACCCAGCAGCAAGGAAATCCCGCTCCATTTTCCAGGAGAAATAAATTCCTGTGGAATTCCCAATTTGGAGCTTTTCAGTGTGAAAAAAAAAGAAAAAGAAAAAAGGGAATTTTCTCCAAAGACTTTTCCTGGCGGGCTGAAAGAAAAGGGGGAGGAATTCTCCAAATCCACCAGAAAAAAAAAAAAAAAAAAAAAAAAATCCCAAATCTCAGAGCGAGGGATGAAATATTCCCAAGGAACAATCCCACGTGGAACCCGGATTTAATAAAAATCCACTTTGCTGAGGGCTGGGTTTGGGTGGAATTCGGGATGAATTTTTGGGAAAATTCCCATTTTTCCCGAGTTTTTTTTTTTTTAATCCCAAAATTCCAACCCTGGGCACGTTTTTTTTTGCAGGGAAAGTGGAGCTCCACGGGAAGCAGCTGGAGATCGAACACTCAGTGCCCAAAAAGCAAAGGTAAAAATCCGAGTTTTCATTGATTTTTAATTGGTTTTGAATTGATTTCGAATTGTTACCATCAGAATTATTAATTTGTGTTTCTGGGGGCAAAATAGGAGAGAAAAAAAGCAAAAATTTCCACCTAAAAATGAGATTTTTGAGCTGGGATTTGTCCCCAGCGAGTTGAGTTTAATTAATTCATTCATCATTTCATGGATTCGTTGATTTTTTTTTTTTTTTTTCAAAGAAAACTTATTCTGTGAGTTTTTAATTTTTGAAAAAAGGGGGGGAAAGTGAAATAAATAATTCTGCACGTGCTGCTCAATGGGATGGATGGTTTGGGGGGAGGGGGCTGGGATTTCCAAACTTGTTGTGGAAGAATTTGTGGAAATTAAAAAAAAAAAAATTCGTAGAAATCGTGGAAGAATTTCCCGGGCTGGGAAATGAAGGAAAAATCCTTTGTTTTGGGAGAAAGAAAATTAAAAAAAAATTTTTAAAAATATAAAAAATTAATTTTTTTTTACAAATTTGATATTAAAAAGTGAATTTTGCTGGGGAGAAAAGAATAAAAAGCAGCACGTGGCTGCTGTGGGCGGGCAGGGATGAAATGCTGGTGGAATTCCTGGGATTTTTGGGGTGAAAAGGGGCGTTTTTGGGGTTTCCCAGCATCTCCCGCCCAGCCCATCCCTCCCCATCGTCCTTGGCCTTTGTTGTTCCCGGCTGAGCACTCGGGAAAATCTGGGAATTCCCGGAAAATCCCAAAAATCCTGCCTGGATTTGTTATTTCCCAGAAATTCCTTTTTTTTTTTTTTTTTTTTTTTTCCCCTCCCCTCGTTTTTGTTTCCCCCTCCCCGAAATTCCTGGAATTCCCGGAATTCCCGATCCCAAAGATTCCACGTTGGACCCAAACCCCTCCCACGTGACCGAGGCGCCTTTTCCAAAGGGGAGAAAAGAGGGGAGGGGACGAAAATCCCGGCCCAAAATTCCCAAAATCCTGCCCCAAAATTCCCAAAATCCTGCCCCAAAATTCCCAAAATCCCAGCCCCAAAATTCCCAAAATCCTGCCCCCAAAATCCCAAAACCCCGGCCTGAATCTTCCCAAAATCCCGCCCCAAGCTTCCCAAAATCCGACCCTAAACTTCCCAAATTCCTGACCCCAAAATTCCCAAAATCCCAGCCCCAAAATTCCCAAAATCCCAGCCTGAATCTTCCCAAAATCCTGCCCCAAAATTCCCAAATTTTGGCCCCAAACTTTCCAAAATCCTGGCCCTAAACTTCTCCAATTCCCAGGCCCAAAATTCCCAAATTCCGCCTCCAAAATTCCCAAAATCCCGGCTCCAGCTTTTAAATTCTGCTCCTAAACTTCCCAAAATCCTGACCCCAAATTCCCAAATTTCCAGCCTGAAACTTCCCAAAATCCTGGCCCAGAACTTCCCAAAATCCCAGCTCAAATATTCCCAAAATTCTGGCCCCAAAATCCCCAAATTCTGGTCCCAAAGTTCCCAAATTCCAGCCCCAAACTTCCCAAAATCCTGGCCCCAAAATTCCCAAATTTTGGTCCCGAACTTCCCAAACTCCAACCCAGAACTTCCAAAATTCAGCCCCAAATTCCCAAAATCCTGTCCCCAAATTCCCAAAATTCAGCCCCAAATTTCCCAAAATCCCAGCCTGAAACGTCCCAAATCCTGGCCCCAAAATTCCCAAATCCCAAATTCCCAAATTCCCAAAATTCCCAAACTCCAGCCCAGAACTTCCCAAAAATTCATCCCCAAATTCCCAAAATCCTGTCCCCAAATTCCCAAATTTTAATGGGATAATTTTAATTTTTATGATTTTTTCCCCCCTCCCTCCCTGATGATTTTTGTTCCTGGAATTCCATGAAAATTTACAAAATATCTTAAAAAAAAAACCCCAAAAATCCCAAATTTTCCCCTTCTTTGGATAATCAGAAATTTCGGGATGGAGGAGCTGATTCCCCCTTTTTTCCCAAAAAAAAAAAAAAAAAAATCCCAAAAAAATCAGAATTTTCCTTTGGGATCTGGGAAATTTTCCCTCCTGGAATATTTTGAGGGAATTTTGGGGACTTTTAGGAATTATTTTGGGGTTTTTTGGGTGTGGAAAAAAAACCGATTTGGGGTTTTTTCCCATCATTTGGGAGCTGCAAATTGAATTTTTGGGGTGAATTTGGGGCATTAAAAATTGAAAATTTTTTTTATTATTTTTAGGAGGGTTTTTTTTGTTTTTTCAAATTCTTTTTTTTTTTTTTTTTTTTTTTTTTTCCAGACTGGAATTTCCAGTTTTTTTTGTGGCAGGGAGCAGGAAATGGTTAATTAAGGGAGAATTTAGGGATGGGAAAAAAAAAAAATCCTCCCCTTTCCCCTCCCCCAAAATCTGACTTTAATTTTTTTTTATTCCTTTAAAAATGCAGGAATTTATTAAAAAAAAACAAAACCATAAACCCAAAAATTGATTTTTTAAAATTTGTGTTAAAGTGAAAATAATGATGCAAAAAAAACTTAATTTGGGTGATTTTAATTAATGAATGCCTAAAATCTCCAAGGAATTCTTTCCTATTGTTTTATTCCAAATTTTTAAAAACTCTCCTAAACAAAATATTTTAAAATTAATTTTAAAAAACCCCAAAATAGGTTAAAATAACCCAAAAAAAAGGGATTTGGGGTGGGTGGCTCCAAGAGGAATAAATTGATTTTTTGGGGGATTAATTCTTGGGATTCTCCCAATTATTTTCATTATTTGGGGAATTATTTGAGCAGAATTCCTTAAAAATCTTAAATTTTGAGAAAATATCGATAAAAATGGGATTTTATGAACAAAAATGAGATTTTGGGTTAGTTTGGGGTCATTTTGAGCATTTTGTTGGTTTTTTGGAATTTTTTTCCTTTGGATTTTGTTGAAAAATCCTCATTTTCCACAGGGAAAATCCTGGAATTAATTGGAATTAATTTGAATTAATTATTCCTAATGAAAAAAATTCAAATTCAGCTTCAGGTTCCTTTTTTTGGTCAATTTTTCACCTCAAAATTTGCTTTTTTTTCCCTTTTTGGGCTTGAATTTGCTGGAAACTGAACCAAAAATGAACCAAAAAAACCCCAAAAACAAACCAAAAAATTTTGGAATTTTTTTTTCCATGGAAAAGGAGAAACCAGGTGGATTTTGGGGCTAAAATTCTGCTTTTAATCCAATTCTAAAATCTTGAATTTTCCCTTAAAACGAGGCTGGGCTGGGAGTTTTAATTAAAAATAACAACAAAAAGCTGGAAAATAGAAATTTTGAGGAGCAAAAAAAGGGAATAAATCCCAAATTTTTAATTTTTTTCTTCCTTGGAGTTCCAAATTTTCAGCAGCTCCCGGATTTCCACCAAAAAAAAAAAAAATTTGGGAATTTTGATGTTTTTTGTGGATTTTTAGCCCAAAAAAGTCAAAACTTCAACGAATCTAAAAAAGATTTTTCCATAAATTTCATTCCCAAGGTTGGAAACTTTGGGAATTCCAACAAATTTGGGATCTCAGGGAGAGGAAATTAAATTTGGGAATGCCCAAAATGGGAGGAAATTCCTTCATTTTTGTCTTTGTTTGTGGGAAATGTGGGGGAAAAAAATCCCAAAAAATGGGGATTTGATGGAAAACTTGGGAATTTTGGAGGAGAAATTTGGGCTGTCCCGTTTCTGCTGGGAATTCCTGGGGTCCCAATCCCATTGGGAATTCCCATTCCCTTCAGGAATTCCTGGTGTCCCAATCCCAAAAGGAATTCTTGGTGTCCCAATCCCAAAAGGAATTCCTGGTGCCCCATTCCCAAAGGGAATTCCATGTTTTTGGTGTCCCAGTCCCACAGGGAACAGGGAATTCCTCATTCCCATTTCCAGCTGGAATTCCTGGGGAATTCACAGGGAATTCCCATTTCCATCAGGAATTCTTTGTGTCCCAATCCCACAGGGAATTCCTGGTGTCCCATTCCCATTGGGAATTCCTCATTCCCTTTAGGAATTCCTGGTGTCCCAATCCCAAAGGCAACAGGGAATTCCTCATTCCCATTTCTTTTGGGAATTCCTGGTGCCCCAATCCCAAAGGGAATTCCATGTTTTTGGTGTCCCAATCCCACAGGGAACAGGGAATTCCTCATTCCCATTCCCAGCTGGAATTCCCTGGAATTCCCAAAATTTGGGATCCCCTGTGTTCCCACAGGGAAATTCCGGCTCTTCCCTGGTCCCAAGGGGGTGAAATCCAGAGGAATTCCCGATTTTCCCTCCCTGATGTTGATTTTCCTGCTGGATGTTTTCCCAAATTTGGGAATTCCGGATTTTTTTTTTTTTTTGGATGAGGGGCACGGAGAGGCTCCGATCTCCTTCCCAACTCCACGAAATTCCTGGAATTTCGCCAGCAGAGCTCCGGCTTTGCCTCGATTCCTGCAGAATTCCAGAGCCGTGGGATCAGCCCAGCAACTCCCTGCAGCTCAATAATCCTAATTAATCCATCCTAATTAACCAATCCTAATTGAATGATCTTAATTAATCAATCCTAATTAATGAAATCCAAGTAATTCCCAGCTTGAGGGATCCCAAACTCCCGGAGTTTCCGCCTGCCTGGGATTGGGAAAGGGAATTTTTTCCCTTTTCTGTCCGTCCTTATCCCAAATATTCCCTGGAATTCGTGGGTCCCATCCAGCTGGGATTGGATCAATGTTCACCTGGGAATTCCTGGGAATTTTGGGATCCTCTTCCCATCAAAATCTCCCCAAAAAATTTGCCCAAAGGAGCCCCGGGTAGGAAAATCCCAAAGGATTTGATGTTTTGATGGAATTGTTCCAGGAAATCGGGAATGGAGGCGGAATGCCAGGAATCGTAAATCTGGGAGAGGTGTGAGTGACAGCTGTCAATCACCTGGATAATGAGCAGCAATTAGCCAGGAATTCCAGGATTTTGGGAGCGGCCCCGTGGGATTTGGGATCCTTCCCAGAGGGAGGCGCCGGGTCGGGCTCAAATCCCACATTTGGGATTTTCCTGCTCCAGGTCAGCCCAGCTGCTCCCTAACGGGCGCAGAATTTTGGGAATTCCCCCAAAATCCGGAATGTTCCGGTTTTAATTCTGGTTTTTATCCAGGAATTGGGGATGGAAAGGGAAATCCAGGGATTTTGGGGTGGCTGGGGAGAGTTTTGGGATTTGTGCTGGGATGAGGAACGGCTCTGGGAGAAAATTTCCTGTTAAAATTCAGGATTGAACCGGGAGCTGCTGCTCTGGGAAAAGGGAATTGGGAAGAACAAAATTCAGGAGTGGTGCCCGGAAAAAACTTGGATTTGGGAATGATGATCCCAAAGGGCTTCTCCTCATCCCTCCCTGCTCCTGCTGGGATTCCCGAAACTTCCCAAATCTGGGAAAAGCCAAATCCACCCGGGGAATCCCAGCAGGGCTGGAGGGATTCTGGAATTCTTCTCCTGGAGGGATTCTGGAATTTCAGTCCCAAATGGATTCTGGACTTTCACTCCCAAAGGAATTCCGGGATTTTACTCCCAGAGGGATTCTGGGATTTCTGGGGGGGATTCTGGAATTTCACTGCTGGAGGATTCTGGAATTTCAGTCTCAAAGGGATTCTGGAATTCTGCTCCCAGTGGGATTTTGGAATTTCCCTTCCAGAGGAATTCTGGAATTTCACTCCCAGACAGATTCTGGAATTCTCCTCATGGGAGAATTCTGGAATTTCACTCCCAAAGGGGTTCTGGAATTTCACTCACAGAGGAATTCTGGGATTTTGCTCCCAATGAGATTCTGGAATTCTGCTCCCAGAAGAATTCTGGAATTTCGCTCCTGGAGGATCCTGGAATTTCGCTCCTGGAGGATTCTGGAATTTTGCTCTCTGAGGAATCCCAGAATTCCGCTCCCGATGCAATCCCAGCCCCACGATGAACCTGGATCCACCAGGAATTCCCGGAATTCCCAGGGCATTGCTCAGACTCCCCAATCCCATTTTTCCATCCTTGCAGGAGCCGGAAAATCCAGATCCGGAACATCCCGCCCCAGCTGCGATGGGAGGTAAGAGCGGGACTTCGTTAATTGGCTCTTAATTAACCCTGGGAATCCCAGGAGAGCGACCACAATTCCCGGTCATTCCCGTTCCTTTGGGATTCGGATCCTCAGCAGGATTCCCTGCCTCAGTTTTCCCCCCTCTGCTGGCTCCGAGATTGGTCCTGGAGCTTCCCAGTGTTAATTACTTGGGAATTTTTGATGATCCTGATGGAATTCTTAACGATTCTGATGGAATTCCTAACATTCCTGGTGGAATTCCTAACGATCCTCATGGAATTCTTAATGATCTTGGTGGAATTCTTAACGATTCTGATGGAATTCTTAATGATCCTGATGGAATTCTTAACAATCCTAATGGAATTCCTGACAATCTTAATGGAATCCTTAATGATCCTGAAATTCTGGATCCTGGAATTCCTCACGATCCTGATGGAATTCCTGACGATTCTCATGGAATTCCTCATGGAATCCTTTCGATCCTGATGGAATTCCTCACGATCCTGATGGAATTCCTGACGATCCTCATGGAATTCCCAATGGAATCCTTTAGATCCTGATGGAATCCTTTCGATCCTGATGGAATTCCTGACGATCCTCATGGAATTTCTGACGATCCTCATGGAATTCCTCATGGAATCCTTTCGATCCTGATGGAATTCCTGACGATCCCAATGGCCTTGAGGGATGGACGGGATTTCCCGGGATATCCCAGACTGATTTTTGATTTTTCCCTTTTTCCCAGGTTTTGGATGGGCTGCTGGCCCAGTACGGCACCGTGGAGAACTGTGAGCAAGGTAGGCAGGAGAAAAACAGGATTTCAGGAATTTCCTCCGGATTTCGGGAATTTCATCCGAATTTTGGGAATTCCTGCCTCATTTCAGCAGGAGGAGGGAATAAAAACCAAATCCCTGCCTCTTCTCCCGAATTCCCGATTCCTTTTCCCAAATTCCCAACTCCTTTTCCTCAATCCCTGCCTCTTTTCCTGAATCCCTGACTCCTTTTCCCAAATTCCTGACCCCTTTTCCTGATTTCCCAATTCCTTTTCCCAAATTCCCGCCTCTTTTCCCAAATTCCCGACCCCTTTTCCCAAATCTCCGCCCCTTTCCTCGAACGTCCACCCCTTTCCCTAACCCCGCCCCTCCTTGCTAACCCCACCCCTTTCTCCACAAACCCCGCCCCTCTTCAATAACCACGCCCCTCTCCATAACTCCACCCCTTCCCCTGACCCTGCCCCTTTCCCATGACCCCGCCCCTTTCCCTGGCCCCGCCCCTCTCCCTAACCCCGCTCTGTTCCCGTCCCCAGTGAACACGGACAGTGACACGGCCGTGGTGAACGTCACCTACGCCAGCCGCGAGCAGACCCGGCAGTGAGTGCCCTCGGGAATCCCTCGGGAATCCTTCGGGAATTCGGGAATTCCCTCCCTTCCCCTCGCTCCCCATTCCCACAACCACACCCTGTTTCCTAAAAACCCTCAAAGCCCACCCAAAAAACCCAAAAAATACCCCCAAAAAATCCCTAAATTCCCCCATTCGGAGCCATCCTGAATCTGAATACCCCACTTCCCAAAAACCCCAAAAACCCCTCAAAAACCCCCCAAAAAACCCTCCAAAATCCCAAAAACCCCCCAAAAATCTAAAAAAAAAACCTCTCAAAAAACCCCAAAAAACCCCTCCAAAAATCGCAAAAAACCCCCAATAAAAAAAAACCTCTCAAAAACCCCCAAAAAAACCCTCCAAAACTCCCAAAAAACCCCCCAAAAACCTAAAAAAAACCTCTCAAAAACCCCCCAAAAAAACCCTCCAAAAATCCCAAAAAACCCCCCAAAAATTCCCCAAAACTCCCCGTTTTCCAGAGCCATCCTGAAGCTGAACGGGCACCAGCTGGAGAGCCACTCGCTGAAGGTTTCCTACATCCCCGACGGCAGCCCGAGCCGGGCCGCAGAGCCGGTGCCGGTGCCGGTGGCGGTGCCGGGCGCCGGTGCCGGTGCCTCTCCCGGTGGCGGCCCCGCCCGGCCCGGCTCGGCCCGGCCTCCCCGCCTCCCGCCCCCGGGCGGCCCCGAAGGCGCCGCCGCTGGAGCTGCCGCTGCGGCTGCTGGTGCCCACGCAGTTCGTGGGGGCCATCATCGGCAAGGAGGGCGCCACCATCCGCAACATCACCAAGCAGACCCAGTCCAAGTGAGACTGGGGGGCTCGGGGGGGTTTTTGGGGTTATTTTTTTGGGGTTATTTTTGGTTTTTTGGGGTGTTTTTTTGTTGTTGGTTTGGTTTTTTTTGGGGGGGGTTTTTTTGGGTGGTTTTTGAGGTCGATGTTCTCTCCTTTATTTGGGATTTGGGGCAGGCTGGGGTCTCTCCCAATCCCTGATTGTTTGTAGGATCCATGTTCCCCCTTTATTTGGGATTTGGGGCAGGCTGGGACTCTGGGGTCTCTCCCAATCCCTGCTGTGTTTGTAGGATCCATGTTCCCCCCTTTATTTGGGATTTGGGGCAGGCTGGGAGCTCTGGGGTCTCTCCCAATCCCTGATTGTTTGTAGGATCCATGTTCCCCCCTTTATTTGGGATTTGGGGCTCTGGGGCCGTTCCCAATCCCACTGTGTTTGTAGGATCCGTGTTCCCCCCTTTATTTGGGATTTGGGGCAGGCTGGAGCTCTGGGGTCCCTCCCAATCCCTGATTGTTTTTAGGATCAACAGTCCCCCCTTTATTTGGGATTTGGGGCTCTGGGGCTGTTCCCAATCCCCACTGTGTTTGTAGGATCCGTGTTCCCCCCTTTATTTGGGATTTGGGGTGGGCTGGGAGCTCTGGGGTCCGTCCCAATCCCCACTGTGTTTGTAGAATCGACGTTCTCTCCTTTATTTGGGATTTGGGGCTCTGGGGTCGTTCCCAATCCCCGCTGTGTTTGTAGGATCGACGTTCCCCCCTTTATTTGGGATCTGGGGCTCTGGGGTCTCTCCCAATCCCCGCTGTGTTTGTAGGATCCGTGTTCCCCCCTTTATTTGGGATTTGGGGCAGGCTGGAGTTCTGGGGTCCCTCCCAATCCCTGATTGTTTTTAGGATCAACATTCCCCCCTTTATTTGGGATTTGGGGCTCTGGGGTCTCTCCCAATCCCCGCTGTGTTTGTAGGATTGATATTCTCTCCTTTATTTGGGATTTGGAGCTCTGGGGTCTCTCCCAATCCCTGATTGTTTTTAGGATCAACATTCCCCCCTTTATTTGGGATTTGGGGCTCTGGGGCTGTTCCCAATCCCCGCTGTGTTTGTAGGATCGACGTTCCCCCCTTTATTTGGGATCTGGGGCTGTGTTTTAGGATCGACGTGCACCGCAAGGAGAACGCGGGCGCGGCAGAAAAGGCCATCAGCATCCACTCCACGGCCGAGGGCTGCTCGGCCGCCTGCAGGATGATCCTGGACATCATGAACAAGGAGGCCAAGGACACCAAGACGTGAGGGTTCCTGGGATCCCATCCTGGATCACCCCAGTCCTGGGATCTTCCCATCCTGGATCCTTCCATCCCTGGGATCTTCCCATCCTGGATCCTCCTGCTCCTGGGATCTTCCCATCCTGGGATTCTCCCATCCCTGGGATCTTCCCATCCTGGATCCTCCTGTTCCTGGGATCCCATCCCAGATCCTCCCAGTCCTGGAATTCTCCCATCCCTGATCCTCCAATCCCTGCCTCTTCCCTCCTTTTGGTTTTCTCTCTTTTTGGGTTTTCCCTATTTCTTGTTTTCCCTTTTTTGGAGTTTTCCCTCTTTTTGGGTTTTCCCTCTTTTCCCAGCTGCCCTAATCCCTCCTGTGGGGTTTTCTTCCCATCCCCATCCCCATCCCCATTATTCCCATCCCTGTTCCCATTCCCATCATTCCCACCATTCCCATTCCCATTCCCATTCCCATTCCCACCATTCCCATTTCCCATTCCCATTCCCATTCCCATTCCCATTCCCATTCCCACCATTCCCATTATTCCCATTCCCATTCCCACCATTCCCATTATTCCCATTCCCATCATTCCCATTCCCACCATTCCCACCATTCCCATTCCCCCCAGGCTGACGAGGTGCCGCTCAAGATCCTGGCCCACAATAACTTCGTGGGGCGCCTGATCGGCAAAGAGGGGAGGAACCTCAAGAAGGTGGAGCAGGACACGGAGACCAAGATCACCATTTCCTCGTGAGGAGGGGCCCTGGGGGTCCCTGGGGGTCCCTGGGGGTCCCTCTGGGGTCCCTCCCCATCCTTTTGGGGTCCCCTCCCGTCCCTGCTGTGCTGCCCAGCCCAGCCCAGCCCTGCTGGCCTTGGTGCCAGAGCTGGGCTTGTCCATTTTGGGGAAAGCAGCCAGAACCCCCTGGCACAAACCCTGCACCCTGCCCGGGTGTGTCTCTGTCCCCTGGGTGTGTCCCTGTCCCCATCCCCTGGGTGTGTCTCTGTCCCCTGGGTGTGTCCCTGTCCCCTGGGAGTGTCCCCATCCCCTGTCCCTGTGCCTGCCCCGTCCCTGCCCTGTCCCTGTCCCTATCCCCTGTCCCCATCCCTGTCCCCGTCCCTGTCCCTGTCCCTGTCCCCATACCTGTCCCTGTCCCCATGGCTGTCCCTGTCCCCATGGCTGTCCCTGTCCCCATGGCTGTCCGTGTCCGTGTCCCCAGGCTGCAGGAGCTCACCCTGTACAACCCCGAGCGCACCATCACCGTGCGGGGCTGCCCCGAGAGCTGCTGCCGCGCCGAGCAGGAGATCATGAGGAGAGTGCGCGAGGCCTACGACAACGACGTGGCGGCCATGAGCGTGAGGGGACCCGAAAACAGACCCAAAAACAGCACCCCATCCCATAAACAGCACCCCAAAAACAGCACCCCAAAAACAGCACCCCAAAAACAGCACCCCACCCCAAAAACAGCACCCCATCCCTGCCCTGATCCCCCCATCCCCAGGAGATCATGAGGAGAGTGCGCGAGGCCTACGACAACGACGTGGCGGCCATGAGCGTGAGGGGACCCGAAAACAGACCCCAAAACAGCACCCCAAAAACAGCACCCCCATCCCAAAAACAGCACCCCATCCCAAAAACAGCACCCCATCCCTGCCCTAATCCCAAAAACAGCACCCCTTCCCTGCCCTGATCCCAGGGATTTGTTTCCCCTCGCTTCCATCCCACCCATTCCCATTTTTGTTCCCCCCAGTTCCAACCCTTCCATTCCCATTTTCTCCCTCCCCAGTTCCAGTCCCCCCAATCCCCATTTTCTCCCCCCAGCTGCAGTCCCACCTGATCCCAGGGTTGAACCTGGCCGCTGTCGGGCTCTTCCCGGCCTCATCCCCGGCGCTGCCGCCGCCCCCGAGCGGCGTCTCTGGGGCTGCTCCCTACAGCTCCTTCCTGGTGAGTGACCCCAAATCCTGGGGAAACAACCCTGGGGTGGGCAGGTGACCCCAAATCACCCTGGGGTGGGCAGGTGACCCCAAATCCTGGGGGAAACCAACCCTGGGGTGGGCAGGTGACCCCAAATCACCCTGGGATGGGCAGGTGACCCCAAACCCAGCTGGGAATGTTCCTGATGGAAAACAAACCCTGGGATGGGCAGGTGACCCCAAATCCTGGGGGAAAACAAACCCTGGGATGGGCAGGTGACCCCAAATCCTGGGGGAAAACAAACCCTGGGATGGGCAGGTGACCCCAAATCCTGGGGGAAAACCAACCCTGGGGTGGGCAGGTGACCCCAAACCCGGCTGGGGACATTCCTGATGGAAAACCAACCCTGGGGTGGGCAGGTGACCCCAAATCCAGCTAGGGACATTCCTGAGAACAGCCCTGGGATGGGCAGGTGACCCCTGGCAGGTCCTGCTCCAGCTTGGGGACATGACACTGACCCCAAACAGTGGCAGGGAGAGTGACCCTGAAACAGTGGCAGTGACCCCAAACAGTGACACTCACCCCAAATAGTGACAGTGACCCCAAACAGTGACCCTGACAGTGACACTGATCCCAAATAGTGGCAGTGACCCCAAACAGTGGCAGTGATTCCAGATAGTGACACTGACCCCAAATAATGACAGTGACCCCAAAGAGTGACAGGGTCCCCAAACAGTGACCCTGACCCCAAAGAGTGACACTGACCCCAAATAATGACACTGACCCCAAATAGTGACACTGACCCCACACAGTGCCCTGCCCCACACGGTGCCCCTGCCCCACACAGTGACCCTGCCCCACACAGTGACCCTGCCCGTGCCCCGTGTCCCCCAGCCCCCCGAGCAGGAGACGGTGCACGTGTTCATCCCGGCGCAGGCCGTGGGCGCCATCATCGGCAAGAAGGGCCAGCACATCAAGCAGCTCTCGCGCTTCGCCAGCGCCTCCATCAAGGTGGGCACGGCCACGGGGTCCCCACTGTCCCCACTGTCCCATTGGCACCACTGGCACCACTGGCACCATTGTCCCCATTGGCCCCATTGGCACCATTGGCACCATTTGGCACCATTGGCACCATTGGCACCACTGTCACCACTGTCCCCACTGTCCCCATTGGCACCATTGTCCCCATTGTCCCCATTGCCACCATTGTCTCCATTGGCACCATTGTCCCCCACTGTCTCCATTGTCCCCATTGTCCCCATTGGCACTGTCTCCATTGTCCCCATTGTCCCTATTGGCACCATTGGCACCACTGTCCCCACTGTCCCCATTGGCACCATTGTCCCCAATGGCATCATTGTCCCCATTGTCTCCATTGTCACCCTGTCCCCATTGTCCCCCTGTCTCTATTGTCCTATTGTCCCCATTGTTCCCTATCCCCATTGTCACCCTGTCACCCTGTTCCAATTGTCCATGTTTTCACCCTATCCCCATTGTCCCCATTGTCCTAATTGTCCCCATTATCCCCATTGTCCCCATTGTCCCCATTGTCCCCATTGTCCCCATTCTATCCCCACTGTCACCATGTCCCCATTGTCCCCATTGTCCTAATTGTCCCCATTATCCCCATTGTCCCCATTGTCCCCATTGTCCCCATTGTCCCCATTATCCCCATTGTCCCCATTTTCACCCTATCCCCACTGTCACCCTGTCCCCATTGTCCCCCTGTCCCCATTGCCCAGGGAAACCTGGGCAGGGCTGTAGTGCTGTGTCCATCCCCATGTCCCCCAGTGTCCCCCAGTGTCCCCCAGTGTCCCCAGTGTCCCTGTCCCCGTCCCTCACCCCTGTCCCGTTGCAGATCGCCCCTCCGGACGCGCCGGACTCCAAGGTGCGCATGGTGGTCATCACCGGCCCGCCCGAGGCGCAGTTCAAGGTTGTCCCTCTGCTGTCACCTCCTGGGGACCTCGGGGTGTCCTGGCAGGGGGGACCCCAATTCTGACCCCCCCACCCACAGCGGGGCCAAACGGGTTTGGAATTCCAAATTTGGGATTTTTGGGATGCCGTCCCAATCCAAACTTGGGGATGGATTTTTGGGGTGGGACATTTCCAGCTCCCTCCTCCCAGGGGCCAAGTGGGTTTGGAATTCCAAATTTGGGATTTTTGGGATGCTGTTCCATCCCAAATCCACGGATGAAGTTTGGGGTGGGACATTTCCAATTCCCTGCTCCCAGGGGCCAAACGGTTTGGAATTCCAAAGAACAGAGATTTTATGGGATGCTGTCCCAGCCCAAATTTGGGGATGGATTTTTTGGGGCGGGACATCTCTCACTCCATCCCTCTCCAGGTTCAGGGCAGGATTTATGGGAAGCCCCTTCCCAAATCCCCAAATTTAGGGATGGATTTTTGGGGTGGGACATTTCCATTTCCCTCCTGCCAGGGGCCAAGTGGGTTCAGAACTCCAAATTCGGGATTTTTGGGATCCAGGGATGGAGAGTTTGGGGTGGGACATTTCCAACTCTGTCCCTTTCCAGGTTTGGGACAGGATTTCTGGGGTGTTGCCCCATCCCAAATTCCCAAATTTGGGGCTGGATTTTGGGGTGGGACATTTCCAACTCTCCATCCCTCCCCGCCCAGCTCAGGGCAGGATTTACGGGAAGCCCCTTCCCAAATATGGGGATGGAGTTTGAGGTGGGACATTTCCCCCTCTTTGCTCCCAGGGGCCAAAAGGGATTGGAATTCCAAAGAACTGAGATTTCATGGGATGATGCCCCATCCCAAATCCAAGGATGGATTTTTGGGGCAGGACATTTCTCACTCCATCCCTCTCCAGGTGCAGGGCAGGATTTACAGGAAGCCCCTTCCCAAATTCCCAAATTTGGGGATGGATTTTCTCACTCCCTGCTCCCAGGGGCTGAGTGGGTTTGGAATTCCAAATTTGGAATTTTACGGGATGCTGTCCCATCCCAAATCCAGGGATGGAGAGTTTGGGGGGGACATTTCCAACTCTGTCCCTTTCCAGGTTTGGGACAGGATTTCTGGGGTGTTGCCCCATCCCAAATTCCCAAATTTGGGGCTGGATTTTGGGGTGGGACATTTCCAACTGTCCATCCCTCCCCGCCCAGGCTCAGGGCAGGATTTACGGGAAGCTGAAGGAGGAGAATTTCTTTGGGCCCAAGGAGGAGGTGAAGCTGGAGACGCACATCCGAGTGCCGGCCTCGGCCGCGGGGCGCGTCATCGGCAAGGGCGGCAAGACCGTGAGTGCCGGGAACGGGAACCGGAACGGGAACGGGAGAGGGGCGGGAATCCCGGGAGAGGGGTGGGAATCCCGGGAAAGGGGTGGGAATCCTGGGAAAAGGCCAGAATTCCCAGAATAAGGCTGGAATTCCCAGAAAAAGGCCGGGATTCCCAGGAAAGGCTGGGATTCCCAGGAAAAGGCTGGAATTCCCAGGAAAGGTTGGAATTCCCAGAAAAAGGCTGGAATTCCCAGGAAAAGGCCGGAATTCCCAGGAAAGGCTGGGATTCCCAGGAAAAGGCTGGAATTCCCAGGAAAGGTTGGAATTCCCAGAAAAAGGCTGGATTCCCAGGAAAAGGCCAGGATTCCCAGTAAAGGCCGGGATTCCCAGGACAAGGCCGGGATTCCCAGGAAAAGGCCGGGATTCCCAGAAAAGGCTGGGATTCCCAGGAAAGGCCGGGATTCCCAGGAAAAGGCCGGGATTCCCAGGAAAAGGCCGGGATTCCCAGGAAAAGGCCGGGATTCCCAGTAAAGGCCGGGATTCCCAGGAAAAGGCCGGGATTCCCAGTAAAGGCCGGGATTCCCAGGAAAAGGCCGGGATACCCAGGAAAAGGCCGGGATTCCCAGGAAAAGGCCGGGATTCCCAGGAAAGGGCGGGATTCCCAGGAAAGGCCGGGATTCCCAGTAAAGGCTGGGATTCCCAGGAAAGGCTGGAATTCCGGGATTCCCAGTAAAGGCCGGGATTCCCAGGAAAAGGCCGGGATTCCCAGGAAAAGGCCGGGATTCCCAGTAAAGGCCGGGATTCCCAGGAAAAGGCCGGGATTCCCAGGAAAAGGCCGGGATTCCCAGTAAAGGCCGGGATTCCCAGGAAAGGCCGGGATTCCCAGGAAAAGGCCGGGATTCCCAGGAAAAGGCTGGGGATTCCCAGTAAAGGCCGGGATTCCCAGGAAAAGGCCGGGATTCCCAGGAAAAGGCTGGGATTCCCAGGAAAAGGCCGGGATTCCCAGGAAAAGGCCGGGATTCCCAGTAAAGGCCGGAATTCCCAGGAAAAGGCCGGGATTCCCAGGACAAGGCTGGAATTCCCAGTAAAGGCTGGAATTCCCAGGACAAGGCTGGAATTGCAGGGCTCCCCCCCAGGTGAACGAGCTGCAGAACCTGACGGCCGCTGAGGTGGTGGTGCCGCGGGAACAGACCCCGGACGAGAACGAGCAGGTGATCGTGAAAATCATCGGGCACTTCTACGCCAGCCAGGTACGGCATGGGGACAGGGACAGGACAGGGACAGGGATGGGGATGGGGATGGGGATGGGGATGGGGATGGGGACAGGGATGGGGGACAGGGATGGGGGACAGGGATGGGGGACAGGGATGGGGATGGGACAGGGGACAGGGACAGGGACAGGGGATGGGGACAGGGATGGGACAGGGATGGGGATGGGGATGGGGACAGGGACAGGACAGGGATGGGGATGGGACAGGGGATGGGGACAGGGATGGGACAGGGACAGGGGGACAGGGACAGGGCAGGATTAGGGGTGTTCCAGGTGTGCTCCAGGTGTGCTGCAGGTGTGTTCCAGGGGTATTCCAGGGGTGTTCCAGGGGTGTTCCAGGAGTGTTCCAGGGGTTTTCCAGGGATTCTGAGGGGCTCCCTACTGGTGCTCCTGGGATTCCGGAAACCCTCAGGACTCCTGGATTGAAACCAGAAATTCCTGAAACCCTCGGGATTCCTGAAACCCTTGGGATTCCTGGATTGATTCCTGGGATTCCTGAAACCCTGGGGATTCTAGGCTTGAATCTTGGGATTCCTGAAACCCTCAGGAATCCCGGTCTCATCCCGGCATTCCTGGTTGAATCCTGGATTGAATCCTGGCATTCCCAGATTGAATCCTGGATTGAATCCCGGCATTCCCGGTTGAATCCTGGATTGAATCCCGGCATTCCCGGTTGAATCCTGGATTGAATCCCAGCATTCCCAGATTGAATCCCGGGCTGAATCCCGGCATTCCTGGGTTGAATCCTGGATTGAATCCTGGCATTCCCGGGTTGAATCCTGGATTGAATCCTGGCATTCCTGGGTTGAATCCTGGATTGAATCCCGGCATTCCCGGTTGAATCCTGGATTGAATCCCGGCGTTCCCGGTCTCATCCCGGCACTCCCGGTGTCATTCCCAGATGGCGCAGCGCAAGATCCGCGACATCCTGGCGCAGGTGAAGCAGCAGCAGCAGAAGGGCCAGGGCGGGCAGAGCCAGTCCCGCAGGAAATAGGGATTGGCCGGATCCCGAATCCCGGGAGAACGAGCACACGGCACGGCCGGGCCGGGCGGAGAGAGCCTGGGACAGAACGGCTGGGAATGGACTGGGATCGGGAATGCCGGGACAGAACCGCTGGGAATGGACTGGGATCGGGAATGCCGGGACAGAACCGCTGGGAACGGACTGGGATCGGGAATGCCGGGATCGGAGATGGGAATGGAGATGGGAATGGACTGGGATCGGGAATGCCGGGAACGGAGATGGGAATGGAGATGGGAATGGACTGGGAATGGACTGGGATCGGGAATGCTGGGATCGGAGATGGGAATGGAGATGGGAATGGACTGGGATCGGGAATGCCGGGATCGGAGATGGGAATGGAGATGGGAATGGACTGGGAATGGACTGGGATCGGGAATGCCGGGAACGGAGATGGGAATGGAGACTGAGAATGGACTGGGAATGGACTGGGATTGGGAATGCCGGGACAGAACCGCTGGGAATGGACTGGGATCGGGAATGCCGGGATCGGAGATGGGAATGGAGACTGGGAATGGAGACTGGGAATGGAGACTGGGATCGGGAATGCCGGGAATGGAGATGGGAATGGAGATGGGAATGGACTGGGAATGGACTGGGATCGGGAATGCCGGGATCGGAGATGGGAATGGAGACTGGGAATGGACTGGGATCGGGAATGCCGGGAACGGAGATGGGAATGGAGACTGGGATTGGAGATGGGAATGGAGATTGGGAATGCTGGGAATGGATATGGGAATGGAGGTTGGGGATGGAGATTGGCAATGGAAATTGGAGATGGAGATGGGAATGGATTGGGAATAGAGAATGGAGATTGGGGATGGAAATTGGGAATAGATTGGGAATGGAGCCTGGATTGGACAGGGAATGGAGATTGGGGATAGAGATATTGGGAACAGAGATTGGGAATGGACAGGGATTGGGATTGGGGATGGAAATTGGGTATGGAGATTGGGGATGGACAGGGAATGGGAACTGGGAATGGACTGGGATTGGGAATGGAGATTGGGGATGGAAATTGGGAATGGAGATTGGGGATGGATTGGGAATAGGCAGGGAATGGAGATTGGGAATGGACAGGGATCGGGAATGCTGGGAATGGAAATTGGGAATGGACTGGGATTGGGAATGGAGATCAGGGATGGAGACTGGGGATGGATTTGGAATAGGGAATGGAGATTGGGGATGGAAATTGGGGATGGAGATGGGAATGGAGATGGGAATGGAGATCAGGAATGCAGATTGGGGATGGAGATTGGGAATTGCTTCCCACCAGGGTGAGGGCTGGGCTCCGGAAATTCCCCAAAAACGGGAATTTTCCAACTTTTCCCCCAAAAAATTGGGAAGGGGAAGATGGGAAAGGAAAATTGGGATGGATTTGGAGAGAGGGAGGTGGAAGAAAAACGGGGAGAAGAGAAAAAACGGGAATTTGGGAGAAAAAAGGGAAATTTGGGATAGATTTGGAGAGGCAGGAATGACGGAAGGAAATTTGGGATGAAAAAAGTGGGAATTTGGGGGAAAAAAAAGCGAAATTGGGATGGATTTGGAGGGAGATTGGAGGATTCCCAGAGGTTAAAAAATGGGAATTTGGGATAAAAAAGCAGATTTGGAGAGGCAGGAATGATGGGAGAAAACTTGGGAAGCTGCCCAAGTTTTTTGGGTTTTTTTGGGAATTGAAAAAATCGGGAATTTGGGACAAACCCGGCCCTGGCGCTTTGGGACGGAGCCCAGCCCTTCCCAGCAGGGAATTTTGGGGGGAAAAATCCCCAAAAAATCCGCTTGGAACAGCAGGAAAAGCAGCTTGGGGGAAGGGGAATTTCCTGGAATTCTGCAGCTCCAGGAAATTAAAAAAAAAAAACAGGAATGACAAAAAACCACAAAAAAAGCTCAAAAAAAGCTACCTCAGGTGCGATTACCTCAGCTATGGAATATTCTGATTTTTTGGGTTGTTTTCACTTTATTTTGGGTTTTTTTAGGGGGGTGGGGGCTTTTAACTGATATTTTATATAAGAGGTGCTAACGGGGAAGATTTTATTTTTTTAATGAAAAAGAGGAAAAAAGAGAGAATTTTTTTGGAATTTTTTTTTTGTTTGTTTTTTTCATGGAAGAATTCTGGACCTAGTGGAAAAGATGGCAGCAGCTTCCTTATTTTTGATATTTTGGTGGAATTTTGGGGCTTTTTCCCAACCACTTGAGGAATTTTAGATCTCAGGCATTGTCACTCTCCAAAAAAAAAAAAAAAAAAAAAATCTGGGAAAATTCCAGATTTGATTTTCCCAGCGGGAAAAACTTGAATTTTTTCCTTTTTTTTTTTTTTTAATTTTTCTTTTTTTTTTTTTTTTTTTTTTTTTTTTTTTTTTTTTTTCAAATATTTTCGAATTTTTTCCATTTTTTTCCAGGGATTTCAAGGAATAAAAACCAAACTTGAACCAAGCACTGGCTGAGAGGATTTTCCCAATCAGATCCAAGCAAATGTGATTTTTTTGGATTTTTGGGAATTTTTCCACTCCTGGGCAGCATTTTCTATGCAAAATGGGGTTAAAAAAAAGGTTTTTTTTTTATTGCTGGTTTTATTTTAACACTCTCAGAAGCCATAAAGAGAATTTTTTTCTGTATTTGATAGAAAATTCCAGAATCCCAAGGTGAATTCCAGGGGGGTGGTGTCAATCCATCTTCTCCACTATGGTGCTGTGAAATTTAAAATAAAAAAAAAAAAAAAAAAAAAACACCAAAAAAATTATTTTAAAAGAGACTTTTTTTTTTTTTTTTTTTTCCGTTTTACCGAGGAAAAAAATAAATAATTAAAGGAAGAAATTAATTTTTAAAAATTAATTTTAAAAAAAGGAAAAAAAGGAATTAAAAAAAAAAAAAAAGGGAAAAAATAATATTTAAAAAGGAAAAAAATAATTTTTAAAAGGAAAAAAAGCATTTAAAAAAAAAATGAAAGAATAATTTTAGCAAAAGAAAAAAATAATTTTAGGAAAAGGCAAAAATAATTTTAAAAAGGAAAAAATAATTTTAAAAAGGAAAAAATAATTTTAAAAAGGAAAAATCATTTTTAAAAATGGGAAAAAAATAATTTAAAAAAGAGGAAAAAGTTATTAAAAAAAGGGAAAAAAATAGTTTTTAAAAAGAAAAAAAAAAGCTTAAAAATATTAAAAAATCTTTTTAAAATGGAGGTGGAGGGAGAGAAATTAATTAATGAATTCCTTCATTAAGTGGGAGCTGATTTTTATTATTTTTATTCCCCACAAACGCACAGGGAGGAGGGAGAGGAGAATTCTCTCTGCTCCAAAACCTTCACAGGGTGATTCTGGCTGAAATCCCTTTTTTTTGGGTCAAATCCCATTTTTTTGGTGAAATCCTTTTTTTTTTTTTTTTTTTTTTTTTTTTTTTTTTTTGTGAAATCTCTTTTTTTTTTTTTTTTTTAAATCTAAATTTTTCTGCTACATTCCTTCTTTTTCGGGGGGTGAAATCCAATTTTCTTGATAAAATCCTTTTTGGTTTTTTTTGTGAAATCCCAATTTTTTTCTGCTAAAATCCTTTTTTTTAGGGGGGATGAAATCCCATTTATTCCCTTTTTTTTTTAATTTAGGAAAAAACCAATTTTTTGGACAAAACATTTCACAAAAAATAACCCAAACCAATCCCAAAAAACCAAATTTTGGTTCAGTTTTCCCCCAATCCCATCACCCCATGACTCCTCCCCATCCCGAATATTTGGGATTTGGGAATGTGGGACCCCCCCTCAGGCAGGGGGGGAGCTCTGACCTTTTATTCCCCAAAAAAAATTTTGGGATGAAAGGAGCCGAATTTGGGATTTTCCCAATTTTACTTGGAATTTTTATCAGGAAAAGTTTGGAATACTTGAAACTCCCATTCCCAGCAATGCCAAATTTTTCCCATCCATGAATAAAAATTTAAAAATTAAAAAAAAAAAAAAAAAGGGATTTTTGGAATTCCCAGCTCCAAGTTTTTGGGGATTTTTGGGATTTTGGGGTTTTCAGACTCCGAGGAAATCGCTCCGGAATGGGATTTGCTCCAAGACTTTTCCTTAATTTAATTCCCTTGGTTTTTTCTCCCTGTCCCTGCTGCTCCACCCAACATTTTTTTGGGATATTGTGGGAATTTTCCCAGAAAATTCTGGAATTTTTTTTTCTTTATTTTGGATTTATTTCCTTGGCTCGTTCCCAATCCCATTTTTTTTTTTTTTCCCCCTGTTGCCGTTTGTTTTGTCCGGTTGGAATTTCGGTGATCCCAGGAAATCCCTTTGCTTCCAGGCATTCCCGGCAGGTTTTTCCTGGGATTTTTAGTTCTGGATTTGCTCTATGCTGGAACTTGGCTGGATTTTTCCACGTGGAAAAATCTTGGAATGGCACTTGGAAAAATCCCACCTGGGCTGGAATTCCCTTGGGAATTCCCCCATTCCTGACCCAGCTTTTCTCCACGTTTTATTGGGATTTTATCCCAGCTTTTCTCACGGAGCTTCCTTCTTCCATCCTGGATTTTTTTCCTGGTTTTTCAATTTTTTATTTTGGGAAATGCTTCCAGCTGGGATCACACACCTGGAACTACCTCAGAGCCGCAGGGATCTTCCCACTGGAGGCGGAATTTTGGGATTGCTCCAAGGAGGAGGAGGAAGAGGAAGAGGAGGAGGAGCCGCAGGGAAAGTTCTGGAACATTCCAGATTCCAGGATGTTGGCAGGGGTGGGAGAATTCCTGAAAATCCCCTGGAAAAGGGGCTGACCCCAGCACTTGCTCAATCCCAGTTTTTTTATCCGTGGACCGGAATTCCGGGGATTTTTTTTGTAGGAACAGAATTCCCAGGAGTTCTTGGACGTTCCCCCAAAATCTTGGAAGTGTTTGAGCCGGGCTGGGAGGTTCTGCTGGATTTTGGGAATTCTCTGATGGACCCCACTGGGTTTGGGAACTTTTCCTGGACTGTGAGGATTTTGGGATGCTCCAGAAGAACCTGGGGATGATTTCTGGGATGGTTTCCTGGATCCTGACAGGGGATGAATTCCTGGATCCCAACACTGGGATATTTTTTGGGATCCTGGGAATGGGATTAATTTTTGGGATCCTGGGAATGGGATGAATTCCTGGATCCTGGGAATAGGATGAATCCCTGGATCCTGACCATGGGATTATTTTTGGGATCCTGGGAATGGGATGAATTTTTGGGATCCCAGCACTGGGATCATTTTTGGAGCAGCGAATTTTCAGGAGGGGAAGAGCTGGGAATGCCTCTCCCACGGCTGATCCCGGGAAATCCACGGGATTGACGGATCCGGGCGGAATTCATCCTTAAAAATCCGCGATCGGCGCCAAATTCCGTCGGCTCCTTTGGTGCCACCTCAGGATCCAAAATTCCTTGGAATTCCAGGGAAAATCCAACCTTAACCTGTGCCAGAGACGTCTTTGGAGTGAATTAAATCCCGGGAATTCCATGGAACCAGGGCAGGACTTTATCCTTAAAAATCCGCAATTGGCGCCGAATTCCGTCGGCTCCTTTGGCGCCACCTCAGAATCCAAAATTCCTTGGAATTCCAGGGAAACTCAGCCTTAACCTGTGCCAGAGACGCCTTTGGGGTGAATTAAATCCCAGAAAATCCACGGGATTGACCAGATCCAAGTGGGAATCCATCCTTAAAAATCCACGATTTAACCAGGGCGGGAATTCATCCTCAAAAATCCGCGATCGGCACCAAATTCCGTCGGCTCCTCCAGCATCACCTCAGGATCCAGAATTCCTTGGAATTCCAGGAGGAAACTCGGCCTTAACTCATCTTGGGATGAGGGAATGAAATCCCAGGAAAGGAAATCCCAGGAGGGGAGGGATGTGGGAGAAAATTCCGAAATTTGGGAATTTCGGCCACAGAGCCGGGAACGATCCCAGGGATGATCCCGGGAATCCTCATCCAACCCCAATCCCGTTTTTTTTTTTTTAATCTACCTCTTAGCCATAGGTGACTCTAGGTAGGGGCAACTCTTTAGGGAGAAAAGGAAAATTAAATTAAAAACAAAAAAAAAAGAAAATAAATAAAATTTTTGAAAAAAAAAAATAAATTTGAAAAAAATATAAATTAAGAAAAAAAAGCTTAGGAAAAAAGTAAAAAAAAAAAAAAAAAAAAAAAAAAAAGAAAAGAAAGAAAAAAATTTTAAATTTACACTTTTTCCAAAGAAAAATGTTCTTTAAAAAAAAACAAAAATAGGATTTTTTTAAAATATAGGATTTATGGGATTGCTTTCCCTTGAGGAAAGTGGTTTTTGAGTCCTTGGAAGCTCCAGACCTCACCAGTCCCAGATTTGGGCTGTGACTGATGTAATTTTTATTTTTATTTTTATTTTTATTTTTATTTTTATTTTTATTTTTATTTTTAATACTCGATATTTCCTTTTTTTTTTTTTTTTTTTTTTTTAATTGTTTCCTCGGATATTTCCTCCTCACTCCTCCGGCCTCCCCGCAGGGCTGGGGGAATCCAGGTTGATAATTTAGGTTTTTTTCTATTTTTCCAATGGTTTTGGGGTTTTTTTGGGCTGATGGCAGCAGGGGGGGAGAGGGGATGGAGCTGAATTTTGGGAGCATTCAAAGGTGCTGCTTTTCCCAGGGAAATTCAGGCTCTTTAGGTAAAAATTCTGATTTCTGGGATGTGGTTTTGCCTCTTTTTTGAGTTGTTTTCACCTTTTTTTCCCCCTCTTACCTCTCCTGATCCAAAGGGAAAATTCCCTTTTCCAGGGAGGAGGGGTTTCCTTTTTTTTTTTTTTAATTTTTTTTTTTGCCACAAATCGCTTTATTTCCACTGTTTTCGTTGTGAAAAATAAAAGAGCAAAAAACAGATAAAGAAGAAAAAAAAAAATACGAGTGTTTGTGTGGATTTGTGGGATTGGGGAGGGGGGAAAGGGGGGAATTGAGGGGGAGGAAAAAAAGGGGAAATTAAAAAAATTTAAAATTAAAATTTAAAAGGGAAGGGGAACAGAGGGAAAATAGAGGGGAAATAGGAAAATAAATGAGGAAAAAGGGAAATTAAAGGGGAAAATGGGAGGGAGAAATAAAGGGAGGAAAAGAAAAAAAATGGGAGGAAGAAAAAAATTAAAGGAAGAAATGGAAAAAAGGAATTGAGGGGGAAATAAAGAGAAAAAATACAGGGGAAAAGAGAAAAATGGAGGAAATAAAGGGAAAGGGATAAATAAATGGGAAAGGGAAAATTCGGGAATAGAGGGGAAAATTGAAGAGAAATAAAAGGAAATGTGGAAAAAACTTTTAAAGAATGAGAAATAGAGGGGAAAATAAAAGGGAAAGGGAATGGAGGATAAATAGAAAAATAAATAAGAACTAAAGGAGAAAAAGGAATAAAGGGAAAATAGAGGGGGAAAGAAAAATTGGGGAGAGCAGAGGAAATAAATCAAAATGTGGGGAAAAGTTAAAGGAGAAATAAAAAAGGGGAAATAAAGGGAAAATAGAAATATGAAATATGGAAATAAAGGGGAAATTAATAAAGGGGAAGCAGGGGGATAAAAGAAAAGGAAAACGAGGGGAAAAAAATTAAATAAAATAGGGAAATAAGGGGAAATGAAGTGGGAAAAGGAGAAATAATTGGGAAATAGAGAAATAAAGGGGAAAGAAAGAAGAGGAATAGAGGAAAAACAGATGAGTAAATGGAAAATGGAGTGGAAAAGAAATAAAGTAGGAAATGGAGGAAAACAGAAAAAGAAAGGGGGGAAATAAGGGGAAAACCCCAGAGGAATAAAGGCAGAAATAAGTAAAAAAAAAAAAAAAAAATTAAAAGTGGAAATCGGAGTGCCGGGCATAAGGCTGCAGCAGGGCTGTCCCAGAGGAGGGAACGGCGCCGGTTCTGGGATTTGGGAAGGATTTTAGGGTCGGGAATGTCCCGGGATTCCCGAAATTCCCAAAATTCCCAAAATTCCCGAACTCTCGGGGTCGGCGCCGGGACTATTTCCCGCGGGCGGAGGGATAGGGTGGGCGCGCGGAACCTCCCGGTACACCCAGCGGTCCCATGGTGTAATGGTTAGCACTCTGGACTTTGAATCCAGCGATCCGAGTTCAAATCTCGGTGGGACCTCGC
>JAREIS010000520.1:0-172050 GCA_030060385.1 Muscicapa striata striata | reverse complement strand
GAATGGAATGGAATGGAATGGAATGAATGGAATGAATGAAATGGAATGGAATGGAATGGAATGAATGGAATGGAATGTGAATGAATGGAATGGAATGAATGAATGGAATGGAATGGAATGGAATGGAATGAATGGAATGGAATGGAATGAATGGAATGAATGTGAATGGAATGAATGAAGATCGTGAATGAATAATGAATGAATGATAGAATGGAATGAATGGAATGGAATGGAATGGAATGAATGAATGAATGAATGAATGGAATGGAATGGAATGGAATGGAATGGAATGGAATGGAATGGAATGGAATGGAATGGAATGGAATGGAATGGAATGGAATGGAATGGAATGGAATGGAATGGAGTGGAGTGGAATGGAATGGAATGGAATGGAATGGAATGGAATGGAATGGAATGGAATGGAATGGAATGGAATGATATAATATATAATATATAATATATTATATATTATATAATATATATATATAATATATTATATATTATATATTATATATTATATAATATATATAATATATAATATATAATATATAATATATAATATATAATATATAATATATAATTGTAAAATATAAGTTAATACTAAAATATGAGTTGGTATGGATGGGGCCAGGCTGGGCTGAGTTTCCTTGGGATATTCAGGAAAAGCTTGAACCAGGAGGAGCAGGATTGCTGGATTTGTGGGGAGGGAGCTGTGGAGAGACCTGGAGGTGAATTTTGATTTTGGTGGATTTCAGATTTTGAATTTGGTGGATTTTGTGAATATTGATGGATTTTGAATTTAGAGGGCCAGAAACAGCCAATGATTCCCTTATTCCTGTGTGAGGGAATTCACTCCTTCCCACAAGGATGCTTTTGGTTGGGGTTGGGAAATGAGGATTTAGGGTTTGGAACTGAGGAATGATGAGCTTAAAGAGTGTCAGAAAATCATGGAATTCCAGAATGTGGATTAGGAAGTGGGAATGGATTTTAAGGATGATCCCATTCCAGCACAAACCATGGGCAGGGACAATCCCACTGTCCCAGGCTGCTCCAGCCCCAGTGTCCAACCTGGCCTTGGACAATTCCAGGGATCCAGGGGCAGCCACAGCTGCTCTGGGCACCCGGTTTCCATATCTTTCACAAAAAAAGAAAAAACAAGAAACAAAAACAAAAAAACCAAAAACAAAACAAACAAAAAAAAAAAACAAAACAAACAAAAAAAAACCCCAAACAAAACAAAACAAAAAAAAAACCCAAAACAAAACAAAAAACCCCCCAAAAAAAACAACCGAAAAGAATAAAGCTTGGCCTTGAGTGAAATGTTTATCTGGATCCCAAATTTCCCTCCATATTTTCAGTCCCACTGAGCACTGCCACAGGTGCTGTTGGCAGAGCAGGGGATGATCCAGGCACATCCTCTGACTAAAAATCTCTTCTCAAAACCCAAAAAATAATTTTTTTGCAAAGGCTGGCTCAAAGCTGAACCCAGTACAGCTCAGTAATAAGAAATGAAATGAAATGAAATGAAATGAAATGAAATGAAATGAAATGAAATGAAATAAAATAAAATAAAATAAAATAAAATAAAAAATGAAAAATGAAGAATAAAATAAGTAAAATTAAAAAAATAAAAATAAAAAAATAAAATAAAATAAAATAAAGTATAATTAAATAAAATAAAATAAAATAAAGTAAAATAAAATTAAATTAAACTAAATGAAACTAAACTAAAATAAAATTAAACTAAACTAAACTAAACTAAAATAAAATAAAACTAAATTAAACTAAAATAAAATATTAAACTGTTGGAGAACATCCATAGGAGGGATAAAAAGATGGGGAAGAGCCTGGAGGGGAGGAGGAGCAGCTTGGAATGTCGAGCTGGAGAAGAGGAGATTGAGGAGACTCTCAGGATAATAATAATAATAGTAATAATATTTCCAGCCTTTCTCTATCCTCATTTTTGTGATTTTGTGGCTGAAATCTGAACCAATTTTGTTCCAGCTGGGATCTGCCAGGATGAAATTTCAGTGCTGAAGGACACCAAACACACATGGACAGAAAAAGGAAAGAAAATCTTGCTGTCCTGGGGATAAAGGAGAGGCAGGGGCCTGGATGTGAAAGGGAAATCTGCTCCTGAGTGTGTTGGATCCCAGGGAATTCTCGTGGGTTTGCATTTCCCTGGAGAATGGAGAGGAGCTCAAGGGCAGCTCCATCCATGGGAGGGGGAAAAGTGCAGCATCCTCAGTGCTGGGGGAGCCTGGGGGGAGCTGAGAGCATCCCCAGGGAACAGGGCAGGATCCTGGCTGGGGCTGGGCCAGGAGGGAGCTGGGGGGATTTTAGGGCAAAGTTCTTCTCCCAAAGGGTGCAAGGCCAGGCTGGATGGGATTTGGAGCAGCTGGGACAGTGGAAGTTGTCCCTGCTCATGGTTTGTGTTGGAATGAGATGATCCTAAAAATCCCTTCCAACCCAAACCATCCCATGATTGCACAATTCCAATTTTTAGAACTAAATTCTCTGCATTACTGCTCTTTCCAAAGGAAGCTTCTCACTAAAAATATATCTCAAATCTGATTTTCACATTAATAGGGAAAGAATTCATTATTTTCCAAAATATCCCAGAATATATCCTACAAAATAAAAAGTGGGGCAAGAGATCCTTGTGAGATCAGGAGAATCCTACTGGGGTGCCTAAATCCAGGAAGGTTTGTGCTGGAATGAGATGATCCTAAAAATCCCTTCCAACCCAAACCATCCCATGATTGCACAATTCCAATTTTTAGAACTAAATTCTCTGCATTGCTCCTCTTTCCAAAGAAAGCTTCTTACTATAAATAGATTTCAATTCTCATTTATAGGAAAACTGCATTTATATGGAAAAGGATCCCTGAACATATCCTACAAAATAAACAGTGGGGCAAGAGATCCTTGTGAGATCAGGAGAATCCTACTGGGGTGCCTAAATCCAGGATAAAAAATAAAATAAAATAAAATAAAATAAAATAAAATAAAATAAAATAAAATAAAATAAAATAAAATAAAATAAAATAAAATAAAATAAAATAAAATAAAATAAAATAAATTAGAAAAAGGGGAAATCCAGCTCAGTTTGATCCCACTTGGGAGCAATCCCACTGATCCAGGGCAGAAATGAGAAGTGGAATAGCTGGAGTGGGACTCTGGAATTTGGCTCCCCAGGGAATCCCAGGCTGGGATTTTTTGGGGTATCCATGCAGGGCCAGAAATCCCTGATCCTTGTTCATCCCTTCCCACTCAGGCTATTCCATGATTCCCTGCTTTGCAGTCCAAACAGGAATTTTGGAATGGTGGAATTTTGGAATTTTGACTAGGTAGAATTTTCCTCTGTTCAGTTGAATTTCCTTCCCCTGGGTTGGATCCCTTTCCAGCATTCCCTGGAAATTAAATCAGCTTTTCCCAGCTCAGGTGCATTCCTTGGGTGTGAGGAGCATTCCCAGAGTTTGGAAACTCAACAAAAACCCCTCTTACCCTCTCCAACATCATCCTAAAAAAAAATAATCCAGAGCAAAGTCAATTTTTCCCTCCCACAGCCTCATTCCCTCTGCTCCCAGCAGTTTCTTTTCCTTCAGGGAAGCAGCTCCAGATCAGGGTGTTCATTAAACCCTGGCTTTAATTGGCTTCTCCTTCCAACCAAAAACATCCCAAACCTGACCTAAACTCTGCTTTCTGCTCAAGTCATAGAACAAATTGAGTCTAAGTCACTTTTTTTTTTTTTTTTTTTTCTGAAATATTTCAGCCTGGGGTAAGGGAAAGGAAGGAATTTCTCTTCCTATTTTTCTGAACTTGGCAGATTTGTGCAGGAAATAAAATTAAAAAGAAAGAGAAACTGCCTGAAGTGAAAGGGAGGGAGGAAATGTTGCTTAGAGCTGGTTCTAAAGCAGGTTTTAAGGAAAGTTAACTGCCTAAAGTGAAAGGAATGAGAGGAAATCTTGCTTAGAACTTGTTTTAAACCTGGTTTTAGGGAAAGTCAACTGCCTAAAGTGAAAGGGAAGGAGGAAATCTTGCTTAGAGCTGGTTTTAAACCTGGTTTTAGGGAAAATTCAATGCCTGAAGTGAAAGGAATGAGAGGAAATCCTATTTAGAGCTGGTGTTAAGCTTGGTTTTAGGGAAAGTTAACTGCCTGAAGTGAAAGGAATGAGAGGAAATTGTGTTTAGAGCTGGTTTTAAAGCAGGTTTTAGGGAAAGTTAACTGCCTAAAGTGAAAGGGAAGGAGGAAATCTTGCTTAGAGCTGGTTTTAAACAGATTTTAAGGAAAGTTAATTGCCAGAAATGAAAGGAATGAGAGGAAATCCTACTTGGAGCTGGTTCTAAGCCAGGTTTTAGGGAGAGTTAACTGCCTGAAAAGGAGAGAGGGAAGGAAATCTTGCTTAGAGCTGGTTTTAAAGCAGGTTTTAGGGAGAGTTTCCTGCAAATGGGGTGGAAAACAGTGGGATCAGCTGGAGATGACCTCAGTTAATGGTTTTGCCACTCAAGGTTTTCAACGAGCCACAGATAATTTAATTTTATAGGTAGCATATGAGAATTTGGGAGAGTAAATTGAATTTAGATCTTGCTGTGACAAGGTGTGGAAAGCACTAAAATTAAACTCTCAGCTCTGGTTTTCTCCTCTGGGAGAGCTGGGGAGGATCAGGAAAAACTCAGAGCTCCAAGAGAGTTTAATCCTAGAATTGATGGGGATTTCTGGAATCTTCTTTAATCCCTGCCTGAACAAACTGGGGGTTGTTTATCTCCTTTTTTTTTTTTTTTTTTTTTTTTTTTTTTGCAAGAATTTGGGGTTGGCCCAAGGAGGGCACAGAGCATGAGAAACCACTCTGACCCTGTGGGGAAAAAAAAATAAATTCTCATGGCTGGGGAGAGTCTCAGTGCAGGAAAATCAGGGTTTAACTCTGGACATCTCCAGTTTGAGCTTGTGGAAATTCAGCAAAAAAATTAAAGCTCCTGAGTTGTGTTCAGTGTGGTTCAAGGAGGAGGAGAGGAACTTGTGAAAAGAAACCTAAAAATAAATCTAAAAAACCCCAATTTTTTCCAGTTTTGTGCAGTGAGGGCTGAGGAATGCACAGTTCCTGTAGCAGAGGGATTTTTTTTGTGCTCTCTGGGGAAGGATTTCCAGCTCAGGGTGCTGCAGGAGCCCCATTCCGAAGGGAATTCCCTCTCAGGACACAGCTGCACCTCAGATTTGTGGAGATAAAAAATGAAATATTAAATAATAAATTATCAAAATGCTCATTTTAGACAAAGCAGTGTGAAGAGAAACCAAGACATGGGATAAGCAACTCCATTATCTCAATGGCCAGTGGGCATTTATTACAAGAGTGAGGATTTATTTAATTTTCCTCCCTTTTTTTTTTTTTTTTTTTTTTTTTTTTTTTTGTTTTTTTGTTTTTTGGTTTTTTGGGGGTTTTTTTGGGGTTTTTTTTGGTTTTTTTTTTTTTTTTGGTTTGGTTTTTTGGGTTTTTTGGGGGTTTTTTGTTTGTTTGTTTGTTTGTTTTTGGGGTTTGTTTGTTTGTTTTTGGGCTTTTATTGTTTTTCTTTTGGATGTGCAGACAAATTAAATTACTCAGAGAGGGGAGAAGAATTCAGTTTGATCTGCCTTCAGTCTGGATCTCAAAACGTGCTGCTTTGAGAGACAGGAGCAGCAGTTTCCTGAGTCATAAATTGAGTCACACAGACCCCTAATGGTGTTTCCAGCACTGCAGACAAGCTCTTGAGTCAAAAACTGAAACATTTGAAAATAAACCCGAGCTTTTGGCAGATTTCCAGGGGATTTGTCATGTCCTGTAAGAGTCACTTCAAAGGCACAGCTCCTGCCCCTGGCTCTGTCCGTGGAGGGAGATGTGCAGGAATGGGAATTACAAGATAATAATTGCATCCAGGGAATCCCAAAAAGCAGATTATTGCACCCTAAAGCTGGAAAAATGTTCTTGCCTGAGAGGCTGATGGAGCTGAGCTGCCCCTGCAAGGCTTCACCTATTTTTTTGTGATTTCACATTAAATTCACATTGTAATTTCAATTAAACATCTCAGGTTGTTTCCCTGGCTGGATCTTCTGAAGATTCCCAACAGCAGAAGGGGATTGTTCCCAAATAAACAGAGAGCCCACATGGGACAAGGAGGAAAATCCTTGGAATTGTCCAAGGCCAGGCTGGAGCAGCTCTGCTGGGAGGAAAGGCTGGCACAGCTGGGATTGTTCACCTGCACAGGAGAAGCTTTGGGCTGAGCTCAGGGAATGGTGGGACACAGGAATTGGGGCCTGAAGGAGCTGCAGGAACAGGGAGAGACAAGGGCTCCCAAGGGCTGGAGGGACAGGACACAGGGAATGGAGGGGCAGGACACAGGGAATGGAGGGACAGGACACAGGGAATGGAGGGGGACAGGACACAGGGAATGGAGGGGCAGGACACAGGGAATGGAGGGGGACAGGACACAGGGAATGGAGGGGGACAGGACACAGGGAATGGAGGGGAACAGGACACAGGGAATGGAGGGACAGGACACAGGGAATGGAGGGGCAGGACACAGGGAATGGCTTCAAAGTAGGGTTTGATGGGATATTGGGAATTAGGAATTGTTCCCTGGGATGGAATTGCCAGAGCAGCTGTGGCTGCCCCTGGATCCCTGGAATGTTCAGTTCCAGGTTGGTCACTGGGGCTGGGACAGTGGGAGGTGTCCCTGCCATGGGTGGGATTTAAGTCCCTTCCATCCCAAATTACTCCATGTGGGAAGTTGAGGAGCTGTTGGTGTGAATGGCTTGAGGCACTTGAATCCAATCCTGCCCAAGTTTTAGGAATGATCACAGAATATCCTGAGCTGGAAGGGACCCCCCAGGGTTGGTAATGTCTTGTTATCCCAAATGGGATTTACAGAACCATGGACCCCCAGGGATCCCCCAGTCCCATCCTGTCCCTGCCCAGACCCCCCAAAATCCCAGCCTGGGCACCCCTGGAGCTCTGGCAGCCTCAGGGCTGTGCCCATTGCCTGGGGAGCTGCTGACAAAAATGACAATTTCCATTACAATCCCTATCAGAGGGAAAAAAAAAAAAAAAACCCACCCCCAGCATTAAAAGTTCTGCTGGTTCCTCCAAAATCCTCAATGATCCATCACTTTTAAACCCCAAAAGTTTATCCTGCCTCTGGGAATTCTGGGGGATGGTGAGTGGCAAAATCCTTTGCTTTGCCTCTTTTTGATGAATCTCAGCCTTCACAGCTCTCCCTGAGTCACCTTTCACAAGGAATAAATTCACCCAGCCACAAAAATGCTGCTTTACAGGAAAGCTTTGGTGCCGTGGTTGATGTCTCCTGCACCCTGTGCCAACACCACAAACATCCATAGGAGCACAGCAGCTTACAGGCAGCTGATGGGAAATATTTCAGATAAGAAAAAAAAAAAAAAAAACTGAATGAACCCAGAGGCTCCATCTTTAATTAAAAAAAAAAAAAAATCAACCACACCCAAACCTAAAGTAAATTTCCTGTACCTTTGGTTTATTTGTATTTTTTTGGGGCAGATTTGGCTGGAAGTTGCGGGTCATCCAAATGACAATGAAAATGAAATTCCAAAGGGAATGGAGGATATGGAAGTACCCCACACCTGACTGAGATTTCAGGAATGTCTCCTGCACTGTCCTGGAGCTGGTGGCAGGAATTAAAACCATGGGTGACAATCCAAAGCATTGCCCTTTGTGCTCTGGGGAGGGAATCTTTAAATCCTGGAGCTGTTTTCCAAGCCTGGATGGTTCCAGAGCTCCACACCAAGGTGGAATTTGCTGGGTGAATTTCTGAACTCTGTCTTCCATTTCCCCACCACCCTCCTCCCTCTCAGCCCCACATCTCTCAGATAAAAGTCAGAATATCAATTATCCACCATGGCTTTCCTTGGTTTTGTGCCTGGAAACAGAAATCCCAACCACCCTGGAAAGGTTTCATCTTCCTTCCTTCCTTCCTGGAATCCTTCCTGGAATCCTTCCCTCCTTCCTTTTCCTTTCTTTCTTTCTTTCTTTCTTTCTTTCTTTCTTTCTTTCTTTCTTTCTTTCTTTCTTTCTTTCTTTCTTTCTTTCTTTCTTTCTTTCTTTCTTTCTTTCTTTCTTTCTTTCTTTCTTTCTTTCTTTCTTTCTTTCTTTTTCTTTCTTTCTTTCTTTCTTTCTTTCTTTCTTTCTTTCTTTCTTTCTTTCTTTCTTTCTTTCTTTCTTTCTTTCTCTTCTTTCTTTCTTTCTTTCTTTCTTTCTTTCTTTTCTTTCTTCTCTTTCTTTCTTCTTTCTTTCTTTCTTTCTTTCTTTCTTTCTTTCTTTCCTTCTTTCTTTCTTTCTTTCTTTCTTTCTTCCTTCCTTCCTTCCTTCCTTCCTTCCTTCCTTCCTTCCTTCCCTGAACACTGATTTTTGGCATTTTTCTCCATCTTGAGAAAAATGGACCCAACGAAAGGGATGTGGAGCTGTCATAAAATACATTTGAGTTTCCAGTTGGGATTATCCCTGCTAAATGATCTCGTTTCCATTGGGGCTGACAGCAAAAAAATCCTGTAAAAAAAAAAAGTCCCCACTGTGAGGTTTGGGGGGTGAAAAAGGATTGGAGATCAAGCACAACCTGAGTTTGTTCATTTTTCACCAAAATCCTCCCAACAATGCTGAAAACCCCATTTAATGTATGGGAAGCCATTATGGAGATTTGGGACATCTCGTGGCATTGCCATTGTTCAACCCTGGGAGTGTCTCTCCAGCAGCTTTTAAGGAGATAGAAGAAGATTTTGGGGAAAAACAAGGGAGGGAATGAGTTCCTGGGCCTGGATTTTGGGAGCTGGATCAAGGATTCAGGAGGTGCAGGAAAGCAGAGCAGGGCTGAGCACTCGTGGGGTGCCCCCAGAGTTTTCAGGGACACCCTAAAGCCACCAGGAATGGGATGGGATCCTACACAGGATGTCCCATCCCACAGATTCTCCCAAAAACTTGGAATTCCCTGTGTAGGCCACGGTGGTTGATTGTGGTGGCCGTGTGTGTGGGAATCCAGGATATTCCCCTGGCTTCCCTGGACACCTCCAGACTGGGGCAGGGGGCTCAGTGACCCTGGCACAGTGCCCAGGACCCCTGTGGGTTTGATTTCAGTCCCTGGGAAAAATTACCATCATTGCAGGAAGAATTACAAGTCACAAAAAATAAGTAGAGTGTAAATTAAATTGTTAGAAGGTAGAAAAGTGGATTTTTAGAAATGTTTATGATAAGAAGTTTAGGGCTAAGATGGAGGATTTTGGGCGTGGTGTGTCTTTTCTTTCTTCTTCTCCATGCCATCCATCTTTGGGTCAGGATGGCACCACTGGGTTGGTTTGGGACAGAGTTGGACAGTGTAATAAAGGTGTCATGGATTGGAAAGTGATTGTAACCATGAGGTGTGTAATTTACAGTATAAAAGATAAGTCCTGCCCCAAGGGCAGGCAGTGTGCCCTGGATTGATGTGCCAGACAGAACTCTGTGAGTTAGAGAAAGAATTCCTTAGGTAAGAAACAATAAACAACCTTGGGAACCTCAGGAAACGGCTCCTGACTCTCCTTCAGTGTTCGAGCTGGGAAATCCTGAGCTCTAAACCCCCAAATGTCCTGCTGTGGGTGACCTCAGGCTCAGGAGACGTCACTGATCACAGGCGTGGCCGTGCCCAGCTGGGAGAACATCCCAGTCCAGAAAGTCCCAAATCATGGAATGGAGGCGGGGGATGAGCTGGGCTTTGCTCTGAGAGGTTTGGGATTTGCCCAGGCAGTTGAGGAGTTCTCATCCCTGGCAGGGCTCGAGGCCAGGCTGGACATTGGGACAGTGGGAGGTGTCCCTGCCATGGCAGGGAGGGATTGATGAACTTTCAGGTCTCTTCCAACCCAAACCATTCCCTGATTCCATGATTGATTCCATGATTCCATGATTGATTCCATGATTCCATGATTGATTCCTTGATTCCATGATTCCATGATTGATTCCATGATTCCATGATTCCATGGTTCATTGATTCCTTGATTCCATGATTGATTTCTTGATTCCATGGTTCCTTGATTCCATGATTGATTCCTTGATTCCATGATTCCATGATTGATTCCATGATTCCATGGTTCATTGATTCCTTGATTCCATGATTGATTTCTTGATTCCATGGTTCCTTGATTCCATGATTGATTCCTTGATTCCATGATTCCATGGTTCCTTGATTCCATGACTCCATGATTCCAACTTGCTGCCAGTTAGGAAACCATCCCTGAGGCCTTTCATTTTGAATTCCAGCTGTGTTTATGAATCTGTCCCTAAATCCTTGCTAAAGTCAGTGGGAATTTCAGGACAAGCCTGTGAGTTCCTCTGGTTTGGGCAGGATGACTCTCCTGCTCAGCACTTTTGAAGCTGCTCATCTTCTCAGGAAAAAGCTGAGGTTTTTCCTTTGCTGTCCCTTTTCCAAGGCACTCTGATTATTCAGGACAGGAACATTTTCCTAAAGCTGGGGAGGATTCCCTCAATGATGTAGGACATTTTTCCTGCACGGATCAAAAATGATAAAAATTAAAAAGGATATTTTCTTCTTCTTCTTCTCCTTCTCCTTCTTCTTCTTCTTCTCCTTCTCCTTCTCCTTCTCCTTCTCCTTCTCCTTCTCCTTCTCCTTCTCCTCCTCCTCCTTCTCCTCCTCCTCCTTTTTCTCCCTTGTGTTAAGAGCAAACCAGTCCCTGTGTTATTCCCACACCTCCCTAGATCCCATAATCAGGACATTCCCAGAGTTCAGCACCCCTGGAATCACCAAGGAACATTTCCTTGTCCATTCCTTCCCAAGGTGATGTCGTGCAACAGAACTCTTTCATGGGATGGGATTTTATTTTCATTTTTATTTTCCTTGTCTTTTCCAAGGAAAAGAAGGGATGAGTCAGCTCTTCCAGGCAGCTCCATCCCTCGCTGCTCTCTCAGCATCCAAGGGCAGCTCAGGGCTCAGCTCTGCACTTGGACATGGCTTTGGCACGTCTGGATCTGAGATTTTCCCTCTGTGGGAATCTCCTGTTCCCCTTCCTCCTGTCTGACTCACTGCCACGTGCCCTCTGATTTCACTTCCAGCTGTCTCCCTGCTCCAGCAGGGCTAAAACGGGATGGATGGATGGAATTCCCTAAATTAGATCTTTATCTCACTGCACTGTGTGCAAAACCCGGGACCCACCTCGGACATTTCACTCTTTTCAATGTTAAACTCCAGTGCTGAAACTGCTTTTGCAGGCAGGAAAAATCCTTGGGATGCACAAATTCTCAAAGAATTGTGTGGATCCAGGCAGTTCCTCAATGGAGAGTTCATATCCAAAGTTTATATCCAAAGCCTTGAGAGATTCCTTTGGAAGTTTTAGGGGAATTTATTCCTGGTGGAGAGGTTTTATTATTTTATTGGTGCTGTAATCACTGTAATGAAGCTTTAGGGGAAAAAAAAAAAAAAAAGAGAAAACAAATAATTTTAATCATTACATTAATGCTGTTGGATCAGCTTGTGCAGCTCTTGGAAGGAAAAAAATCAATGTAGAATAAATAATAAATATCTCAAATTTATGCCAGCTCTGCTTATCTGCAAGTTGTGCTTTGGGCTTTCCAGGAGAGTTCAAATTCCCAAAAAATAGCCAGGAAGAGGAGACTTGTAAAGGATGAGATATTTGAGATTAAGGTCATTTTATGGAAAAATCCAGTTCCATCAGTTTATTCCCTGGGTAATGTGGGGAAATCATGGCATTAATGTTGTTGGATTAATTTGTGCAGCTCTCAGGGAACAAAAAATATTCAAAGGAGGATAAATAATAAATATTTCAAATTTATGCCAGCCCTGCTTATCTGCAAGTTGTGCTTTGGGTCTGCTTTCCAGGAGAGTTCAAATTCCCAAAAAATGCCCAGGAAGAGGAGATTTGTAAAGGGAGAGATATTCAGGATGATTTTATGGAAAAATCCAGCTCCATCAGTTTATTAATGTGGGGAGAGAGGAGCAGGGAAAACCTTGTAGGGTTTGTTCCCATCCCAAGATAAATCTCCAGGATAAGGAGCTTGAATCATCCTCCCAACCTCCCCAGACTGTAAAGTTTAGACTGGCTTAGACAAGACAGGGCTAAAATTAGTTCAGGCTTATCCCATCCTAAACTTTGCACTTGGTGCAGCAGCGGGATTGGGGAATCTGAGCCCAAGATTGAGAATTTCGAGTTTTTCCCAGCTCAGCCACCCTTGGGATGCCACATTCCTTCCTCATGGGGGTCTCTCCTAAATTTTAATCCAGCCTCAAGTGCTCCTGGATAAATTAACCGGGAAAATAAAATGCAGGAAAACAGGATTGGAGAGGGATGATCCCAAAGATTTTTAGTCTGGCTGTTAAAATAAAATAAAATAAATAAAAAGAAAAAAAAGAGGGAATTTTGGCGAGGGCACAAAGGCACCTTCTTTATCTCCACTCTTATCTACCTCTCCCGCCCTGCAGGCGAAATTCCAGGAATTCCAGAGGCTGGCGGTTCCTCCGCAGTTCTAGGAAAGCGCTTCATTATCTCAATCACCTCCTAATTGCCTCACTTGCACTATTCCAGCTCCAAATGGGGCAGCTAATCCCGACTTTAGGCGGGCAGCGCAGCCTAGCCAGCTCCGGGAGGAGATATTTTTCCAGGAATCCTGGAAAAATCCGGGACTTCCAACCTTTGTCCCCTCATCACATCCTTTGGATTGGCTCCTTTTGGAATTTCAGAGGTTGACAAACCCCGATGTGACATTGGGAATTGGGGAAAATGTTGGGTGCCAGCAGTCCTAGAGAGCAGCGAGTTTGGAGTTGCTTTTTCCCTGGTTTTCCTTTTTCTTTTTTTTTTTTTTTTTTTTTTTTAATTTTCTTTTTAATTATTATTTTTTTGGTTTGGGTTTTGTTTTGTGTTTGGTTTTTTGGGGTTTTTTTTTTTTTTTTTTTTTTTTTTTTTTTGGGGGTGTTTTTTTGGTTTGGTTTGGGGTTTTTTGTGTTTTTTTAATTTGTTTTGTTTTTGTTTTGATTTTTTTTTAATTTTTGGGGGTTTTTGGTTTGGTTTGTTTGTTTTGGTTTTTGTTTTTTTTTTTTTTTTGTTGGTTTTTGTTTGTTTGTTTTTGGTTTTTTTTTTTTGTTTTTTGTTTTGTTTTGTTTTGTTTTGTTTTGTTTTTTGTTTTGGTTTTTGGTTTTTGTTTTTTTTCTGGAGCAGCTGTCAGCCCCAGGATCATCCCAGTGGGCTGAGCTGTCAACACGCTGTCATTGAATTTTCCAAAATATTTCTCTGAAATGAGAACGATTTTTAGGGCATCCAGGACTAGGCTGGAGTTGTCTAAAATTGGGATTGCCCTTGAACTTCCAGGAGTTTTCCAGGATTTTTCCAGGGATCCTTGTCCCAAAGGATTTGGCTGCTCTGCCTTAAATCCTGGCCAGAGCTCCCCATCCCAATTGTGCCAACAAAAAAATCAGCTTGGAAAGGGAATTTTCACAGGGTGTGGAGTGATAGGATGAGGATAAATGGTTTTAAACTGAAGGATTAAATGGAATATTGAGAAAAAATTCCTCCCTGGAATGGATTTCCCAGAGAAGCTGAGGTTTCCTCACCCCCAGAAATGTCCAAGCTGAAACTGGGTTATTCCCCTTTTCCTATCACTCCATACCCTTGTGGAAAGTCCCTGGAGATATTAATTACCTCTGTAATTAACTCTGGGAATTAACCACTCCACTCTGGAAAATCCATATTTTCCCCTTATTTTTTAAATTATTTTCTTCATACTTGGCTGGTGGCTGCTCTTGGCCCTTTGGCATTGTAATATTTAGACAGGGTGTAAATCCAAATTTATTGTAATGTTCATTTAAATCTAAATTTTTTTTACATGTTCATTTAAACCCAATTTGATTTTCATGTTCTTTTAAACCCGAATTTATTTTCACAGTTATTTGAGGAGCCGTTTGTTACAAAGTTTAGTCTGAAAACATTAAATTTTCTCCTCTAATGAGCAATGCTGACCTGGAAATTACCCAATTTTATGCTCATTCTCTTATCCTTTAGTTTCAGCCCCTTTTCATTCCAGATCTTGTGCACAGAGGAAAAATCAGAATTAAGGGATGAATTCACACCAGGTTGGGAAACAATGCAAAGATCACTGAATAAATTAAAATATAAACCCAAAGTAATTCATGCACTGTGAATTCATGATTGAAGTTCTCACAGAAAATCTGAGATATGTTTAAATCAGGAAGATTGCAGAGATAATTCCAATTTATCACTGATTTTTTTGGTGCTTTCCAGCTGATACCTTTGTGCTATGACCTCACAAACCACCCCAAAATCTCGTTAGCAGGGTGATTACAGTGAATTTATTAACAACCAGGGAGTCTGGGCCACCAATTCTGTCTGGCCACAGAAAACAGAAGATTTTTCGTGGCTTCTTTTGAGGGAAAATCTGAAATCTGAATCATCTGGAGCTCCTTGATCCCAGTGAGTAGCACAGGGCAGACTTTGCAGAGCTGATGGATTTCATCCCCCAAACTGTGCTGAGAAAGGGTTTCAGGCTCCAGCTGATCCCAATTTTCCTTCTGTTTCTTTCTGTATTTATTTGCTTTGTATAAAAACTCCAAGATCCTTCCCTGCTTAATGAGAGTAGATAAAGTTTCCTTCATGAAAATGAGCAGAAGGCTTTGGGATGCACCTTTTTGTTCAGGAAATTCGTGTCATTTATTTGGTTTCAAGTCAAAAATTAAGTTGTTTTTTTTTTTTTGCTGTGGCTTTACAACCTAAATAATTACCTAAATAATAATAATAATTACCAAATAACCTAAGTAATTCTTTATTTCCCTCTGTCCTGTGATATCCAAGCTGCTGGAGAGAGGGGAAATGCTCAGATTGGCTTGTCCTGAATTAAACCTGGCAGGAAAAGCTGGCAGGGAGGGATTCCTGTCCCTGACAGCTGCTGCACATCTTGATTTATTTTCCTGCCTCTCTGGCCAGTTTTTCCAGGATTTTTTTTTTTTTTTTTTGGGAGAGTGGCTTAGAGGGATTGCATTTTTCCAGGATTTTTTGGGGGGACAGTGGCTTGGAGTGATTGAATTTTTCCTGTAGTTTGTTGGGACAGTGGCTTGTAGGGATTGATTTTCTTGGTGTCCCTCTTGCTCAGGGTTTGAATGCTGCTTTAGGGACTGGGAGAAAATTCCAGGAGGTTCTGGTGCTGGATAAGTGGGAATGAGGTGTTGGCAGCTCCCTTTGGAGCAGAGCCTTTGTCCTCAGGGTGCTTCCCATGGGATTTTCTCTCCTCTCCATCCCTCCTCTGCTGCCTCTGTGCTCCTCTTATTTCTTGGAATTGGCTGCCACCTTCTCATTTTTCAAAAAAAAAAAAAAAAAAAAAAGGTTAATCCCAAATAATACATTTCCCAAAAAGGTTATTTCCATATTTTTTTGGGGAAAAAAGCTCTTTGGATGTGGATTCCCATCCCTGGAAGTGTCCAGGCTCAGGTTGGATGGGGTGGTGGCACAGGGGGTGTTTAGGTCCCTTCTTTCCCAAACCATTCCATAATTCCCTGATCTTTGATTTTTGCTGACTGTTTTCCCTTCTCCCAGCTCTGTCCAGGGCAGCCAGAAATCCCCAAAGCCTGGGATTTAATCATTCCAAAGGGCTCAGGATCCTCCTCAAATCCAGGCTGGAGCAGCTCCTGAGCAGGGAGGGAGAATCAGGATCTGTGTCCTGACATTCTCCTCAGATATTCCAAAAAAAGAAAATGAGTTTGGAAACAACTGAAGAGAATTTATCCAGCAGCAGCACCAGCAGCATCTTTTTTGTTTTCCCTGCCTGCAGTTTTTTTCTGGCAATTCTTTCCAGCCGGAAAAGCTGGAGACTGGAGAGTTGGATTTGCATTTTTGTTGGAGTGCCTGCACATGTCCTGCACACTGTGTTCCTTGTCAGCCTCTCAGCTCTTGTCCAAAAAAAGCTTTGCTTGCTCCATCCAAGCACTGAAGCTGGAGCCTCATAGCTGGGGAGAGCAGAAAATGAATGGCTGTGCTGCTGGAGAGGATTTATTATTCAAACTTAATAATAATAACCTCAGAATTTAATTATTGTTCAATTATATCACACAGACAGGCACGAAACCTTTTATGAAGGGTTTGGGTTTTCCTTCTTTTGTATTGTTGGGGTTTCCTCTCTTTTCTGTTGCTCTCTCTGAGGGTTTTGTGCCACTCAGAGGGAAATGTGCTCTTGGTTCCATGGCAGAAATCTGCCCCAGGCATCCCTGAGGGACTTTGTCACCCTGGTTCATCTGAAAGTGGAAGAAAAACTCTGGAAAGGAGATATAATCTAATCAAATGCAATTGAAAAATGAAAAAAAAAAAAATCTGCAAATGGAGTGACTACAACCCAATGGACTGAGATGAAATGAGGTGCAGGGAAAAGGATTGAAACTTGCTAAAATTATTCCTGCTGAAATCCCAAAATCAGGCAAGAGAGAAGAATACTGAGATTGCAGCAAAGTCCCCCACCCAGCAGGGAACCATAAAATGAAATCCCAGACTGGTTTGGGGTTGGAAGGGACCTTAAAACTCATCCAGTGCCACCCCTGCCATGGGCTGGGACACCTCCCCCTGTCCCAGCCTGCTCTGCAATGAATTTTTGTTGAGAAATGACCCAGAAAAACCTTCAGGAAGGGCTGAAGAGACTCTTCCCAGTCTCTGATGGTGATTTCAGACAAGTAAAAAAAAGCTGGAAAATAAAAATACAAAATGTAGTGGGAAGATTCCAAAACGTGATGGAGGCTGAGAGAGAATTCTGGAGAGGGATTCTGGAGAAGGGAATGGAGTGACAGAAAAAGGGGGAATAATTTTAAGATGGAAGAGGGCAGGGATGGATGGGATATTGGGAAGGAATTGTTCCTTGGGAGGGTGGGGAGGGGCTGGGATGGAATTCCCAGAGATCCTGGATCCCTGGAATGTTCAGTTCCAGCTTGGACATTGGGGTTGGAGCAGCCTGGGACAGTGTGAGGTGTCCCTGCCATGGCAGATGCTTGGAATTAGATTACCTTGAAGGATTTTCCCACCTCAAACCATTCCATGATTCTATGATTAAATCGAGAGCAAAATTCTAGGAGAAAAAAAAAAAAAGAAAAAGAAAAAAATTGTAAAAAAAAAAAAATCCTGAGTTTCTCTCAAACAGGAGCAGTAGTTGGGTCGCTTTGGATCTGAGGGCAGAAAATCTGATTTTTCAAATTTCAGCTTCTCCTCAGCCAGCACATTCTGAGCCCATCAGGGCCCCCAAATCTGGTTTAGATTCACTTGTTTCTAAGAAAAGGAGTGGGAATTCCCTGCTCCAGCCTGGGAGTTTCCAAAGGCAATCCCCCAGCCCAGCCTGGGGTGAAGCTCCCTCCAGCCTGGGGATATTTTTGGAAAGAGTCAGCTCCCAGCCTGAGGTGCCATATCCTGAAATAAACATTTATATTGATCCCTATCCAGAGCACATTCCTGCAACATCAAATCAGTGCCTTCAGCTGACAGAGCTCAGAATTTCCAGCTCCTGACTGGAACATGGAGAGGGATTGGAGCATGGGGGGTTTGTCTGAGCTGCCTCATCCTGCTGCAGAGAAGCTGCATGTGCTCATTTTCTGGGAAAATAACCTCAAAACCCCCAAAAACAGCAGTTTCCCCCCTTTCCTCTCTTTACAACTCTGGTATTCCCAAAAATTTAAGAGCAGTTTTAGGTGAGGGTTGGTTTTAGTGCTGCTGGTTTGGGTTTTTTTGTTTTGGTTTTTTTTTCCCCTCTTTCCTTTGGGATATCCCAGCAGGGGCTGCTGTCCAGCCCTGCCCTCTGAAAAGACAGGGACACGTGGCTCCAGAGCAGACTAAATTCGTTTAATTCAGGATTTAATTCCAGCTTTAGGTGGTGGCTCCCTGAACAAAGACCTGACTGTGCCTGACCCAGCCCTGCCTCAGCAGGACTAAACAAATACATCCTGCCAGGGATGGAATTCCTGGATTAAATAAATCCTGACAGGGATGGAATTCCTGGATTAAATAAATCTGCCAGGGATGGAATTCCTGGATTAAACAAATCCTGCCAGGGATGGAATTCCTGGATTGAATAAATCCTGACAGGAATGGAATTCCTGGATTGAATAAATCCTGCCAGGCTGGCAGGGATGGAATTCCTGGACTAAATAAATCCTGCCAGGCTGGATGGAATTCATGGATTAAACAAATCCTGCCAGGGATGGAATTACTGAATTAAATAAATTCTGCCAGGCTGGCAGGCATGGAATTCCTGGGCTAAACAAATCCTGCCAGGGATGGAATTCCTGGATTAAACAAATCCTGCCAGGCTGGCAGGGATGGAATTCCTGGATCAAAAAAATCCTGCCGGGGTGGAATTCCTGAACTAAACAAATCCTGCCAGGCTGGATGGAATTCCTGGACTAAATGAATCCTGCCAGGGGTGGAATTCCTGGATCAAACAAATCCTGCCAGGGATGGAATTCCTGGATCAAACAAATCCTGCCAGGCTGGCAGGGATGGAATTCCAAGGAGGGTCACTTTGCATCCAGGGGAATTTTGTGGGATTTCTGCCTTTAAGCCTGGTTTAGCTGCTGTTGGTTAATCCTTCAGGATAAATCCCAACCCTCCTAAACCCACTTGGATTGGATTTCCCATGCTGTCCCTGCCTCTGTTGGATCTGGAGGGCATCTCCACGTTTCTCCTGCTTCTCCCACCTGGCAAATTCCATTTTCCCCATCCAACAGCACTGATCCCATTTTCCCTTGGGGGGAAAAACAGGATAAAAATAACAGGACACAAATCTTGGGATTTCACACAGCTCCGGAAGCTCCTTCATTGTGTCACAGGGGGCAGGAGGAGAAACCCACGTGTCCATCAAAATATTTGGGTTGTTCCTGATTTTCCCATTTCCCAGATGAGGTTTGTGATAAGCTGACACTGCTTTTCCAGCCTCTCCCTCTGCATGGATCCCTGCAGGAATCTTTCCCCGGGCTGGAACACAGAGCTTGCTTGTGCTCAGGTAGCAGAGCAAATAAACTCTGCTGCTACAAAGCTACACCTGGAAATTTTTCCTCTCTTTGGGATTTTTCCTCCTCTTCCTTCATTTTTTCCACTCCTTTCTATAAATGCTGCCCAAAAGGCTCCTCCACAGCTTTTCCCACCCAAAATCTGGGATTCAGTGGTGGCTGGCAGCATCACACAGACCCAATATTAGTAAGGAAAGATTCGTCAGTGGTGTCAAAGCACCCATTTCCTTCCCTGCTAATCCAAACTGGTTTATTCTGTGGATATTTCTCAGCTTTGTGCTGGGAATATTCAAAAATTTAACTCTTCCACTGCACAACATCCAAACTGAATCTTTAATCATCCCAATCCCGGCTGCATCCCATGTGAGCCAGGCAGTCACGAGAGAAAATCCAATTAAATCAGTGGCAGCTGATGGTGTCAGCACTTGCTGCTGCAGCAAAGTGGTGTCTGTGCTCCATCCCAGTGCAATCCCAGCCCAGCTGAGCATTCCAGCTGGCTCCAGGATCATGGAATTATGGGCTGGTGTCCTGGTTTGAAGGACAGGTGTCTGCCAAGAAAGGCAGAAGCTTCTCTTTGAAATGGAGAATGTAAACCCCCTCCTCCAAATTATTATCATTTTGAAATTAGGGGCTCTCAGGCAAAGAGATGGGAATTAGGAATAACAGTTCTTGACTAGGAAAATTAAAATAGAAATGCAGGATTACAAAGAACAATCCCAACCCCTGCCAGAGTCAGAATCCAAGCTGACACCCGTCAGTCAGTCAGGGTGTTGGCACAGCCCCATTCCATGGTGGCTGCATCCTCCTGCAGTGGCAGATGTGGCTCAGCTGGAGCAGTGCTCCTGGAGAAGGGGCAGTTTCCTCTGAAGGTGCAGGGATGATGTGGAAAGGTCTGGCTTTCCTCTGGAATGCAGTGGGAAGAAGGTTCCTTGGTGTCCAAAATGTCAGTTTTTCTCTGGGTAGGAAAGGCTTGGCTCCTGCCCTGGCTGGAGCATCTCCCATGGGATGATGGAATTTTATCAGCCATGCCCTGGGACTCACTGGCCATGAACAGGAGATCTCTCCTGGAGGGAGGATGGGCTGTGGGAAAGATAAAGATGATTGCCCCAGCTGGTTTAAAGCTGCCCATGAGCAGATAATGTGTGCCAGGAGATCAGGGGCACTGCCCCACCCGGCTGGGACAGATGGGGACAGAATTCACATTGCTGGGCACACCAACCCAGCACAACTGGTTTGGGTTGGAAGGGACATTTAAGATGATTTTGTTCCACCCCTGCCATAGGCAGGAACCTTCCTCTATCCCAGGTTGATTCATGTCCTGTCCCACCTGTCCTGGGACATTTCCAGGGATGGAGAATCCATGAGATGTGAATCCTGGCCTGCAGGATCCTCTCCCATCCCTTCCCACACTGAGATAGACTGGGAAAGACTCCTAGAGGGGAGATTTAATTTAAGTCAGGCTTAACAGATCCCATGATCCCAGTTCAGTGTCCTGCCCTGCTCAGGAGGGAATTTCACCTGCATAGGAATTCCCAGAGGGAATTTTGGATCCTGCAGAGGCTGGTGCCAGGCCAGGGCTGTGTCCTGGTGGCTCTGGGCACCGAGCAGTGATGGTGCCACTGTGTCCTCACCTGCCTCTCCAGCCCAGAGGGTGGATGATGTCTGAACTATCTGGACTAAATCAATATGCTGGAAAAACTGAGTTTCCTGCCTCCTTCTCCCCCTCCCAGCACATCTGGGCCGGAAGAAATTTAATTTAAGCCCTGTGTCTCTGGCACAAACAACCAGGAGCTCCAAACCCTCGGAAAGAGCAGAGCTCTCTTAATTCCTCCATAATTCCTGCTTTTCCTGGTGCTCCCAGGGCTGGCTGCATTTGAGGGAGGGCAGTACTTCTGTTATGAAAGTATTTAGATTTTTTTATAATTTTTTTTTTTTAATTTTTGTAGCCTCTGAGTGGGGCTGGTGCCACTTGGGGTTGGTTTATTCCTTCAGGGATCACACAGATCCCTCCAGGACTGGGTTTATCTTGATTTGAAGTGGGTTTATCTCCATTTGTGGGGCTGCAGTGGTGTTTTGGTGACTCAAAAGGGCTACAAAAGCATTAATTCAAGCACTGGTTTAACTTTCAGCACATTCACAGAGCTCAGCTTTAGAAAGTCAGGCTTGTTCTTAAGCGGGACAATCAGAGAGCTCAGCCTTGCAGGAGAAACCCAGAATTACTTTCTTGTCTTGCTTGCCCAAGTCACATCCCTAAAAACCCACTCCAGAGGGGTCCTGCTGCTGTTGAACTCACAGATAGGCTGGGTTTAATCAGTCAGGGCTTAAGTCTGAGCTGATAAGATCCCCCTTCCTCTAACTCCATCCCCCATGTGCCAGTAGAGATAATGACACCCGGCTTTGTTTGCAGAATGCTCCAAGATTTACTGGGAATTCACATCTGAAGAGAAAAATCGTGGGTAAAACTCTGAATAAATCCATTTTAACACGTTCTCCCATCAGTTAATAAGGGCTGGGAAGGAATTTTGGGGGTTTATGCAGCTCTCAGGTGAGGGCAGTCCCTGCATGAGGAGTCTGGAGAGAGACAGACCAAAATTTCCCCAAATTTTTAATCCAAGAGCAGCAATCCTAGAGGAACAGGCTCCCATTTCCCTCCAGGGAAGGTTGTCTCAAGGTGCCAAGGCAGCAAAATTTAGGCTTGGTTTTAAAAAGTCACCTCAGAATTGTTTAGGAGGGACCTTAAAGCTCATCCCATTCCAACCCCTGCTATGGGCAGGGACACTTCCACTAAAATTAGGAAGATAAATTACTGCTATTTCCCACCAAAATTCACTTTTCACCTCTCTAATGACACCCACATCCTCTTGTTTAACTTTTAGGCTCTCTTTAATCCTGAAATTTCTGCTCTATTCTCTTATTCCTGTTTCTTTTTGTGACTTTTCCTATCAGCACATGGCTAATCCTGGATTTCCAACCCTGCACATAAAATTGACTCTTAAAACCAAATCCCTTCTGCATTTTCCACATCTTTGTGTTTTCTTCTCAGCACGGATTTTGCCATGTAAAACAAAGTGACTATTCCAGCCAAATCTTTGGAAAATTCTGTTCTTTGGCACAGCTTTGTGTTGTCTGATACTTTTTTTTTTTTAAGTTTTCATTTTCTGGAAGGGAAACCCTTCCTATGAGGAGACTTAAATTTCCATAAATCAGGAGAAAAACTGTTCCTTCTGGCATATTAGAGGTGAGCTTGGAAGACAACATGAACCAGAAATAAAATCCCAGATTGCTTCATTTTCTATTTCAGCCCCTTTTTTGGAGGTTTTGTTTTTTTTTTTTTAATTATTTTTGAGAAAATTCCTTGTTGTTTAAATTTTCCTGGCCTTTTCAAGTTTAGGGCATTGACTGGAGGAGGGAAAACTTTGGGATGTGCAGCAGGTGAGGGAAAAGAGATCATCTCTCAATAAATAAATGTCCAGGTGGTGTTTTCCAGCACATAAAAGGTTGTGTGGCAGCACTGGAAAGGCAAAACCATCTGGAAATGCTTCAGCTTTTCCTCAGCTTTTCCTCACTGCTGGTTTGGTTTGGCCAAGGCAGGATTTGGGATTCTTGTAGAAAATGGATTTGCAGGCAGCATGGGGGACAGATTTAGAAAAGTAAAATGGAAATTCTCTGCCAGGTTGGACACTGGGGCTGGAGCAGCCTGGGACAGTGGGAGGTGTCCCTGCCATTGTAGGGGTGGCACTGGGTGATTTTAAGCTCCCTTCCAGCCCAAACCATTCCATGATTCCATGAAAGAACAATTCTGTGGTAAATCACCCAAGAGCAGGGGGTCTAACACAGGAAAGTTCCAGCTCTCCTCATCTCTCCAGACACCATGGGACATTTCCCTCTGGTCCAGAAGAGCTTTGCTCTCTGCAGCTCTTGGAATCCCTGTGAAATATCCAACAGCACAGAGAGGGCAGGCTCGGGCTTCCTTTATGCAACCAATTCCTAAACATTTGCTTTGGAAGAAAACAGCCTTGTTTGGTAGGAATGAAAATAGAATTTACTTCTCCTTTGATCCAACTGAAGCAGCCACATGGCAGGACTGATGCACACTGTGGATCTGCATTTGTCTTTGCTCCCACTCTGGATTTGTTTTTGTTCCCACTCTGGATTTGCCTTTGTCTGTTCCCACTTTGGATCTTCCTTCTCGTGTTCCCACTCTGGATCTGCCTCTATTCCCACTCTGGATATGGTTTTGTCTGCTCTTGTCTTTGTTCCCATTCTGGATCTTTGTCCGTTAACACTCTGAATTTGTCTTTGCTCCCACTCTGGATATTTTTCTTGTCTATTCCCACTCTGGATCTTTGTCTGCTCCCACTCTGGATCTGCCTTCATTCCCACTCTGGATTTGCCTTTGTCTGTTCCCATTCTGGATCTGCCTCTGTTCCCACTCTGGACCTTCTTTTCTCTACTCCCACTCTGGATTTGTCTCTGTTTATTCACACTCTGGGTTTGTCTCTGTTCCCACTCTGGATCTCCCTTTTTTCCCATTCTGGATCTGCCTTTGTCTGTTCCCACTCTGGATCTGTCTTTGTTCCCATTCTGGATCTCTCTGTGTGTTCCCACTCAGGATCTGCCTCTAATCCTACCCTGGATTTTCCTTTGTCTGTTCCCACTCTGGATCTTTGTTCCCACTCTGGATTTGCCTTTGTCTGCTCCCACTCTGGATCTTCCTTCTTGTGTTCCCACTCTGTCTCTGTTCCCACTCTGGTTCTGTCTCTTGTCTATTCCCACTCTGGATCTGCTTTTGTTCCCATATGGAATATGTCTTTGTCTGTTCCCATTCTGGATCTGCCTTTGCTCCCATTCTGGATCTCTCTTTGTCTGTTCTCCCTCTGGATCTGCCTGTGTTCCCATTCTGGATCTTTGTCTGCTCCCACTCTGGATTTGTCTTTGCTCTCACTCTGTCTCTGTCTCTTGTCTTTTCCCACTCTGGATCTTTCTCTGCTCCCATTCTGGATCTGTCTCTGTTCCCACTCTGGATCTGCTTTTGTTCCCATTGTGGATCTGTCTCTGTTCCCACTCTGGGTCTGTCTTTGTTCCGATTTGGGATCTGCTTGGTTCCTATTCTGGATGTGTCTGTGTGTTCCCACTCTGCATCTTTGTTCTGTTCCCACTCTGGATCTGTCTCTTGTCTATTCCCACTCTGGATCTGCCTTCATTCCCACTCTGGATTTGCCTTTGCCTGTTCCCACTCTGGATCACCCTTTGATCCCATTCCAGATCTTTGTCTATTCCCACTCTGGATTTGTCTTTGTTCTCACTCTGGATCTTCCTTTCTCTTCTCCCACCCTGAATCTGTCTTTGTCTATTCCCATTCTGGATATGCCTTTGTTCCCATTCTGGATCTCTTTGTGTGCTCCCACTCAGGATCTGCCTGTGTTCCCACTCTGGATCTGTCTCTTGTCTGTTCCCACTCTGGATTTGTCTTTGTCTGTTCCCATTTGGGATCTGCCTTTATTCCCATTCTAGATCTCTCTTTGTGTGTTCCCACTATGGATTTGTCTTTGTTCCCACTCAGGACCTGCCTGTGTTCCCACTCTGGATCTGTCTCTTGTCTGTTCCCACTCGGGACCTGCCTTTGTTCCCATTCTGGATCTGTCTCTGTTCCCACTCTGGATCTCCCTTTCTCCGTCTCCCTCTGGGTTCTCCTTCGCCTGCTCCCACTCTGAGATTAGGGATTGCTCCCACTCTGAGGTCAGGGATTGCTCCCACTCTGAGATCAGGGATTGCTCCCACTCTGAGATCAGGAATTGCTCCCACTCTGAGATCAGGAATTGCTCCCACTCTGAGGTCAGGAATTGCTCCCACTCTGAGATCAGGAATTGCTCCCACTCTGAGATCAGGGATTGCTCCCACTCTGAGATCAGGAATTGCTCCCACTCTGAGATCAGGAATTGCTCCCACTCTGAGATCAGGGACTGCTCCCACTCTGAGATCAGGGATTGCTCCCACTCTGAGATCAGGGATTGCTCCCACTCTGAGATCAGGGACTGCTCCCACTCTGAGGTCAGGGATTGCTCCCACTCTGAGGTCAGGGACTGCTCCCACTCTGAGGTCAGGGATTGCTCCCACTCTGAGGTCAGGAATTGCTCCCACTCTGAGATCAGGAATTGCTCCCACTCTGAGATCAGGGGTTGCTCCCACTCTGAGGTCAGGGATTGCTCCCACTCTGAGGTCAGGAATTGCTCCCACTCTGAGATCAGGAATTGCTCCCAGTAGCTGCATCCCAGCTCTGGGATGTTTCCAGAAGAGGTTCAGGCTCTCCTTTCCCTCAGCAGCCCTGGCACAAGGCCCCGTCTGTTCTTTAATTACATTTCAACAGCTGCTTTTTATATATTTGTGTTTCCTTATTCCAACGTGGCTTAGGAAAAAAAAAAAAGTGGGGGGGAAAAAAAAGGAAAAAAGAGAGCAAACAATGAGCAGGATTTAACCAAGAAACACAAAACTCTGCAGCACAAGGAGCTGTCATGGACAAGCCAAAACATTTCCAAGGAAAATTATTTCCTTCCCAGCCCTGTGTCGGTGTTGATGCTGTTATGGATGAGGTGGAAAGAAAATGGAGCAGATTGGGACTGGATTAAGAGCTAAGGTTTTTAATTGACATTGATTTGCAAAGAATCACACATTGTTAATTATCAGAGACTCATCCTGACAGAGAAGGAACAGCCCTGTGGGGTGGGATCATGACCTGAGATTTCCAGGGAATATTTTCTAGAGTTGTTCTTGGTTTTAGGGGATTGATTTGCTGTACTCAGGTGCCACAGCTTCCCCCAGCCCTGCTTCCAGGTGGGAAGAAATAGCCAGAAATTTCCCCTCCAGAAATATCCATCCTTCCTTCCAGATGGATCCTTGGGAGAACAAACTTCTCCCTCTCGTTCAGCTCAGGGGAAGTTTTCCCAGCAGTCCCCTGATGATGTCTTTGTCCTAGCAAGGAAAATTCCAAAGAGTCCATGGAAAGGGCAGAATTTGGGATTCCTGAAAAAAAACCCAAGCTTTTCCCACCCTGGCCAAGCTCAACCCACGAGCTGGAGAGCAGAAATGTTCTTTGGAGCTTTGCTGCTGCCTGAGAGGTTGTTTTGTCCTCTACATCACATCTGGTTTGTCCCTTCCTTGTAAAAATAATCCTGTGACACCAAGGAATCTTTTCTTGTGCGATGGTCAGGAGAATCTGGATTTGGGATAGGAATTTTTTGGGCTGGGAATTGCTTATAAATGATTCTAGACAGAAACAGAGCTTTCCTTCCATGGCTTCACCCAACACGTTCATTGTGAGCGTGTCTAAACTTCTTTGGATTCATTTCCAATTTGGAAATGCAGCCTCCTGTGGCAAAAAAAAAAAAAAAAAAAAAATCCAGGTTTTAATTTAAAAACTGTGTGAAAAAGTCATTTCAAAAAAGGTGATTGACAGTTTTTTGCTCTTGAGCGAATAATATTCACCCACACTTTTGTCCCTGTATTTATGATTTTATTAATGATTTTATAGACTTTTCTTTTTCATACTTTTTCTACACATGCTGAGGCTTTTTCTTTTTTTCTCCTCCAAGAGGAGGAGAAAATGGGATGCAAAAACATCACAAGTGGCTACCTCACATCTGGAGAAAGCAGGATGGTCATCCCTAAATATTTGTGTAAGGGGAAATAATAAAAACAAGAAGGGTCTGTTTGTGTTTGTTGCTGAATGATGACAGAGAAAAGCAAAAATACGTTTAAGCTGCAGTGAAAATAGGTAGGAAAACAGGAGGATAAAAAGTCCTGGCCTCCTTTTCCAAAAAGCTCCCTGTGGAACAAGTTTAGGATGGAGGCAGCCAAGTCTGGGCTGGATGTTTCCTCCTGAGGAATGTGGTGGATAATAATAAAGTCCATTAGAAGTGGCTTCAGCCCAACGGGGATAATAAATGCAGGATTGCAGTTGTCTCCTGAAAACAAGGCTGGAACAGCACTCAGGAGCACAGGTGGTAATGAAATAAATAAAATAAATAAAATACTTCAGGAATAAATGTGCCAAAGGCTCCCAACCAGCTGGGAAAATGAGTGCAGGTATTAAAACCCCCAGCATCTCTTGCAGGAGGTGGAAAAGCTGGGTTTAAACTCTCCCAGAAAAGTTTGTCTCTGGTTTTGTTTAAAGGGATGTGCTCAGGCCCTGGTAACTTTGCTGTTCTTCACTTTTATTTGCACAAGTGAAAGCAGCACAATTTATTTTTATGACATGGTGGCCCCACAAAGGAGTTCTCCACCCATGGGCAAAGGTAGAGGAGGTTCCAGGGTGTCAAAGAGGGGAAGGAAAATCCTTTCAAGGCATCTCATTGAACCCCAAATCCCTGAACCTGAGCCTGAAAACCCCCCAAGCTGGAATGCTGAGACCCAGAGATACAGAATCCCTTTCAGAGATTCTTCTTTCCTGCCTGATTTGGGGATTTCAGCAGGGAGAATTTTGGCAACTTTCAGTCCTTTTCACTCATTCCACCTCAGTCCATTTGGTTGTAGTCACTCCATTTGCAGAATTTTTTTTATTTTTATTTTTCAATCGCATTTTGATTTGATCATCATTTCCAGAGTGTTTGTTCCACTTTGCTCCCTGATTTCAAGATCTGCCTGGGGGTTTAAATCTCAGAAGCTGCTTTGTCTCACCTTGGAGAGATGTTTGAGGTGAATTTCTATCTCCAACACAAAAAAAAAAAAAAAAAAAAAAAAAAATCCTCAAATATCTTTTGAGAGAAAATTTGGAGCTGAACATCCCAAACCCCTCTTTCCTTTTGCTACCTTAGCATGACACCAACCTTTGGACTCGCCTGCAATTCTTTTTAAGCTTATTTGGGGAAACTTATAATTAGATTTTCCTCTTCCTCCTGCCCCCTCCCAGCCCAGCTGATAAAATGCCATAAATCCTGGCCTTCATCCAGCCATGAATTGGGCTATTTTTTGCACGTTGCACCATATGTAGACAAAAAAAAAAAAAAAAAAAAACTTGGGGAGAGGCAGAGTTTCTTATTCCTGGCATGCAGGAGAGTCCCTGAGAGATCTCATCTGGGCTCCTGGCACGAGTACAAAGTGCCTCTCGTTGTTTGATCTGCTGTCTTAAACTTAAATGCAAAATCTGATAATTGGGTCAGGCAGGAGAAGAACCTCGCTAATAAAGCTCTTTTCATTTCCTTTTCCGAGATTTCCTCTTTTCATCTTCTCCTTTTCTCCTCCTGCCTGGGGAAGGAGCTGGAATCAGCTGTTAGCAGCAGGGCTGGATTTGTGGAATTTCTTTTTTTTTTTTCCCCTCAAATCCTGCCCTGTCTGTCATCCTGCTGTGCTGCCCTGCCAGTGAATTCCCTTGCTCTCCTGGAATATTTTCCTCAGAATTGTCTCATCTCTTACAAAACCTGGAATGCAAGGTAAACATTCCCACAATCATCACCTCCTTCCAAACAAAAATCATTCAGGATTATTATTTTTTTTTTTTTGTCCTCTAGGAATTCCTTTCATGCTATTTTTAACAACACCAGAGGTTTGGACTCCTGGGAATACACAAATTATTGGAGTTTCCTTACAAACCAAATGTCTCTGTGATATAAAAGGGAGAGACCTGAGCACTCCCCCATCTGAGGGATTTTTTTTGGGAGCATTTTGGGGTTTTTTTCCTAGGAATATTCAGGAGCATTCATTCCATGATGAGTGGAATGACACACTTGATGGCTCCGTGATCTTGCCTAAATTCCATCCCAAAATTTCCAATTTCCAAAAGCAGATGATGCAGTTTTAAAAAGTCCAGAGTTATGGAAATGATCAGTTTTCCTACAAAAATCCCCTCTTGCCTTTCCTCCACATCTCCCCTGTGGAAATGTGGGAATTCTCTTCAAGGCAGGAAAGAGGTTTGATGTTTGGTGAAGAACCAAAGTAGATTTCTCCTCAAATAATGTCCACAAACACAGCTATAACCAGGAAATCCCAGTTTTTCCTATTTTTCAGGAGAGATTTTGGAGGTGTAGCTGTTTCTGCTCCCAAAACTGCATTTTTGGTGTATTTATGGGAGGAGTTGCCTGACTGGAATTCATATAAACAAAACTGGCTGGCTGATTAAGAATTCCTAAATAATTCCTTGCTCAGACCTGAAATTTAGCTGCTAAAAAAAAAAAATAAATCCTGCAAATCAAAGGAAAACTCTGTGGAAAACCCATCCTAAATGAAAGGTATTGGAAGGGGATATTTTTAGCAGTTACATTGCATTCCAAGTTCAGCTTTAAATACTTAATTCTGCATTTTGGGCTGGAGAAGGGACATTCAGCAGCTGGGCAATTTCATAGGAGAAAACATCAGAGCATGGGACACAAGGGCAGAAAAATGAAATGAAAGAGCTGCCAGACACCCTGAAAATATTGAAAAGGGAACTCAGGAAGAATATTCAGCTTTGCAGCTGTTAAAAAGAGAGAAAAATGATAAGAAAAGGGCTCAGAGTCATTTTTAGTTGTCACCAAAATTTTTTTTAATGCATATTTTTGGAGAAGATTAAATAAACTCTTACAGGGAGGTGAGCTCATGAGTGAGGACTCTCAGCAGGGTTATTTGGATTTTTGGCAGGCAGGACAAGGCTCAGCTCCTGGGGCTTTTTGTGGTGATTTGGATTTTTTTTTTTTTAGGTTTAAATAATGAGTTTAAATATTGTCATTGTCCTGCTGTGGCAGCTGTGTGGATCCACTCTGGACATGGATGGGGTTTCCCATTTTTCCTGTGTCCTGGACATTCCTTGTCTTTGTTGGAGCCTGTTCTACACCCAAAGCTGTTTCTATTCCTATTTTAATTGGCATTATTTCAAAAGGAAAGGGAAAGGGAAAGGGAAAGGGAAAGGGAAAGGGAAAGGGAAAGGGAAAGGGAAAGGGAAAGGGAAAGGGAAAGGGAAAGGGAAAGGGAAAGGGAAAGGGAAGAGGAAGAGGAAGAGGAAGAGGAAGAGGAAGAGGAAGAGGAAGAGGAAGAGGAAGAGGAAGAGGAAGAGGAAGGGGAAGGGAAGAGGAAGAGGAAGAGGAAGAGGAAGAGGAAGAGGAAGAGGAAGAGGAAGAGGAAGAGGAAGAGGAAGGGGAGGAAGAGGAAGAGGAAGGGGAAGAGGAAGGGGAAGAGGAAGAGGAAGGGGAAGAGGAAGGGGAAGGGAAGAGGAAGAGGAAGAGGAAGGGGAAGAGGAAGAGGAAGGGGAAGAGGAAGAGGAAGAGGAAGAGGAAGAGGAAGAGGAAGAGGAAGAGGAAGGGGAAGGGGAAGAGGAAGGGGAAGGGGAAGAGGAAGAGGAAGAGGAAGAGGAAGAGGAAGGGGAAGGGGAAGAGGAAGGGGAAGAGGAAGGGGAAGGGGAAGAGGAAGAGGAAGAGGAAGAGGAAGAGGAAGAGGAAGAGGAAGAGGAAGAGGAAGAGGAAGAGGAAGAGGAAGAGGAAGGGGAAAGGGGGAAAAGAGGAAAAGGTGAAAAGTAATTTCCTCACTGTCCAAAATCTCCCAGGAATTGCATGCCTTCAATTGTAACCACTTGGTGTTTTTGGGATTGTTTTCATAATATTTTTATTATTATTATTATTATTTCTATTATTACCAGATTCACTGGTTAGGGTTCAGTTTTCCCCAGAGCTCTCTTTGCTCACTTTTCTCCTGGATTCTCTGCTTTGTGTTTCCCTCTCCCCAGAACTCCCTTCCCTTGCCTTCCCTCAGATGCTCTGAGCTTTACCCAGACTTTTCCCTGACCTGCATTTACCAAGTGACTCCAAACCCCAACTTTTACTTGCAAGGGCAGCAGCAGCAGCATCATTTTACTCCAAAAAGAAAAGTGACCAAAACAACTCCTGACAGGTGACAAATCTAAAACCCACTCAACTTCGAGGCCATGGAGCAGGAGCAGCCAAATGTTCCCAGCAGTTGCTTAATGCAATTACTTCATTAGGGAAAGGCTTTTCATTTCCTAACCACGACAAGAAGAAGCAATAAAGCTGTCAATAATTTCCCAGGCAGGGCTGGGGGCTGGTGGTCAGCCCTGACCACATCTTTGCATGGTCATTAACACTTCTCCATCAGTGCACCCAGAGAAGCTTTGAGGTTCTTCAGGGATTTCTGCTGGATGGGAATGACCTTTTCCTTCAGCAGCTGCCAGGGTGGTTTTAATTCCTGAATATGCAGCACATCCTAATGTTTTCCATCAATTCTCCATTTAAGTCATGTCGTGTTATTTCGAGGTGGCCAACGAGCTTGGCAGCCTTGGGAGTTAAAGATGGGTCAGTGGGGAAGTTCCTCCTCACAAAGTGCCAGCAAAGGGCTCCAAACCCTACAGGTGCCCGTACAGAAAATGAATTCCATCAAGAAGGAGAGGGATTTGTATTTTTAATGATTAATTTTGTAGACAGCACTAAGGGAGGGGTGGTGGCACCGTGCTCAGCTCCTGGGGCAGCAGGGATCCATTTAAATGATGCAGCTTTGTGTCCCCCTCAATGTTTGCTCCAGGGCAGAGGGGGATCTTCCCTGGGGTTTGGTTGTGATGGGGATGGAACCCCTGAAGGGCATCAGAGGTGTGGGGAAGGGTCTGGAGAACACCAGGAGGGGCTGAGGGAGCTGGGAAGGGGCTCAGGCTGGAGAAAAGGAGGCTCAGGGGGGACCTTGTGGCTCTGCACAACTCCCTGACAGGAGGGGCAGGGAAAGGAGGAGAGGAAATGGCCTCAAATTGCACCAGGGCAGGCTCAGGGTGGAGATTGGGAAAGAAAATTTCCCTGGCAGAGGGGTCAGGATTGGGATGAGCTGCCCAGGGAGGTTTGCAGTCACTGCCTGGGGGAGTGTTCAGGACAGGCTGGATGTGGCCCTTGGGGACAGGGCTTGGGGTGATGCTGGTGGCACTGGGGTGGCACTGGGGGATCCTGGAGGTCCCTTCCCACCCTGCTGATCCTGGAATTCTGGATCTGAGAGCTCCACACACTCCATGGGAAGGGCTTTGTATTTCAGAATTCAGTTCTTAGGTAATATCAGATTTCTGTAAAACACTTCTGGGTTTCAGGACCTCCATGTAAATGAGCTCTGGGGTTTGTATTAATTATTATCTGGAAGATTCACTCAAGTTGCGACTCCATGATGAAAATCTAAGCCAGAAGAGAGAGGAGCAAGGTTTAGATGAAATATTAGGGAGAAATTCTCAGAATGAAATTCCCAGAGCAGCTGTGGCTGCCCCTGGATCCCTGGAAGTGACAGAGTTTGGGGGTGATGCTGCTGTGCCTCAACCAGCTTCTTGTCCGGATTTTCCCAGGGAACCTGGACAAGGGTAAGCTGGCATTGGACATACAGAGAAATAGAAATAGAAAGAAATAGAAATAGAAATAGAAATAGAAATAGAAATAGAAATAGAAATGAATATTAATATTAATATGAATTAATATTAATATTAATATTAATATTAATATTAATATTAATATAGATACATAAAATATAAATAGATATACATATAGATTCAATAGAGAGAGATGGATATATAAAATAAATAAAAATATATATGGAGATAGATATAAAATAGATATAAATGGAAATATATAGAGATAGAGATATAAAATAGATAAAAATGGAAATATATAGAGAGATAGAGATATAAAATAGATATAAATAGATATAGAAACATATAGATATCTAAATATATAGATATATAAATATATAGATATATGGGAGGGGGAACAGTCATTTTAAAATAAAAAGGAAAAAGAAAACATGTCCCTTGGGCACAGCATTTTTTAAGTGGTGCAAGTGAGGAGAAAAAAAGTCGGGAAAAGGGGAGAGAATCCAAACTGGGAAGCTCAGGAGGAGCAATGGGGTTGGATGGCAGAGCAAGGCTTTGATGTTGGAGCTGATTAAATGTCCTCATAAAGGGCTGGACTCGGGTGGGCTGTGCTGTTTCCACTCTCTTGGTGATGTCTTTTCAACCATCAGCAGTTTTAAACCAGAACTTTTTTTTTTAGAAAGAAGGGAAAAGAATTAATAAAATTAATGAGCTGGCTCATTGTCCCACTGTGGATTCCCAGTGACACCAGTATGGAACTGGGGGGAAAGGGGCTCAGCCTGGAGAAAAGGAGCTCAGGGGGGACATTCACAGGGAATGAATAAATTTTAAAAAACCTGCAAGTGCAGCAAGTGTATCTCATCATAATCCCGGCTCCAAATTCCTCCTGTAAATTCCTGCGGGTTTTGCTCAGTTTTGCTTCTTCCCCCATGCAAATTTCATGCAAATTTGGTATTGCTTGATGTCCTCCAAAAATGCAATTTGAGGAAAAGCTTAGCCCCATAAAAGTGAGATTCCCAAACCTCTTTCTGCAAATGGAAAGACCCCTTGACCCCTGTTTTAGGAGAATATCCCAAATTAAATTTTTAATGCTGTTTTTTCCATCCCAAGGAATTTTGTTGCATTTTTCTGATCCTGGAGGATTTGGAAACACCAAAATAGGAGCAGACACATCTGAGGTAGAATTTGGGAGTTTTTGAAGGTGAAGAGGAGAAATTCCCTAAGTTATAGGGAACAGTCAGGGGCACTGTGGGGTTCCCATTCCTAAAATTATTTGTTATTCCCAACCTCTACAAAACCTTTATAAAATTATTATTATTATTTTTATTATTATTATCATCATCATCATCATCATCATCATCATCATCATCATCATTATTATCATTATTAGTATCATTATTATCATTATCATCATCATTATAATAATTATTATAATTATTATAATAATGATCATTATCATTATCGTTATCATTATTAATATTATTATTATCATTATAATCTTCATTATAATCATTATTGTAATTTTCATTATCATTATTATCTTTGTCATTGTCATTATCATTATTAACATTATTATTACTATTATCATTATAATCTTCATTATTATCATCATTATCATTATTATTAAAATTCCTGGGTGCAGATAATTGGCAATGGCCACTTTGTAAACTGAGGCAATCACAAGCACTAAAATGCTTAAATTTACCCAAAAAATTAATACAAATACAAGTATAAATATTACAATAATTTAAATATTACAGTTTAGCAAATAAACAGAAATATCGGGAGTGTCCTTTCCTTAGGGAGTGTTTCATCCTTATAACACGATCCCTAAAAACCCTCAGGGATGCAAACAGGAAAATTGGGATTGATAATGGGAAAATTCCATAAATTGAAGTTGAAAGTTGAAGGAATTTGGCTGATCTGTGCTTTTTCTGCTGCAATCAGAATTTTTCTTCTGCTCTGATTAGAGGAGAATTCCTGATTTTTTAAAGGCTTGGGCAGGGAATTTTTACTTTGAATAATTCCAGAATAGTATTTCATTCCCCCAGTATTTTTTGCTTCAGTTATTTATTCTTTTACTCCAGTTCTTTATTCTGTTCTTTCCCCAGCAAAAATTCCTTCCAGTCTCTAATTTTCTGTGAGGATCCAAAAGGTTCACATCAAAACATATTTTGATGGAGGCAAAAATAGGAAATATTTCCATTCAGAAAGACAGCAGAACAAGTATCTGTGTGGTTTTGGATTTAAAAAAAAAAAAAATCCAAATTTTTTATTTGGAATAAAAAATTCCTGCAAATTGAGCCTGTGGCACTCCAGGGTTTGGCGGGAAAATGTGGGGACGTTAAGCTCAGAATTTAAAAAAAATACAGTAAAATTGTGCCTGGAATTTTGCATTAATACATAAAAACCTAAATTATTTTCATAAAAACTTAAATCTTTCAGTATTTTCTGTGTAGGAACAGCCCTGATTATTCAACTTTCACTCCCTACAAAGCCCTAAAATTCAACTTTCACTCTCTGATTTGACCTTAAATCTTCAAAACTGAGGAGTTTATCTTCACTGAAATAGAAAGTGAATGAAATTAAGGTGAAATTGATTCATGTGTGGTAAAACCATTGTGGAGAAGTGCCTGAAATGTGGTTCTTGTGCCCATTAATTCACATTTTGTCACCTTCTAAAGGAAATTTTACAAACCCTCCCAACAATAATCAAGCAGCAAAAGCTTGGTCAGAATTGGAAATAGAAATATTTGAGTTTCTTTGAAGTAGGGACTGCAAAACTTTTATTTTTTATCTCTTTTTTTTGGTGTCTCTACACCAAATAAGATAATTCTACTGCCTGGTTCAAAATCCCAACATAAATCAAAGGATTCAGCCGAGTTTTGTAGGACACAGAGCCACGCTTAACTTCCTAAGTTTAACTTCCAGCAGATGTTTTTCATTAAAATCCAATCCCTGATCTTCAGGAATTAAACCCAACCCAAAATCATTTTGTCTCCACCAAAACATCAAACAGTAAAACCAGCAGCAGCTCTCTAGGCCATTAAAAACCCAGAATTTTGACATTAATCCCACTCTTATTTAGGGTGAGTTAAGTGGCCTTCAAAAAGAGTTTTTTGGGGATAAAGCACTCAGGGTTTTGCAGGCTGACATTTAAGAGAATTCTCCACTTTTACTGTAATCCACAAAAAAATCATTCAGGGATTTAAAAAGGCTGGGAGGTAAAAAACTTGGAAACATTTAGGGAAATATCCCGATTTTAATGGGGAAATGTACAGGATCATCTTAAGGCAGGGAATAAATAAAATATTTATTATAAAATTGTTTTGTAGAGAGGGTACAGGTAAGGGCACATCAGCTGTGGAAATAAAAATAATTCTGATCCAAGTCATCTGGAGGAAGCAGGCTCGGAGGAAATAAAATAAAATAAAATAAAATAAAATAAAATAAAATAAAATAAAATAAAATAAAATAAAATAAAATAAAATAAAATAAAATAAAATAAAATAAAATAAAATAATGATAAAAATAACAATAAAAATTAAAAAGCAATAATATAAATAATAATAGTAAATAAATTTTATTTTAAAAACAAATGAAATGAAATGAAATGAAATAAAATAAAATAAAATAAAATAAAATAAAATAAAATAAAATGAAATAAAATAAAATAAAATAAAATAAAATAAAATACGCCCCCATTTTTGCATAAAATGTGCCCACAAACCCCTGGAAATTCCCCTGGAAAGAAGAGTTTTAAACTTTCTGTGCTGTCAAACACTAACCCCCAGAAAAGCACTGCTTTTAACCTAAGGCCTTGGAAAAAAATTCCAAAATTGAATAATAAAACTAAAATCACTAATGTGTAATTTAAATAAAATCGTGTAATATCAGAGAGTCAAAAATATAAAATTGAAAGTTTTAAAATATAGTTATATCTAAAAAGCAAGATAAAAGTTTTAAAGCAAAAGTTTCTTTCTTTTTCACCGTTTTCTTCTTAAATCTAAGTAGTACTTTTTTAATTAGATAAAAAATACCAGACTGCATGTTACGAGTGTTTGGTCATTAGGTCAAAAGTAAAATTAATTTAGTGCTAGTTCTTAATTAAACAATTAAACCTTAAAAAAACCTGGTAACAGAAAAAAGAAATACATTGTCATTTCACCATTTTTAGCTTGTTCACTAAAGGTGCTGTGGCACTCACTAGAATAAAAAAATATATATATAAAAAATATGATAATGATAATGATAATGATAATGATAATGATAATGATAATGATAATGATGATGATGATGATAAATTAGTAAAACATCTAAGTCTAAGCACAAAATTCTGTCTCTCGTACATTCAATCTCAACTCTAACAATAAAAAAACAACAAAAGAAAAATAAAAAGAATACTCAAGGGTGACAACAACCCCCCAGACCCTGAAATGGGGGTGATTGGACTCAGTGCCCTCAAAAATTCCCCAACACCTCTAAATTCAGTACAAACAACTCCCACTGGGATCCCTTTGCTTTAGCTCCAACTTCCTTTGGTGCTCCCCATTACTGGGGGTTCCTGCTGGGTTTGTCCAGGGGAGTGCAGATTTTTGGGGTGTTTGGGGAATCCTGACCCAGAACACATCGAACAAAGACCCCCAAGGCCAGGCCAACCCTTCCACGTGTTCTGCCCATCCCGTTCCTCGGGAGGATTTGGAGATCTCAGCCACGAGCAAAGGTGAGGCTCGAGGAAGAGTCCTCCAGGTTGGGTGTGGGTTTGGATAAATCCCAAAATCCCTGGGGCTGGAGAAGCCCTCCCAGCCCAGGCAGTCCCAGCTGTGCCCTGTCCCCACCTTGTCCCCAGCCCAGAGCTCTGAGTGCCACCTCCAGGTGACACCTGCAGGGACGCCTGTTGGAGCCCTGGTCACTGAGAATTTGAGACTTTCTGTGCTGCCAGGCACTGACCCCCAGCAGAACTCTGCATTGGACCTGAGGCCCTGGAGAAACTTCCAAAATGGAATGATAGAACTGGGATCATGGGTGTGCAGTTTGAATAGAAATGTGTGATGTCACAGGGGGGAAAACTTAGAGTTTAAAGTTTTAAAATACAGTAACACATAGAGAAAGAGATGGAGGTTTTAACAAGAGGCTTGTCCTTCGTTTTCACCTTCCTTCTCACGGGTTTGGGTGATTGTCCTGGTTTGAAACTCAGGTGTCTGCTAAGAAAGGCAGGAGCCTCTCTTGAAATGGAAAATGTAAACCCTCCTCCTCTAAATTATTGTAATTTTGAAATTAAGGAACTCTCAGGCAAAGATATGGGAATTAGGAATAACAATTCTTTATTATGAAAATTCAAATTAAAATACAGTAAAAGAAAATAACAAAACCCTGCCAGAGTCAGAATCCAAGCTGACACCCGTCAGTCAGTCAGGGTGTTGGCACAGTCCCATTCCATGGTGGCTGCATCCTCCTGCAGGGGCAGATGTGGCTCAGCTGGAGCAGTGCTCCTGGAGAAGGTGCAGTTTCCTCTGAAGGTGCAGGGATGATGTGGAAAGGTCTGGCTTTCCTCTGGAATGCAGTGGGAAGAAGGTTCCTTGGTGTCCAAAATGTCAGTTTTTCTCTGGGTAGGAAAGGCTTGGCTCCTGCCCTGGCTGGAGCATCTGCCATGGGATGATGGAATTTTATCAGCCATGCCCTGGGACTCACTGGCCATGGACAGGAGATCTCTCCTGGAGGGAGGATGGGCTGTGGCAAAGATAAAGATGATTGCCCCAGCTGGTTTAAAGCTGCCCATTAACAGGAGATATCCCCACAGAGATCAGGGGCACTGCCCCACCTGGTTTAACAGATGGGGACAGAATTCAGACTTTTGGTCACATCCTCTATTGCAACCTAAGACATTGATCTTGTGTGATTGGATAGAGAAATCTGCACAGCAGACCACGAGTGGTTGGTTATTGGGTTAAAAGTAAAAATTATTTAGGTGTCAGTTCTTAACTGGGCAGTTTACCCTTAAAAGGCCTTGTAGAGAGAAAGATAAGTTTTCATTTTTAGTTTGTTAGCTTGAAGTGCTCTAAAACTCACAGTTTGTAATATGGATAAAAACTAATAAACATCTGAGTCCAAACAAGAAATACCATATTGAGCATTTGACCCAAATGGCCAAATGAAGATAAAACACAATGGATGGGGACTCCAAACCCCCCTGGGAGTCTGACCACCCTTTCCATGAGGAAATTTTTCCAAATACCCAAAATAAAGCACCCCTGGCACAGCTTGAGGCTGTTCCCTCTTGTCCTGTCCCTTGTTCCCAGAGCTTGACCCCGTAGTTGGGAATAACCAAAAATTTTAGGAATGGGATGTCTCACAGTGCCCCTGACTGCTCCCTATAATTGCCAGGAAATTTCTCCTCTTCACCTTCAAAAACTCTCAAATTCTACCCCAAATGTGTCTGCTCCAATTTAGGTGCTTCCAAATCCTCAGAAAAACTCAACAAAATTCCTTGGGAAAAGAACAGCATAAAGAAAAATTAATTTGGGATATTCTGCTAAAATTCCATTTGCAGAAAAATGTTTGGAAACCTCACTTATACAGGGCTAAATTTTTCCTTGGATTGAATTTTTGGAGGATATCAAGCAATACCAAATTTGCAAAAAATTTGCATCCAGGAAGGAGTAAAATTGAATAATATCTGCAGGAATTTACAGTAGGAATTTATAGCCAAGATTATTGTAAGATGCACTTCCAGCACTGCCAGCTTTTTTTAATTTATTCATTAATTTAGGAAAGGAGATGGACGTGCCCTGATTCATTCCAGGCTGAGGAAATGAGACCTCAGACTGGGAAGAAATCACTTTTATTTTTTTTCCCCTCCATTCAAAAAAAAATCTGCTGGATCCCGAGTGGAATAGAAGTACAAAACAGATTATTGGAATATTCTGAGTGGGAAGGATCATCCAGTCCAGCTCCTGGCCCTGCACAGACACCCCAAAATCCCACCCTGTCCCTGAGAACATTGTCCAAATTTAGTTAATTAAGCAGGATTTTTCCAATTTCACCAGGCACTGAGGTGAGACTGGGCTCATTAAACCAGTGAGGACCAAAATCCTAAATTTTGCCTCGTTTTAATTCAGGCTTGAGAAAAGCTGAGAATGGAGCAACTCAGGAGCTTTCAAAAAAAAATCTTCAAGTCTGGAAACAGCTCTGAGAGATTTCCAGTTTGACAGAAACAAATCCTGCTTCTCTTCTTACACTAGAAAAGCATTTCCTTCCAAAAATTTTGCAGTTTTTTGGTTAAATTCCTGCTCTCTAACACAATAAATAAAATAAAATAAAATAAAATAAAATAAAATAAAATAAAATAAAATAAAATAAAATAAAATAAAATAAAATAAAATAAAATAAAATAAAATAAAATAAAATAAAATAAAATAAAATAAAAAAATAAAACAAAGAAAAGCTTTTGGAAAATTGTCCTCCACAATCTCAGGGAATTCTCAGGATTTCTGGGGAAATTGGCTTTGTACCTGTGGCTCTTTTTGCTGTTTCATGTGTCCAGATAAAGACATTACTGTGATTATTAAAATATTAATGTGTGTGATAGCACCATGAAAGCTCCCTGATCATGGCAATAAGTCAACCTCAAATTCTGCTTAAATTCTATCCCAAAAAAATTTGTATTCAAGGAATGGGGAATCCATGGCAAACTGTGGAAAGGATTTCTTCCTAAAATCTCATCTAGTCCTGCTCTGGGCCAGTTGAAAACTCTCTATCCCAATAAAAAATCCCTCTTAACAAATTTTTAAAGTCACTTAACATGCTGGAAGATTTTTGGTCTTCCATTCAAAACTTCATTTGGCTTTTGGTTTTCCCATTTTCCCTCAGTGCCCAGCACAGGGGCAACATTTAAATCCAATTATTGGGGACTTTTTTCCAGTTGGAAATAAGGAGAGGGGAGGTGGGAAGCAGATGTGAAAAGAGAATCCAAGTGAAAGTGCTGAGTGCACACATGGGAGCAGGCTGGGCTCAGCCTGACGGGTCTTATTTTGATTTTTGGGATGTTTTGGTGAGATGAGGATTGCTGGGACATCTGTTCATCTCAGTGTGTGGCAGGCAGTGATGTCTTGCTTTGGAGGGAGCTGCAGAAAGTCTGTGCTGATTTCTGATTCCATCCACTTGGAAAAGTCATGGAGAAGTTTCCAAGGGGGTTTGATCTCTCTTTATTCTGGTGGGTTTCATCCTGTGATGAGTTTTTATTCCATCCACTTGAAAATTCATGGAGAATTTTGTCAGGGGATTAATTAATTTTTTCTGGTGGATTTAATTCTGTGGTGATTTTTATTCCATTCACTTGGAAAATTCATGGAGAATTCTGTCAGACAATTCTGGTGGGTTTCATTCTGTCATTTTTTTTCCATCCATTTGAAAATTCAGGAATCTGGGCAGGAGATTCATCTTTATTCTGGTGTGTTTCATTCTGTGGTGATTATTCCATACACTTGGAAAATTAATGGAGAATTTTGTCAGGGGTTCATCTCTTTATTCTGGTGTGTTTCATTCTGTGGTGATTTCTAATTCCATCCCCATGGAAAATTCATGGAGAAGCTTCCAAGGGGTTTGATCTCTCTTTATTCTGGTGGGTTTCATCCTGTGATGAGTTTTTATTCCATCCACTTGAAAATTCATGGAGAATTTTGTCAGGGGATTAATTAATTTTTTCTGGTGGATTTAATTCTGTGGTGATTTTTATTCCATTCACTTGGAAAATTCATGGAGAATTTTGTCAGGGGGTTCATCTCTATTCTGGTGGGTTTCATTCTGTGCTGATTTTTTTTTCCATCCATTTGGAAAATTCAGGCAGAATCTGGCAGGAGATTCATATCTCTTTATTCTGGTGGGTTTCATTCTATGGTGATTATTTATTCCATCCACTTGAAAATTCATGGAGAATTTTGTCAGGAGGTTCATTTCTTTATCCTGGTGGGTTTCATTCTGTGGTGATTTTTATTCCATTCACTTAGAAAATTCATGGAGAATTTTGTCAGGGGTTCATCTCTTTATCCTGGTGTGTTTCATTCTGTTGGTGAATTTCTATTCATTCTCTTTAAAATTCATGGAGAATTTTGTCAGGGGGGGTTCATCTCTTTTTATTTTGTGGGTTTCATTCTGGGACAAAAAAAAGCTTTCTCATGGTCAAGAGTGTCTAGCTGAGCTCTCCACTGGTGGTTTGGGGACCCAAAAGTGCCACATCCAGGCCTTCCTTGGGACACCTGCAGAGTGGACTCCCTGAGAGTCATTTCAATGTTTAACCACTTTTTTTGTAGACAAAAATTACTTTTCATGAACTGAGTCTCCCTGGCACAGCTCGGTGGCATCCTCTTGTCCTGTGACAGAACAAGAAGACTCTGGATCCACCAGTAACCCTCGTGTGCACTCACTCCAGGAACCAAAGGATGCTGCTCCAGTTCAAATTCCTTCTTTTCCAGTCGCGCTCCAAAACCAGATGTCAAGCCTGGCAGGCTCTCAAATACCCCATGTGGATGCGTCCTTCAGAAATCAGCCACCTGTTTCCCTCCTGAAGGGTTTTTGCTCTTGAAACAGTTAATTCTGCTTTATTCCTTTCTCCCATAAAAGCTAAATTTAGCCAGGATCTCCTCTAATCTCAACCGTTTTATAGAAGTGACAGGGTTGTTAAAAAAAAAAAAAATTTACTCAGGGAAGGGAGTACAAATGTGTCAAATAAGTGAGCACAGAGTTTTTTACATCCAATCTGTGTTCACCACTCGGTCTTGGATGAGCAGGGGGAGAAGTTGTTGTGAAAAAAAGATCAAGTAGGCAGCTCCAGAGACACGTGTAGTAGTAGCCACACATGGATGGAAACACACAGAGCCTCAAATCAGGGCTCAAACAGAGGGATCCCAGCCCAGCTCACTGCTTTTATATGAGAATTTTGGTTTATTTGAGGGAAATAGGCTGGGAGGGAGCTGCAGAGGTCACTCCAGCCATTCCCTGTCCCTCGGAGCAGGCAGAGCAATCCCAAACTCCAGAGCACATTCCTGGTGCCAGGGATCTCTCAGGGAGTTCTGCCCTGGGTTTCGGTGCTCTCAGGATTTCAGGATTTCACCACAAAGGAATGGAGACAAACATAAAATATTGGTTCTTTCTTATCTGCCCCTCAGCTTTTATCAAAGCAGAAGAGAAAGTTCTGTCTGCAGGGACCTGCTGAGGAATCAGCCAGTGGTGAGTGTGCTTAAAGCATCACTTTTCCAAAATTTCATGGAATTCTGGAATGGTTTGGGTTGGAAGGGACCCTAAAGCTCATCCCCTTCCAACACAAACCATGGCAGGGACAATTCCACTGGAAAACAAACATTTCCCTGCTGGATTTGCCTTGTTGATGCTCCAGCACCTCCTGGCAGGGGGAAAAACTCAGGAAATTTGAATGGAATTTGCATAGACTGGCACAGAGGGAACAGCCCTTGGGCATGGAGAGCTGAGCATTGGCTGGAGAAAGAGAAAGAGAGGGAAAAAAGAGAGGAAAAAAGAGAAAAGAAAGAGAGAAAGAGAGAAAGAGAGAAAGAAAGAAAGAAAGAAAGAAAGAAAGAAAGAAAGAAAGAAAGAAAGAAAGAAAGAAAGAAAGAAAGAAAGAAAGAAAGAAAAAAAGAAAGAAAGAAAGAAAGAAAGAAAGAAAGAAAGAAAGAAAGAAAGAAAGAAAGAAAGAAAGAAAGAAAGAAAGAAAGAAAGAAAGAAAGAAAGAAAGAAAGAAAGAAAGAAAGAAAGGAAAGAAAGAAAGAAAGAAAGAAAGAAAGAAAGAAAGAAAGAAAGAAAGAAAGAAAGAAAGAAAGAAAGAAAGAAAGAAAGAAAGAAAGAAAGAAAGAAAGAAAGAAAGAAAGAAAGAAAGAAAAAGAGGAATAGGAAGGGAAAAGGAGGAAGAGGAAGAGGAAGAGGAAGAGGAAGAGGAAGAGGAAGAGGAAGAGGAAGAGGAAGAGGAAGAGGGAAGAGGAAAGGAAAGGAAAGGAAAGGAAAGGAAAGGAAAGGAAAGGAAAGGAAAGGAAAGGAAAGGAAAGGAAAGGAAAGGAAAGGAAAGGAAAGGAAAGGAAAGGAAAGGAAAGGAAAGGAAAGGAAAGGAAAGAAAGGAAAGGAAAGGAAAGGAAAGGAAAGGAAAGGAAAGGAAAGGAAAGGAAAGGAAAGGAAAGGAAAGGAAAGGAAAGGAAAGGAAAGGAAAGGAAAGGAAAGGAAAGGAAAGGAAAGGAAAGGAAAGGAAAGGAAAGGAAAGGAAAGGAAAGGAAAGGAAAGGAAAGGAAAGGAAAGGAAAGGAAAGGAAAGGAAAGGAAAGGAAAGGAAAGGAAAGGAAAGGGAAAGGAAAGGAAAGGAAAAGGACACAGAGAGTGTTTTTGAACTGCCAGAGGGCAGGGCTGGATGGGATTTTGGGCAGGAATTGCTCCCTGGCTCCCTGTGCAAGGCTGGCACAGGGTGCCCAGAGCAGCTGTGGCTGCCCCTGGATCCCTGGCAGTGCCCAGGGCCAGGCTGGACACTGGGGCTGGAGCAGCTGGGACAGTGGGAGGTGTCCCTGCCATGGCAGGGCTGGCACTGGGTGGGATTTGAGGTCCCTTCCAACCCAAACCATTCCAGGATTCCATGGAAAGGCTCCTCATGCCTCCCTCCCACCCTCAAGGCAGGGTCTGTCCATGCTGAGGTGATCCCAGCTCAGGGACAGGATTCCCACTGATCCAGAATTTCCCAGCCCCAGCAGAGCTGGGGACCAAACCCACTGCCCAAACACGGGGCCTTTTCCTTATTTAGGGAGTTTTTTAGGGGCAGCAGCCCAGAGTTGCATTTCTGGGGGCTGTGCTGCCTCTGAGCCACATTTTTAACACCAATATTGTGACATCTCTGATACCATTGCTGCTGTTCTGGCAAGAAAGGATCAGGTGTTGTGTGCACTGGGGGCAGCTTTTCCTTTTCCAATTCCACTGATTCCTCAGGGATTCAGCAAATTTCACCACCTGTCTCAGCTTTGTGGCCTTCACTCCAAGTTCTCCCCCTCCCCACCCTCCCAGAGAACAATTCCTAATTCCCAATATCCCATCAAACCCTACTTGGGAGCCATTCCCTGTGTCCTGTCCCTCCATTCCCTGTGTCCTGTCCCCCTCCATTCCCTGTGTCCTGTCCCCTCCATTCCCTGTGTCCTGCCCCTCCATCCCCTGTGTCCTGTCCCTCCATCCCCTGTGTCCTGCCCCTCCATTCCCTGTGTCCTGCTGCCCTCCATTCCCTGTGTCCTGTCCCTCCATTCCCTGTGTCCTGCCCTCCATTCCTGTGTCCTATCCCCTCCATTCCCTGTGTCCTGTCCCCTCCATTCCCCTGTGTCCTGCCCCTCCATTTCCCTGTGTCCTGTGTCCCCCTCCATTCCTGTGTCCTGCCCCTCCATTCCCTGTGTCCTGCCCTCCATTCCCTGTGTCCTGTCCCTCCATTCCCTGTGTCCTGTCCCCATTCCCTGTGTCCTGCCCCTCCATTCCTGTGTCCTGCCCCTCCATTCCCTGTGTCCTGTCCCTCCATTCCCTGTGTCCTGTCCCTCCATGAACAATCCCAGCTGTGCCAGCCTTTCCTCCCAGCAGAGCTGCTCCATCCCTCTGCTCATCCTGCTGCCTCCTCTGGGCTCTCTGCAGCAGCTCAAGGTTCTTTTTGGTTCCCAAATTCTGGCCTGGGATTCTTCACTGCCTGGCTCCAGTGCAGTTCACACCTTTACTGGGAATAAAAGCAGGCAGGAATGCTGTGGAAATGCATCCTGGATCTTCCCCAGAGCCACAATATTCCCCTCTCCTCTTCTTTCCAATCCTTTCCAGGCATTTATAAACTTCCAAGCCTCCATCTAAAAAATTTTGGGATGCATCTTCCTGATGTTTCAGTTCAGTGCTGTCAAGCTGTAGCATCAGAAATACCTGTCCCTTCCTGGATCTAATTTAGTCTGAGCTATAAAAGAGACCACCCAGCTGGAGAAGGAAATCCTGTTATCTCCATCCTAATTGCTAAAGGATTTTTTTTTTTTTAACTCGTGGAAAGGAGCCAGATGTGTGGTGGGATCCAAACCACTGAGAACTGAACAAAGACCACCAAAAACTCCTCCACAGGCAGCTCAAAAACAAGGAGCCACCACAGGAAACTGGAATTCAGCCTCCCAGTTTGACACATTTTGCACTAGGTTCCTCGTCCTCTGCTCAGTGCTAGTGACCTGTCATTGCTTTGGTTTGAAACATCAGATTTCCTGGAAAAATTAGGAGTAATTAATCCTCTCAATGTGGTTTAAATTTTTTCCTGGCCGTTTTTTCAGGTCACCATTTAAAGCCAGGCTCTGCCTTGCTTTTATGTGCCAGCAGAACCGTTGGGTTTCTGTGTTATAGAAAAGTAATTTTTGTAAATTTTCTAAAAATAATTGTTTGACAGCCCTGCCCTGATTCCCAGCTCTGCAAATCCCTTCTGGCCCAAATTCCAGCACCATCCCTGCCTGAGGTTTTCCAGAAGGGAATCCCAGGGCTGGGCTGGGCTGGAAAAGGCTCCCAGCACAGGTGAGGTCTCACCCTCCCATCTCCACCTGCCTGGTGTTCCTCACCCTGCTGCTCTCCAGGGAAGGGAATGGAGCTGGGAATGGGCTGGAAAATTCCTGAGGGAGCTGGGAAGGGGCTCAGCCTGGAGAAAAGGAGGCTCAGGGGGGACCTTGTGGCTCTGCACAACTCCCTGCCAGGAGGGGCAGGGAAAGGAGGAGAGGAAATGGCCTCAAATTGCACCAGGGCAGGCTCAGGGTGGAGATTGGGAAAGAAAATTTCCCTGGCAGAGGGGTCAGGATTGGGATGAGCTGCCCAGGGAGGTTTGCAGTCACTGCCTGGGGGAGTGTTCAGGACAGGCTGGATGTGGCCCTTGGGGACAGGGCTTGGGGTGATGCTGGTGGCACTGGGGTGGCACTGGGGGATCCTGAGGGCTCTGCCCACCTTGGTGATCCCATGAAATAAAAGCAAAAGGCACCTGCACACCCAGCAGATATTCAGGGTGCTCCAACTTACAACTCATCTGCTCCCAGCCTCAGCACCTTGAGGGCTGTGAGGAGTCTCCAGGATGGTCCCTCCCACCCAAAGCTCAGGTTCCTACAAAGTCAAAGGGATCAGGTGAAGTTCAGGTGAATTTTAGTGTGACAGCTTTCCTACTCAGACCCATCAGCCATGCAACATCTCCAGCTTTGATAGTGATGTTTACAACTTCTCCATCTCTCCCAAGCAGTGAGTTTGCTAAAAACCTTTTTTTTTTTTTTTTTTTTTTTGGATTTGACATTAGAATCAAAATTTGACTCCCAGAAAAACAGAATAAAAGTCTCACCAGGAAACAAAAAAATGATGATGCTGCTGCTGCTGGGGTGGCACTGGGGGATCCTGGAGGGCCCTTCCCACCCTGCTGATCCTGGAATTCTGGATCTGAGAGCTCCACACACTCCATGGGAAGGGCTTTGTATTTCAGAATTCAGTTCCCAGATAATATCAGATTTCTGTAAAACACTTCTGGGTTTCAGAACCTTCATGTAAATGAGCTCTGGGGTTTGTATTAATTAATATCTGGAAGATTCACTCAAGTTGTGACTCCATGATGAAAATCCAAGCCAGAAGAGAGAGGAGCAAGGTTTAGATGAAATATTAGGGAGAAATTCTCAGAATGAAATTCCCAGAGCAGCTGTGGCTGCCCCTGGACCCCTGGAAGTGACAGAGTTTGGGGGTGATGCTGCTGCTGCTGCTGCTGGGGTGGCACTGGGGGATCCTGAGGGGCTCTTTCCACCTTGATGATTCTGAAATTTTCTCCTTTTCACCCTTTGATGGAAGGAAAGCAGCAGAAGCAAATTGGGGCCATTCCTGATCTAATTCAGGATAAATTATTATCAGGGGTTTGCACGAGCTCATGCCAGGGACCACTTTAACAGGATTCGAAGGCAGCCAAGATGTTCAGGGATGAAAAAATTCTTCCTTCCCACACATATTTGCCTTCACAGAAACAAAACTCATGAAACAAAATTCAATGAAACATTAAAAATGTTGTCCAGAGCAGCTGTGGCTGCCCCTGGATCCCTGGAATGTTCAGTTCCAGGTTGGACACTGGGGCTGGAGCAGTTTGGGACAGTGGGAGGTGTCCCCATGGCAGGAGTGGCACTGGTGGGATTTAAGCTCCTTCCCAACCCAAACCAGTCTGGGATTCCAATTTTTGATTTTAAGTTTGAAAATACCCATAAATCCAAAATGTTTATTGAGCCAAAATCTGCACTATTCCAATGAGGAAAAAAATATATTTTGACCCTAAAATTTTATCCAGCTCTATCAAAGAGGATTTCTTTAATTTTCACTCATCTATCCTATAAATTTTTGCCTCTTTTTCCCATTTTTCCCCTGTTTTACTGGGGGAGAGGAGCAATCCCATTTCCTGGTGGATTGGATATCTGACACTGCTCCCACATCTTCCCAATGGTTGTGTCAGAAAATCAATCTGAGACTTCAGCAAAATCTTGACACTTTCTCCCCTCCACAGAGGGGGTTGTTAATAATTCATGGCCTCTCTTCCTCTTCAAAACTCCTTTTTTTTTCTGAAGATAAACACCCCACAAAATGCTCTGTGCTGATGCTGGTGATGCTTTGAAGCATTTCAGTTTTATTTAGGTTAAAATAAGGGGTTGAAAGGGTTTTTAATGAAGAAATCTCAGGGATTGGGGGTAAATAAATGGGAGGGTGGAGGTTGTTTCACAGGGTGAGACTCTGCAGGCACAAGTGAAGCCAAACTCATTCTGGAATTGCAGAAACAGCATGGGCTGGGGCAAATGAATTTCCTGGAGCAGCTTCTCAATCTGGGGACAAGGCTGAGGGTGGGGAAGAAATGTTCTGATAGTCTTGACAAACAGGAGGTAAAAATGGCAGGATTTGGGGCTGAGGATGGAGAAACAGAACTGGAAAAGGCAGCAGGAAATACAACAAAAGCACCTGCAGCTCCATACAAACAATTTCCCATCAAATATCAATTCAAAATCACTTTCAGGGGAGAGTTGCTCTGTTCCTCAATAATTTTTTTCTGTGGTGGTTCATAGAAAGGGGAGGAAGGAGGAAAAATCTCTTGGAGAGCAGGAGGCAAGCAGTGTTCAACATGTGAAGCATCCTGGGATGTATAAAAGTGGGGATGTGACCTCCTGAGTTATCCACGATGGGATTTCCTCTATCAAAGCAGAGATCACAGCGTGAGTAAATTCATATCCTCTATAAAAAAATGGGAATTTTTCCAGGAGTTTCCCTCATCTATCCAGGGCACAGCTTTCAAGCCTAAGCTATAAATGGGAGATTTGTGAATTTGGGATTGTGGAGTTGATAAAGTTCATTGAAGCCAGGGAAATCTGTAGTGTGGCTGTAACAGAATATTCCTGGTTGGAACTTTTGGAGCACAATAATTTATTTAACCTGCTGTTGCCACCCAGCCCTGGGGTTTATTAGAAGTGTAAAGATAAAAAGCAGTAAAAAAAACACTGAGAAAAATTCTGCTTCTTTGTCCTCCTGCTTCAAACTCATCCACTGAAGATCTCTTGGAGAAAGGAGATGCCCCAAACCTCTCCCAGTTTTTAAACACACAAAAATCCTCCCGCAGCTCCCCCAGCTCCACACGTGCTGCTGACAGAAATTGTGTTTTCCTACCTCCCAGATGTTCTAAATTTACATCCTCCTGTAAATAACAAAGAAATCCTCACCCCTGACAGTGCATGGATGGGAGTTTGAGACAGCCCTGCATGGAAAATGCCTTTCCTTTTATAGCAGAATAAATGGAGAGTGTTTTCAGCTCTGAGGCCTCCAGCCCAATCAAAAGCAGAGCCCCAACTTCATGTCAGTGCAATACATTGTTAACTGATATGTCAGAAAATCAATTAATTACTCCTAAGTAGCAGTTCAGAGTATCCACACAATCCTGCCCTGTGAATTATTAAAGAAAGCCAGGCTGAGTTTGCTCTGCTGAAGAAAAGCAGGATTGGAAGAAAGTGCAAAGTGCTGCTTGTGCCCTCGAGCCTAATCAACATCATTGGGCAGCCAAAAGAGGGGGAAAAGGAGGATTCTGCCTCCCAAAGCAAAGCCCCGAGCTCTGGGATGGCTCCAGGAATTCTCCTTGCTCTGGAGGTGCAATTCTCCAGCTGGGAATAATGGAAAGAAACTTGGGAGCAAAAAAAAAAAAAAGAGCCTTTGCTGCCCTTCCACTGCTTTTCATGGGATCTGCTGGGATTTTGTGCCCCCCTTATTCCAGATTTTCACCCTGGATTGCTGAGGGGACACAGCTTGGGTGGGGCATCACCTCCTGATTCCCCAGAGGTGATTTATTCCCCTAGTCTCTTGGGGATATGAATTTACTCACCTGTGTTCAATAAATTATTGTGCTCCAAAAGTTCCAACCAGGAATATTCTGTTACAGCCACACCACAGATTTCCCTGGCTTCAATGAACTTTATCAACTCCACAATCCCAAATTCACAAATCTCCCATTTATAGCTTAGGCTTGAAAGCTGTGCCCTGGATAAATGAGGGAAACTCCTGGAAAAATTCCCATTTTTTATAGAGGATATGAATTTACTCACGCTGTGATCTCTGCTTTGATAGAGGAAATCCCATCGTGGATAACTCAGGAGGTCACATCCCCACTTTTATACATCCCAGGATGCTTCACATGTTGAGCACTGCTTGCCTCCTGCTCTCCAAGAGATTTTCCTCCTTCCTCCCCTTTCTATGAACCACCACAGAAAAAAGTTATTGAGGAACAGAGCAACTCTCCCTGAAAGTGATTTTGAATCGATATTTGATGTGAAATTGTTTGTATGGAGCTGCAGGTGCTTTTGTTGTATTTCCTGCTGCCTTTTCCAGTTCTGTTTCTCCATCCTCAGCCCCAAATCCTGCCATTTTTACCTCCTGTTTGTCAAGACTATCAGAACATTTCTTCCCCACCCTCAGCCTTGTCCCCAGATTGAGAAGCTGCTCCAGGAAATTCATTTGCCCCAGCCCATGCTGTTTCTGCAATTCCAGAATGAGTTTGGCTTCACCTGTGCCTGCAGAGTCTCACCCTGTGAAACAACCTCCACCCTCCCATTTATTTACCCCCAATCCCTGAGATTTCCTCATTAAAAACCCTTTCAACCCCTTATTTTAACTTAAATAAAACCTAAATTCTTCAAAGCTTCACCAGCATCAGCACAGAGCATTTTGTGGGGTGTTTATAAATCAGGGAAGGTGGCTCTGAGGTGGGATTGGCTTTGGGGTTTGGGATTTGGTTTTGGGGTTTGGGATTTGGTTTTGGGGTTTGGGATTTGATTCTGGGATTTTGGATTTGGCTTTCGGGTTTGGGGTTTGGTTCTGGGGTTTAGGATTTGGCTTTGGGCTTTGGGATTTTCTCTTCTTGTGGTGGAAAACTCCCATAAGAAGGGTCTGGGTGGGGTTGTCCCATCAGGGTGCCCTGGGTAGTTCAGGATTTGCTTTGGAATTCCTTTCACAGCTGGAAAACTCCATCCAGATCTGTGCTGGACACCCCTCAGTCTTCTCCCTTCACTCTTCTCCCTTTTCCTCCTTGCCAGGAGCTTGGGAAGGGTTGGGATGGGAGCAAAGAGCAGCTGAGCACCCAAATCATCCAGCCCAGGCTGGGTTTAAACTCCAACTCCAGCACAAACACCAGGCTTTGATCCCTGGGGGGTTCAGTCCTGCCTTTCAACCCCTTTTAAACCAAAATTCCAGCAGCATTTAAGGCTTGGAAAATTGCAATGTGGAGCTTCAGGAATGGGGTTTGCTCCAAAATCTGATGAGTTGGGATTTTTCCTCTTTGTGGTCAGTGGAAATTCTGGCTCTGCAGGGTTCCAACACAGAATTCCCATGTTTGGAGCTTTCCAGGCATCTCCTGGCATTGCAGAAATCAAATTACTCAAATTCCTGATGAATATTTGTTAGAGCTCTCTCTGATGGTGTTTTTTGACCTCTCAGGTCACAGCTGAGATGATAAACAGATTAATTAGCAGACCTTTAAAAACAGCCAATCCCAACCTGGATCCTTCCAGCAAAACTCTGGGTTTCAAATCTTTATCCCCTTCCAAGTGAGCAGAGAAAAATCACCTAAGGAGCTAAATGAAAAATCCTACCCTGAGAATGCCCCAGGCAAAGAGAAAAGTCATGAAAACTTCAGCTTTTCACAAGAAAATAGGGATTGGTTTTGACTGGAAATGTTCTCATCTCGTGTGTTGGGGGAAGTTGGAGAAAATCCTGCAGCTCTGCTGGGATGGGGGTGCTGGCCCTGCTCCTGGAATTCCTGCAGCCAGGAAAAACTGGGAGAGTTTCACCTTCCCCATGGCTTCACCTGATCCTGGCCAAATCCCAAATCCATGGGGAAGTTTAAACCCCCACAAAGGAGGGAAAACTTCCTGAGGGATCACAGGGACCCCAAAAATCAGAGGTGCAGGGGCTCCAGGATGGTGACAGAAATGTTGGTGGCTTCTTAAAATCTGGGTTGGGGTTTGATTTGAATATTTATTCTGGTTCTGGGTTGGGGTTTGATTTGAATATTTATTTGTGGGGTTATTTCACACAAAGGGAGCTGAGGAAAAAAAAAAAAGGAGAGGAATTTTTTTATAGGGGCAGAGAGTGACAGGATGAGGAGAATGGATTTCAGTGAAGGAGAGGAGGGTTGGATGGGATTTTGGGAATTAGGAATTGTTCCCTGGAATTGCCAGAGCAGCTGTGGCTGCCCCTGGATCCCTGGAATGTTCAGTGCCAGGTTGGACACTGGGGCTGGAGCAATGGGACAGTTTGAGGTGTCCCTGCAGTGGCACAGCCTTGGAATTAAATTATCTTGAAGGATTTTTCCACCCTAAACTATTCAGTGATTCTAAGATGAAACCAAGAAGAATATTCCAACCAAAAAAAAAAAAAAAAAAAAAAAAAAAAAAAAATCCTGAATTTCTATCAAACACGATCTGTGGTTGGCTTGGTTTGGATTTCTTTTAGGAGTGGCATTGGATGATCCTTAAAATCCCTCTCAACCCAAAATATTCCCAGAATTCAACCAGAATTCCCAATCAAATCCACACCAGGGGAGTCCCTGCTCCAGCTCCAGGGACAGGAGAGAAGCTGAGCTAAAAAAAAAAAAAAAAAAAAGTCATTTCTGCACTGATTCTGCTCAGAAAATCTCCCAAGGATGAATTGAAATCCTGTCTGAAGCTTTGCAAGTCTTCAGATCCATTGCCAGGTTGCAAAACTCCCTCATTTCCTAAATTTCACCTCCTAAAAACATTTCCCACCTCTTGGGCTTTATGGAAGGAGATGGTGATGGAAGGACTGGATATGACAAAAAAAACCCAAAATAATAATTAAAAAAAAAAAATAATAAAAAAAAAAATATATATATATATATATATATATAAATATTTATTTATATTTATATATATATATATATAAATATTTATTTATATTTATATTTATTTTTATATTTATATTTATATTTATATTTATTTTTATTTTTATATTTATTTTTATATTTATATTTATTTTTATTTTTATTTTTATTTTTATAAATAAATATATATTATATATAAAATTTATAATAAATAATGCAATATAAATAATAATAATATATAGTACAATATATAAATAATATAATAAATAATATAAAATATATAAAATAAATAAAATTTTTAAAAAATATATAAAAGAAGTTTTGGAGCATTTTCAAATCAACGAAATTGCAGCTGCTGCTCCCAAATTTCATTTTCCCAGGAGAACGTGTCCAGCTCCAGCATTTCAGAGTGAAAATGCACAGAAATATCAATTTTATCCCCTCCCCCCCCCAAAAAAAAAAAAAAATCCCCTATAATTTACATTTCTCTGGTAGCTGTGTGGTTTTACCAGGCAAATCCACTCTCATCCCTGAATTTAGAAATTCTCTCAACCCCTGGCTGTGAAATTTTGCTTCCAGAGGAACCACCTGCTTAAAAAAAAAAAAAAAATTAAAAATAAAAAAAAATTAAAAAATAGAATTTCAGAAGTTCTCAGAGAGGATGTGAGCCTCCAAAAGTGCTGCAGGTGGAACCCAGGGCGTGTGCTCATCCTGTTTCACTCTCACTCACCCTTTTAGGGGTTTTTTTTGGGGGGCTGAGTTCTGTTTTTTTTTACAAATATGGCAGAAATTTGGCTCAGAGAAGCTTGAAAATGTTGGTGCCCATCGAGTGGAACTCGCTGGGTTTGGTTGGTTGAGAGGGGAGAGGATATCAGATAAAATTCCAATTTTTGGGGTAGCAGAACCCAAAGAAATCCAGAATTTCAATGAGGAGCCCAAACCCTCATGGTTGAAAAATTTAAATTCAGAATTATCAATTTATCCAGGCATGAAAAGGGATTTTTGTGAGAACCTCATCACTTCCCAAAGTTTCTGACTTGAATATTCCAGGATAAACAAAGTTAAATTCACTTTTCTGGCTGGTATTTTTTGGGATAGCAGAACCCAAAGAAATCCAGAATTTCAATGAGGAGCCCAGACTCTCATGTTTGAAAAATTTAAATTCACAATTATCAATTTATCCAAGCATTAAAATGGATTTTTGTGAGAACTTCCCAAAGTTTCTGACTTGAATATTCCAGGATAACCAAAGTTAAATTCACTTTTCTGGCTGGGTGTGGTTTTTTTGTTTTTTTTTTTTTTTTTTTTGGATAGCAGAGCCCAAAGAAATCCAGAATTTCAATAAGGAGCCCAAACCCTCATGTTTGAGAAATTGAAATTAAGATTTATCAGTTTATCCAGGCATTAAAAGGGGATTTTTGTTGGAATCCCATCACAAAAGGTTTAAAATCAGGTGGAAAAAAAGAAAAAAAGTAAGAATAATTAATTTTTCAGCTCTCCAAACCCTCTCTCTGTCCCTTTCAGCTCCAGGCTGACTTTGGAATATCAAAAGTGGCAAAATTTTCTTTCAAATGTATTTAAAATTTTATTTCTAGTGTTCACCTGAGCATCTCTGCACTCACAGAGAGTGAATCAAAAACATTTCCCTGATCGATTTTTCCCTAAAATCCCCAAAATAACCGAACAAAAATGGAAAAAAAAAAATTCCAGTCTCATCCATTCTCTGTGGAGTCAGTTATTATTCCTTAATAAATTAAGGAATGAAAAGATGAAATTCAAACCCTCCTGGGGCTGGAATTTGTTTTTTTTTCCCTGGAGATTCCAACCCTATCCTTCCTTATCTCCATGCAAATATTCCCAAGGTGCTGCCACGTTGATAACCAGGGGAAAAGGGAGGTGAAAAGTGATAAAAAAAAATTGTTTAAAAAAAAAAAAAAAAAAAATTTTTTTTTTTTTTTTTTTTGAGATAGCAGCAGCAGGATTTATCTGCCCTGGAGCTCAGGAAACATCTTGGGGGCAGTTGATGAAACTTCCCCCAAATTCTCCTGTGACAGTTAAAAAATGTCCCAACCCAGGCTTGGGCAAGAAGGGAGAATTTTGTTGTTTCATTTCATGTTTTTTATGGGTTTTTTTTTTCCTTCTCTTTCCATTCTTTTATTTGGTTTTTCCTCCTTTTTTCCTTCATTTTTCCCTCCGAAACAGCAAAATTCATTTGTGTTTTCCTTTTTTTAAAATTTGATTTCATTGTGTTTTATTTATGATATCTATATTTATTTATTTATATATTTATATATTATATATTAATATATTTATATATAAATATAATATATCTATGTATTATATACATATAAAAATATATATTATATTATATTATATTATATTATATTATATTATATTATATTATATTATATTATATTATATTATATTATATATATGTATTATATATATATAAAAATATATATTATATATAAATATATATTATATATAAATATATTATATTTATATTTATATTTATATTTATATTTATATTTATATTTATATTTATATTTATATTTATTTATGCATCTTTATTATATGTATATATTCATTTATATGTATTTATTTATTTTATATTTATTTGTGTTTTCCTTTTTTAATTTGATTTTCATGCTCGTTACCAGAGCACCAAAGAATTTCTGGATGGGCCTTTCCCAAAATTCTGGGGAATTTTTGCAAAATTTTTTTTTATTGTTCCTTTTTCCACCCTGGTGGAAGAATTCCTGTGATCCTCAGCAAGTGGAACCAACAGCTTTGGTTATTCCTGGAAAAGCTGAAACAGCAAATTTTCCTCCTTTTCCAGTGTTTGGAGGGAATTTTGAGTTTGGCAAGCGAGCTTTTAATGTTTTTATAGGAAATAATCTTTAAAATTCTGGCACTGAAATGTGCAATTGGAGCAAATCCCATCACTTTTTGTTCCCCACAAATTTTCCCTGATTTTGTTGGAAAAATCCCAGTCTGAAATCTGGAAAACACAAGCCAAAAAAAACCAAAAAAAAGCAAAAAAAAACCAAAACTCCCTCCCCACATCAACCACAATTTTGGCAAATTTTTATTATCCAGAAAAACAATTATCTCCTACTTGATTTTGTATCTTCTTATCCCTGTGATCATCTCTCCAGTTTTTAGGAGGAAAAATAGATGAGGAAAGATGAGACTGGGAGAGTCAGGAAATAAATTTGGTTTTCCTTTATTAAATCAGGAAAAGAGAGGGAAGGGATCACCCAGGGATGCAGGAGATGCTCTGGAAATTTGGATTTAAATTGGATTTTGGTTGTTCTCCAGCTTTTCTCACTCTTTCAAGTTTCTGAAGCATTTTGGATGTTGGGCAAAAAAAATGAGATAAAATTCAAGTTCTGGATGAAAACTTTTGGGTCTGTTATTCCATCCTTTTTTCCTCCATGAATTCCAAAAAAATTGCTGAATCCCCATAAAATTTGACAGAATTTGTACCCGGGAAGGAGAAATTCCCTTGAAACACCAGAGTGATCATCTCTCCAATTTTTAGGAGGAAAAATAAATGAGGTCAGGGAATAAATTTGGTTTTCCTTTATTGAATCAGGAAAAGAGAGGGAAGGGATCACCCAGGGATGCAGGAGATGCTCTGGGAATTTGGATTTAAATTGGATTTTGGTTGTTTTCCAACTTTTCTCACTCTTTCAATGCCTGCAGCATTTTGGGCAAAATAATGAGATAAAATTCATGGTCTGGATGAAAACTTTTGGATTTGTTTTTCCATCCTTGTTTCCTCCATTCATTCCTGAATTTATTCCTCTATTAATTCCAAAAAAAAAAAAAAATGCTGAATTCCATAAAATTTGACAGAATTTGTACCCAGGAAGGACAAATTTCCTTGAAAAACCAGAGAGAGGTGGAATCACTTTTTGAGAGGTGGAATCACTTTTTGAGAGGTGAAATCACTTTTTGAGAGGTGGAATCACTTTTTGAGAGGTGGAATCACTTTTCCTCCAGAAGATTTTCAGGTTTTGCAGATCCTGACTCGCATTTAGGAATTTATTTCCTCACTCAACATTCCCATCCCTGGAATTATTCTCATGGAATGAAGGTGAAGGGGAAAAAAAAATCTCCATATTTAAGAAATTTTCATGATACCAATGTGCTGTTAGGGCTTCTAAAAATCATTTTTCATGGCTTTAATTACTGGAAGGAGACCCCAAACTGCCAAAAAAAAAACCAAACCAGGAGCAATCCCAAATTTCTCCCTCCCAGCCCAACTTTGAACTCAAATCCTCAACTGGAATCAGGCAGGGAAAAAAAAAATCATCTGAGGAGCTCAAATGAGAATTACTCATCTAGAAACGCCCCAGGCAAAGAAAAGAAAAAAAAAAAAGGAGAAAGAGAGGGAGAGGGAGGGAGAGGAGAAGATGGGAAATCTCCTGTGAGTTTGGTTAGTGGAGGGAAAAAAAAAAAAAACCAGCCTAAGTATGGCTGGATGTCATTTTTCAATTTGCTCCTGGTAAATAATGATCTCCAGGGCAGGAGAGGAGGAGGGAAAAGGAAAAGCTCTGCCCTGCTTGGGTTCAGTTGCTGCTGGGTTCCTGCAGGGTTTGGGCATCTCTGAACCCCAAAAATGAACCCTGGGCACTTTGGGTTGGCATCTCCCCTCTCCTGGACCATGTACCTGATGAGGAAAGGCAGAGCAGCCTCTGGTTGGCTTGGTAAAAAAATCTTTATTTCCTTTGGTAAAAGATTATCTATTTTCTTTGGTTAAAAAAAAAAATCTTTATTTTCCTTGATAAAGGAAAATGTTTTTTATTTTCCTTGGTAAAGGTTCTTTATTTTCTTTGGTAAAGGTTTTTTATTTAGTAAAGATTCTTGATTTTCTTTGGTAAAAAAAATCTTTATTTTCTTGGTAAATGTGCATTTCCTTTGGTAAATATTCTGTATTTCCTTTGGTGAAGGTTCTTTTCTTGGGTAAAGATTCTTGATTTTCTTTGGTAAAGATTCATTATTTGCTTTGGTAAAAATGCTTTCTGTTCTTTGGTAAAAGCCCTTTCTTTTCTTTGGTAAAAAAAGATTCTGGCTTTGGGTTGGCATCTCCCCTCTCCTGGACCATGGACCTGATGGGGAAAAGCAGATTTGTTTGATAAAAATTCTTTCTTTTTTTTGATAAAAATTCTTGATTTTATTTGCACAAAGTTTTCCTTTGTCGTGGGGTTGGGATTAACAGCAAAAATTGGTGGGGAAAAAAATCCTCTAAAAGTCATTTTTCAGTTTGCTCCACTTGTCAATTTTCTCCTTTCTTTTCCCAAAGTTTTCCTTTGTTGTGGATTGGGGTTATCAGCAATAATTGGGGGTTCCTGCAGGGTTTGGGCATCTCTGAACCCCAAAAATGAACCCTGGGCACTTTGGGTTGGCATCTCCCCTCTCCTGGACCATGGACCTGATGGGGAAAGGCAGAGCAGCCTCTGGTTGGCTTGGAAAAAATATCTTTATTTCCTTTGGTAAAAGATTCTTGATTTTCTTTGGTAAAAAAATCTTTATTTTCCTTGGTAAAGGTTCTTTATTTTCTTTGGCAAATATTCTTTATTTCCTCTGGTAAATGTTCCCTAATTTCTTTGGTAAATGTTCTCTTCTTTGGTAAAAATTCTTGATTTTCTTTGGTAAAAATCCTTTCTTTCCTTTGGTAAAAAGGTTCTGACTTTGGGTTGGCATCTCCCCTCTCTGGGCCATAGAGCTGATGGGGAAAAGCAGAGCAGCCTCTGGTTGGATTGGAAAAAATCTTTATTTCCTTTGGTAAAAACTCTCTATTTTCTTTAGTAAAAATCCTTTCTGTTCTTTGGTAAAAGTCCTTTCTTTACTTTGGTAAAAAAGATTCTGAATTTTCTTTCCCTTTGTCGTGGAGTGGGGATTATCAGCAAGAATTGGTGGGGGGAAAAAAACCCTCAAGAAGCCATTTGTCAATTTTCTCCTTTCTTTTCCCAAAGTTTTCCTTTGTTGTGGATTGGGGTTATCAGCAATAATTGGGGGGTTCCTGCAGGGTTTGGGCATCTCTGAACCTCAAAAATGAACCCTGGGCACTTTGGGTTGGCATCTCCCCTCTCCTGGACCATGTACCTGATGAGGAAAGGCAGAGCAGCCTCTGGTTGGCTTGGAAAAAAATCTTTATTTCCTTTGGTAAAAGATTCTCTCTTTTCTTTGGTTAAAAAAATCTTTATTTTCCTTGGTAAAGGTTCTTTATTTATTTCCTCTGGTAAATGTTCCCTAATTTCTTTGGTAAATGTTCTCTTCTTTGGTAAAAATTCTTGATTTTCTTTGGTAAAAATCCTTTCTTTCCTTTGGTAAAAAGGTTCTGACTTTGGGTTGGCATCTCCCCTCTCTGGGCCATAGAGCTGATGGGGAAAAGCAGAGCAGCCTCTGGTTGGATTGGAAAAAAATCTTTATTTCCTTTGGTAAAAGATTCTTGATTTTCTTTGGTAAAAAAAAAAATCTTTATTTTCCTTGGTAAAGGTTCTTTCTTTTCTTTGGTAAATATTCTTTATTTCCTTTGGTAAAGATTCTCGAATGTCTTTGGTAAAAAAATCTTTATTTTCTTGGTAAATGTGCATTTCCTTTGGTAAATATTTTGTATTTTCTTTGGTAAAGGTTCTATTCTTGGGTAAAGATTCTTGATTTTCTTTGGTAAAGATTCATTATATGCTTTGGTAAAAATGCTTTCTGTTCTTTGGTAAAAGTCCTTTCTTTTCTTTGGTGAAAAAAGATTCTGGCTTTGGGTTGGCATCTCCCCTCTCCTGGACCATGGACCTGATGAGGAAAAGCAGATTTGATTGATAAAAATTCTTTCTTTTCTTTGATAAAAATTCTTGATTTTATTTGCACAAAGTTTTCCTTTGTCGTGGGGTTGGGATTAACAGCAAAAATTGGTGGGGAAAAGAATCCTCTAAAAGTCATTTTTCAGTTTGCTCCACTTGTCAATTTTCTCCTTTCTTTTCCCAAAGTTTTCCTTTGTTGTGGATTGGGGTTATCAGCAATAATTGGGGGGTTCCTGCAGGGTTTGGGCATCTCTGAACCCCAAAAATGAACCCTGGGCACTTTGGGTTGGCATCTCCCCTCTCCTGGACCATGGACCTGGTGGGGAAAGGCAGAGCAGCCTCTGGTTGGCTTGGAAAAAATATCTTTATTTCCTTTGGTAAAAGATTCTTGATTTTCTTTGGTAAAAAACAAAAAATCTTTATTTTCCTTGGTAAATATTCTTTATTTCCTTTGGTAAAGATTCTTGATTTTCTTTGGTAAAAAAAAAAAATCTTTATTTTCCTTGGTAAAGGTTCTTTATTTTCTTTGGTAAATATTCTTTATTTCCTTTTGTAAAGATTCTCGAATTTCTTTGGTAAAAAAATCTTTATTTTCTTGGTAAATGTGCATTTCCTTTGGTAAATATTCTGTATTTCCTTTGGTGAAGGTTCTTTTCTTGGGTAAAGATTCTTGATTTTCTTTGGTAAAGATTCATTATTTGCTTTGGTAAAAATGCTTTCTGTTCTTTGGTAAAAGTCCTTTCTTTTCTTTGGTAAAAAAAGATTCTGACTTGGGGTTGGCATCTCCCCTCTCCTGGACCATGGACCTGATGAGCAAAAGCAGATTTGTTTGATAAAAATTCTTTCTTTTCTTTGATAAAAATTCTTGATTTTTTTTTTCCTTTGGTAAAAAAACCTTTATCTTCTTTTGTAAAGCGTCTTAATTTTATTTTCCCAAAGTTTTCCTTTGTCATGGGATTGGGATTAACAACAAGAATTGGTAGGGAAAAAAAACCCTCAAAAAGTCATTTTTCAGTTTGCTCCATTTGTCTGTTTTCTCCTTTCTTTTCCCAAAGTTTTTCTTTGTTGTGGAGTGGGGATTAACAGCAAGAATTGGAGGGAAAAACTCTCTAAAAATCAGAATTTCTCTTGGAAATCAGGAATTTCCTGCAGGAACTTTGTTGCTCTGAGAAAAACGTGCAAATCTTCATAACTGCAGCAATTTCTTCATAAGGAAACGCTTCAAAATCGCTTTTATTTCAAATATTTTTGGGGTTTTGTTATTTATTTTATTCCCTTTTTATTTGGAGGGATTTGGGAGTTGATGTCCATGTGGTGGAATTGAATTCTTGGAAATTTGGGATGATGAAGGACGGGGTTTGTTGGTTGATTTGAGTCCCAGGGTTGTTCCCAATCCCAGATTTCTGCATCCCAGGGATGGTTTTTATCAAGTTACAAGTTCAATTATTTCAATTAATTCAATTTATTAAAAATTCAGCCTCTAGGATTGAGAAGTTTTGAATCCCTCACAACCAACAACCAAATCAAATCCCATCAGAGCACCCCCAAATAACTTTATAAATTTAAAATAATGGGAATTTTAACCTAACTTCATCAACCCTTCCATGATTTATTTTTTCTGTGTATTTATAGGGAATAAAACTTTTTTTTTTCCATTATCACTGGAACCTCCTGCACAACCCATGTTCCATCATATCCCTTTTTTTTTTAATAGCTGGCATTATAAAATAGATTTAATTTTTATATTCCTCTGGTTCTTCCGATAATCCCTCTTTTCCTGCTAAATATTGACTGAAATTAATTTAAATCAGTGTGAAAAAGGGGTTTAGCCAGGTTTTAATGGTTTTTTGGGGTTTTTTTGTGGGTCAAATTTTCAAAGAGCCAATGGACATCAGAGTATAAAAAATTGGGACTGAGGGGAGGAATTTTCTTTTTTTTTTCCATCCCTGCATGAAAATTCCTTCACTTTTCCTCTTTCCCCCAAAATTTTAATAATAAATTTAAAAATAATAAAAAATAAATATAATATTAAATTAAAATTAAATATTAATATTTAAAATATTAAAAATAAATTTATCAAATTTATTTGGCCTCTCCTGTTCATGGGATCTGCACAAGTTTCTCTTGGCACTTGGATCAGATTTTTCTGATTTTTCTGATAATTGTCTTTTTTTAATCCCTTGAACTCTGAATTCCTCCTGAATTTTGTCCTGGGGCAGAACCTTTGGAATGAGGCAAATCCTGGCACTGAGGGGTGAAAATAGAAATTTCCTGGCCTTTTTCTTCTTTGCTTCCACACTCCAAATTAAGGATTTCTTTCCAAAACAGCAAAAATAGGGAAAAATCCCCTTTTTTTTTTTTTTTTTTTTTTTTTTTTTTTTTTTTTTTGGTAGCATCTGAGCAATGAATATTTGAATTTCCTGCTTGAGAGCACAAATTAAAAAGGAATTGACAGGATAATCTGGAGAAGGGCTGAGGTTGGAAAGAGTTTTGGAGCCCAGGACAGGTGTGAGTGTCCAGTTAGGAATGTTCCAGATGGAATTTCTATTCCTCAGGACATTGCAGATCCAGGAAATAAATCAAATGTTCAGAGGTTGGCAGGAGGGGTGGTTTGTGCAGGGAATAAACCAAATAGTTCTTTAATATTGCCACGCACAGATTTGATTTTGTAGCAATAATTCAGATTATTCCCACCTAAAAATCCTGCCAGGATTCTTTGTGCTGGCTAAAAAAAAAGCTAAAATTAAGGCAGTGACAGTCCCTGGTTTTATCATTGCAAAAAAAAAAAAAAAAAAAAAAAAAAAAAAAAAAAAAAACAAAGTGGGGAAAAATCAGATTTTCAATGTCCTGGTGCTCTGAAATGAATGAATTACTGAGAAATTTCCATAAAAATTCCCATAAAAATTCACTTCTAAAGGGGCAAGAGGATCCCAGCAGGATCTGGGATTGACCTGGATCACCCAAATCTCCTCTGATCCTTCCTTGGTACCCAAATCCCCTCTGATCCATCCTGGCACCCAAATTTCATCTGAGATCCCACCCTGGCACCCAAATCTCATCCTGGCACCCAAATCTCCTCTGAGCCCATCCTGGCACCCAAATCCCACCTGGAATAAAGAGAAGCAGAGACTTGAATGGGAATTTTCTCCTCCCTGAACCCCAAAGAACAAAACAAAACAAAAAACAACAAACAAAAACAAAAAATAAACAAACAAACAAAAAACCCCAAACAACAAAAAACAAACTAAAACAAAACAAACAAAAAAAAAAACCAAAAACCAAAACACCACCACCAAAAAAAAAAACAAAACAAAACAAAAAAAAAAACAAACAAACAAAAAAAAAAAAAAAAAAAAACCAACAAGGGGAGAATTAAAATTATTCTCACTTTTTAAAATTCCAGTTACTGGTGAGGTTTTCCAGGGGATCCCTGAAGTGCTGCCCCTGTGGGATCATCCCCTAGGATGGGATTTCTCCAGGAATTCTCTCCCCTCACCAATAGGAATCTTTTTTTTTCCCTTGCAATTCAAGCTTGGATTTTGTTCCAAAACCCCCCAAATCCTGGAAACCTCCAGATTTATCCCAGCATGGATTGACTGGACATGGATTGGGGTTTGCAGGTTATTTTTGATCTCAGTGACAATGAGGCACAGAGGGAGGCTGAAACAAAAAAAAAAAAAAAAAAAAAAAAAGAGCTTTCTTCCCAAAAAATCCAAAATTTGTGCATCTCTGGATATCCAGAATTATCCTTGGATCTCTGATGCTTCCACATCCCCAAATTGCCCTGGGAAATGAGAAAAATTCAAAATTTGTTCATCTAGGATTGTCCTGAATTATCCTTGGGGCTTTTCCAAATCCTCCAATTTCTCTGGAAAAATAAGAAAATTTAGGATCTGAATGTTTTGGAAATTCCTGCTTTAACTGGTGGACTCTTCCTCAGCTCAGGATTGCCCTAAAAAATCAAATTTTGAGAATTGAGTTGTAAACAAATTTTCTGTGCTAAACTGGGATTGGAGTGGGAAAGGAAGTAGAACTGGGAAAAAATATTTGTCTATTTTGGATCCTGATTAATAATAAAAAATCCAGTTTAAAAGCCACTGATTGCCAAGGAATCAGGAGCATTTCCCACAGGGAATTGTTATTTTCTGCTCAACTTCACGCATTAAGACCCATTTCCAGTTTAAGCTCAGCTTATGGGACAGGTTGAGATCTGTTAGGGCTGAGTTTATCTCTGGGTGAGGTTTTCATTCTTCTTTTCCCTTAATAAGAATTGGGTGGAAAAAATGAATTCTGAACATCCAGTGTTCAGAGTTGGGTTTGGATGCTGGACCAGAAAATCCCAGAATTATTTAGGATGGAAAAAAAAACTGACCAATGAATGAGGGGTATTAAAATTCAATCCTCATTCAAAATGCAGAGAAATAACAAATTTGGGGGGTTTAAAAACCTTTCTGATTGAAATTTGGGCCAAGTCAGTGGCAATTCAGGCTGCTCAAAGTTTTGATATTTGATGGATTTTTCCTTCCCTGAAATCACCGTCAAGTTCCCTGATAGAAAATAACAATTCCCTGTGGGAAATGCTCCTGATTCCTTGGCAATCAGTGGCTTTTAAACTGGATTTTTTATTATTAATCAGGATCCAAAATATACAAATATTTTTTTTTCCAGTTCTACTTCCTTTCCCACTCCAATCCCAGTTTAGCACAGAAAATTTGTTTACAACTCAATTCACAAAATTTGATTTTTTAGGGCAATCCTGAGCTGAGGAAGTGTCCACCAGTTAAAGCAGGAATTTCCAAAACATTCAGATCCGAAATTTTCTTATTTTTCCCAGAGAAATTGGAGGATTTGGAAAAGCCCCAAGGATAATTCAGGACAATCCTAGATGAGCAAATTTTGAATTTTTCTCATTTCCCAGGGCAATTTGGGGATGTGGAAGCATCAGAGATCCGAGGATAATTCTGGATATCCAGAGATGCACAAATTTTGGATTTTTTGAGAAGAAAGCTCTTTTTTTTTTTTTTTTTTAAATCAGGATCCAAAATATACAATTTTTTTTTTCCAGTTCTGCTTCCTTCCCCACTCCAATCCCAGCTGAACACAGAAATTTGGTTTGCACCTCAATGATTTCAGGGCTCCCCCACAATTTGATTATTTTAGGGGATTCCTGAGCTGAGGAAGTGTCCATCAGCTAAACCAGGAATTTCCAAAACATTCAGATCCTAAATTTTCTCATTTCCCAGAGAAATTTGAGTATCTGGAAGCATCAAAGCCCCAAGGATATCTCAGATCAACCTTAGATGAACAAATTTTGAATTTTTCTCATTTCTCAGACCAATTTGAGGATCTGGAAGCATCAAAGTCCCAGGGATAATTCTGGATATTCAGAGATGCACAAATTTTGGATTTTTTGGGAAGAAAGCTCCTTTTTTTTTTTTTTTTTTTTTTTGGTTGGTTTTTTTGGGCGTTTTTGTTTTGTTTGGTTTGGTTTGGTTTTTGTTTTTTTTTTTTTTTTATTTCAGCCTCCCTCTGTGCCTCATTGTCACTGTCACTGAGATCAAAAATAATCTGCAAACCCCAATCCATGTCCAGTCAATCCATGCTGGGATAAATCTGGAGGTTTCCAGGATTTGGGGGGTTTTGGAACAAAATCCGAGCTTGAATTCCAAGGGGAAAAAAAAAGATTCCTATTGGTGAGGGGAGAGAATTCCTGGAGAAATCCCATCCTAGGGGATGATCCCAGAGGGCAGCACTTCAGGGATCCCCTGGAAAACCTCACCAGTAACTGGAATTTTAAAAAATGAGAATAATTTTAATTCTCCCTCTTGTTGTTGTTTTTTTGGTTTTGTTTTTTTTTGGGTTTTTTGTTTTTTGTTTGTTTGGTTGGGTTTTTTTTTTTGGGTTTTTTTGGTTTTGGTGTTTTGGTTTTTGGGGGTTTTTTGTTTGGTTGGTTGGTTTGTTTTTTGTTGTTTTTTTTGTTCGTTTGTTTTGTTTTGTTTTGTTCCTCGGGGTTCAGGGAGGAGAAAATTCCCATTCAAGTCTCTGCTCCTCTTTATTCCAGGTGGGATTTGGGTGCCAGGATGGGATCAGAGGAGATTTGGGTGCCAGGATGAGATTTGGGTGCCAGGGTGGGATCTCAGATGAAATTTGGGTGCCAGGATGGGCTCAGAGGGGATTTGGGTACCAAGGAAGGATCAGAGGAGATTTGGGTGATCCAGGTCGATCCCAGATCCTGCTGGGATCCTCCTGTCCCTGAAGTGAATTTTTATGGGAATTTTAATGGGAATTTTGATGGGAATTTCTCAGTAATTCATTCTCTGGTGCCCCCCTGTCCCCAAATACTGATCCTGAAGGAGCAAAACTGCCCAGGACAAACCCCCCCAAAAAAGGGATTTTTGCAGCAGGAATTTCCCCCACCCAGGGATTTCTCAGAGTTGTGTAAATCCAAGGATGAAACTCCTTGGTGACTTCTGGCAGGAATTTTTTTTGTCCTTCCCTGCTTGTTCCTCGTTCCCTGCCTCCAGTTTTAGTTAAGGGATGATCTTTGGGATGCAATTCCTGAGGGATGGGGGCTAAATGGGGAAAAAAAAAAATCCCTTTGTGTGTGAATCCTTGGGGTGGAATTCCACCCATCCCATTCCCACACATTTCTCTGAGAAATTGAGGAAAATTGAAATAATTGATGGAAATCCTTTCCCACATCCCCAAACAGGAGCTGCCTTCGCTCCTCAAATGTTTCGAGATTTCTCCTCTATGGGAAGGAAAAAGAATGGGATGGGGTTTTAGGGTCCTAAAGGATTTGGGGTTTTACTCACCATTATTACCTGAGGGTCCTAAAAGCCATTGGGGTTTTAGCCATTATCACTTGAAAATCCTAAAGGCTTTAGGGTTTTAAACCCCATTATTACTTGATGACCTCAAAGGATTTGGGATTTTTCCCGCCTTTATCACTTCAGGATCCTAAAAGTGATGGGGGTTTAGCCATTATCACCTGAAAATCCTAAAGGCTTCAGGGTTTTAAGGCCCAATATTACTTGAGGATCCTCAAGGATTTGGGATTTTAAACCCCAATATTACTTGAGGGTCCTCAAGGATTTGGGGTTTTAACCATTATCACCTGAAGATCCTAAAGGATTTGGGGCTTTAACCCCATTATTACTTGATGATCCTAAAAGACTTGGGATTTTAAGCCCCGTTATCACCCGGGAGTCCTAAAGGATTTGTTTTTTTTTTTTTCCACCATTCACACCTGAAGGTCCTGAAGGATTTGGGGTTTTAGCCATTATCACCTGAAGATCCTAAAGGGTTTAGGGTTTCAGTCCTCATTATCACCTGAGGATCCTAAAGGATTTGGGGTTTTAAACCTTTTATTACTTGAGGATCCTAAAGGATTTGGGGTTTTAAACCCTGTTATCAGCTAAAGATCCTAAAGGATTTGGGATTTTAAACCCCTTTATTACTTGATGATCCTAAAGGATTTGAGGTTTTAAGCCCCTTTATCACCCGAGGATCCCAAAGGATTTGGGATTTTTCCCACCTTTATCACTTGAGGGTCTTAAAAGTGATGAGGGTTTAGCCATTATCACCTGAAAATCCTAAAGCCCTTAGGGTTTTAAGCCCCAATATTACTTGAGGATCCTAAAGGATTTGGGATTTTTAAACGCTGTTATTGCTTGAGCCTCCTAAAGACTTTAGGGTTTTAAGACCTGTTATTACTAGAGGATCCTAAAGGATTTGGGGTTTTAAACCCCGTTATTACTTGAAGATCCTAAAGGATTTGGGGTTTTAACCATTATCACCTGAAGATCCTAAAGGATTTGGGATTTTTTTCGGACCGTTATCACCTGAATATCCTAAAAGCCATGGGGTTTTCACCATTATCACCTCAGGATCCTAAAGGATTTGGGGCTTTAAACCCCATTATTACTTGATGATCCTAAAGGATTTGGGATTTTAAACCCCATTATTACTTGATGATCCTAAAGAATTTGGGGTTTTAAGCCCCTTTATCACCCGAGGATCCCAAAGGATTTGGGATTTTTCCTATTGTTATCACTTGAGGGTCCTAAAACCTATGAGACTTTAGCCATTATCACCTGAAAATCCTAAAGGCTTTAGGGTTTTAAACCTCGTTATTACTTGAGAGTCCTGAAGGATTTGGAGTTTTAGACATTATCACCTGAAGATCCTAAAGGATTTGGGATTTTTCCCACCTTAATCACCTGAGGGTCTTAAAACCAATGGGGTTTTAGCCATTATCACCTGAAAATCCTAAAGACTTTAGGGTTTTAAGCCCCATTGTCACCTGAGGATCCTAAAGGCTTTAGGGTTTTAGGGTCACCTGAAGACCCTAAAAGCCACGGAGTTTTAGCCGCTATGACCTGAAGATCCTAAAGGATTTGAGATTTAAACCCTGTAATCACCTGAGACTCCTGAAGGTTTTGGGGTTTTAAACCCCGTTATTACCTGAGGATCAGAAAGAATTTGAGATTTTTTTTTCCCCCTGTTATCACCTGAGAATCCTAAAGGAGCTCCAGTTCCTCGGGAAGTCCTTCCAGGATCCCAAACAATCCGAATTTGGGGTTGAATTCTAAATGGAGTTTCTTTCTCTGTGCTCGGACCGAGCTCCGGCGCTTTCCCTGCCCCCAGAGGGACTCGCAAAAATCAAACTCAAAATTCCTGCCGGGATTTCAGCACTTCCCAACCCCTGGAAATCAGAGAATTCTCCCTCCACCTGTCCCACACCCCATTCCCGGTGGTATTCTGGATTATTTCCCATTTTTTTGTGACACATCACTGCAGGAAATAAGCACAAAAATCCTCTTTTTCTTTATTGTCTGTCATTTTCCCTGGGCAACTTTTCATTATTAACCCCAAATAATTTAATTTAGACTTACAGGTTGGTTTTTTTTTTTGTGACTCCAATGCAGTAAATATTCGAAGGGATAATTAAACAACATGCTGAATATATATTTATAGTGATGTTTAAAACGTGTTTTGCTTCTAGCAATGAACCAGCAGCTTCATGAAATTTGTAGGGTCGGGGATTTTTTTGGGCATAATTTAAAGGAATTCAGGTGCAAAAGGGAAGAATTTGGTCTGGGAATATTTAACTACGTTGTTCAGGGTGGTTAAAATTCACCCCAAAATTGTTGGCTGCGGTATGAAAAAAAAAAAAAAAACAACTCGGGGTTTTGTGCGCGAGGAATTCCGTGGAGGATGGAGATTCCCCTGGGGTTTGTTTCCAGCGGACATAAATCGGTGTCAAAATACAAATTGGGGAAATTGTAACACCCATGGTCATTCCCAAAATTCCCGAGCACGTGTGTTAAATTTAGGGATGCTAAAAATCCTCATTTTGGGAGAAGCAGCATCAGCTTCCCGTCGTTTCCTATTCCCAAAATCTGCTTTATTCCCATTTTTCCAGAGCACCTGCACACGAGGACAATAAATACATTGAGAGTTGCTCTCCTTATTACGCAAAAATAAAACTAAAAAGGAGAAGATGAATAGAATTGGCTTAAATATACAGGAAAAAAACCACAAAAAAACCACTACACTGAAAAAAAAATAATAAAATAAAACCAAACTCAGGCAGGTGCGGGCGGTGCTAATGGGGCTGTAAAATAAACAGCTCGGTCTGCACCAAAATCTCCTCCCTGCCGCGTTTGCCCTGGCTGCTCTCTCGGATTTAACTCCTCAACTCCCCCTCTTAAAGCTTCCGTGCAGTGAAATTGAAAATTCTCGCCTTTAACCCGCATTAAAAACCTGATAACGCCGGGAATTTATGGGGAAAAAAAAAAAAAACGCGGCGGAATTTCTGCGTCTCTGCTAAATCTGTGTCTCTCGCGTGGGGCGCGTTTATTTTGTGATTATTTTGTGTTTATTTCGTGTTTATTTCGTGTTTATTTCGTGTTTACAAGGAGCTCGAATTAAAGCGAGATGCAAAGCAGGGAGTGAAACTCAGCGCAAAACATTCGCGAATTTAAATAGAAAATCCTCCCCACTTCTTAAGAAAAGAGAACCGATTAAATGCTATTTTTTCCACATTTTTGCAGATGGATGCACATCAGTAAAATAACTCTTCTTATCTCCGCCGTGCCCGTAAAAAGTTATCAGCCACTAATACAGCCCAGATGGTTTTGAAGCTGTGGTTTGTAACAGACTTTTTTTTCCCCCTAAAATAGAAAAAATAATTTAAATTCGGGACCGTTGCATGCGAGAAAATGGAAAACGCGGGATTTTAAAAAAATTAGAAAGGAAAAAAATTTAAAATTTAGGAACTTGGCGTGAAATAATTCAAGCACCGAATTCGGCTGCTTACAAATAGGGACCTGTTGCGTGCGCGGCGAGCGGTCGCGCTTTTTTGGGGGGAAAGGAGCCGAAAATTCTGCTGGGCAGTGCCAGGGTGGGCAGTGCCAGGTGCCGGAGCTGTCCCCTCTCCTGGCAGCAGGCGCAGAGTTCTCCCCGCCGGTTTAACGATGATATTTTTCAGATTAATTTTGTTAAACCCCGCGGTATCAGAGCGCTGGGGCTGCGTCCCTGCGTCTTCCCCGAGCATCCCCTGGGCCCGTGGGGGGCTCGGGGCGCTGGCCCGGGGCTGCGGGCGGGTCTCAGCCCCTGTGGGGACAGGAGGGGCTCTGCTGGGAGCAGCTCCTGAGGTTTTGGGGCCGCTCGCCCCCAAATCCCAACCCCAAATCCCGAATCCTGGGCGGTCTGTGCTGGGGATGCGGGAGGTCTCAGCCTCTGTAGGGACAGGAGGAGACGTGATGGGCGCAGCTCCCGAGGTCGCAGAGGCCGTTCCCGAACTCGAATCTCGATCCCAAATCCCAATCCCGAGCCCAGATCCCAAATCCCGACCCCAAATCCCAAATCCCGGCGTCTCTCCCCGCTCCCCCCCCGGTGCCGCTCTGCCTGCGGGCGGCGCGCGCCCTCCAGCGGCCACAGCGGGAACTGCACCCAGCGCGCCCCCGCTGCCCCCGGCGCGGCTCCCCCTGAGGAGAGCGGCACGAGGGTCCCTGAGACCACCTCCATCCATTTATCCCTCCATTTATCCATCCTTCATTCATCCATTTATCCATCCCTTTACCCATTTATCTATCCCTTTATCCATCCATCCATCCATCCATCCATCCATTATCCATCCATCCATCTATCCTTTTATCCATCCTTTCATCCATCCATCCATCATCCATCCCTTTATCTATCCCTTCATCCATTCTTTCTGACATCCGTCCATCCATCCATCCATCCATCCATCCATCCATCCATCATCCATCCATCCATCATCCATCCATCCATCCCTCCATCCATCCATCCCTTCATCCATGCATCCCTCCATCCATCCATCCATCCATCCATGCATCCCTCCATCCATGCATCCCGCGGGTGGCCGCGGGGAGGATGCGGCGGGCGAGGGGTTTGAGAATTGGAGGAGAGAAGCGCAAAAACAGCGCCGAGAGCGCGGCGTGGTCGGGCCGGGATCGCGGGTCTGGGTTCTGCTCGCGGAATCGGCGACCAGCAAAAAAAAAAAAAAAAAAAAAAAAAAGAAATTTAAAAAATTAAAAAGAAAGCCACCAAACCCAAAAATCCCCAGCCCGACCCCACAGCCACGCCTCCACCCGGCATCCTCGCTACCGGCTCCGCGGGCCCGGAGCCGCCGGCGGCTGGCGAGCTGCTGCTGGCCGCGTGGCCCTGCCCGAGCTGTCGCCGGCGCTGCTGTCCCCGCGCTGGCCTTGCAGAGGAGGAGGAGGAGGAGGAGGAGGAAGAGGAGGAGGGCTGGCAGGAATAGCCCTGCCTGCGAGCGCCGCCACCGCCCCGCCAAAGCGAGCGGCGCCCCTCGGGGCGCGCTCCTGTGCAAGGGGACACCGGGCTGGCGGTGACCGTGTCGGGGGGTGTACCGCCAAAAAAAAAAAATAAATCCCGCAACAGAGAGCGCTTGGGGAGGAGCGGGGACCACCGGGAGAGGAGCGGGGACCACCGGGAGAGGAGCGGGGGCCACCGGGAGAGGAGCGGGCGTGTGGCGGGGCGGTGTCTGCGGCTCTGCGGGCACCTTGCGGGCACCGGGGCGGGCGTTCCGTGAGCCACGGGCCAGCAGGAGCCTGAGCAGCCAGGAGGGCACGGCCGGGGGTGTCGGTGCCGGTGCCCGGGCGGGCTCGCAGCCGCGGTGCCCCGGGGAGCAGGGCGCGCTCGCCCCGCCGAGCCGGCGCTCGCCCCGCACCGATTCCGGGAGCCCCCGGCCCGCGGCCGCGCCCCGGTAGGGCCGTGATTGGCCGGTGCCCTCCCCGTATGCAAAGCACCGGGGGAATGACATTCCTCCGCACGCCTCCGCCGCCCCGACTCGCTCCCGGCCACCTCCAGCCAGCCCGGCGGCCGCCGGCCGGGCGCGCTCCCATCCCGGCAGGAATTCTGCTTCCCCGCGGCAAACTCCGGCAGCTCCCCGCCCTGGGAACGCGCTGGGGCTCCGCGGAGGCTGGAGCTGCTCGCTAAACCCGGCTGGAGCTGATCTTAAACCCGGCTGAAACTGCTCTCTAAACCCGGCTGAGCGCTGATCTCTAAACCCAGCTGGAGCTGCTCTTAAACCCGGCTGAGCGCTGATCTCTAAACCCGGCTGGAGCTGCTCTTAAACCCGGCTGGAGCTGCTCTTAAACCCGGCTGGAGCTGATCTCTAAACCCGGCTGGAGCTGCTCTTAAACCCGGCTGGAGCTGATCTCTAAACCCGGCTGGAGCTGCTCCCTCAACCCGGCTGAGCGCTGATCTTAAACCCGGCTGGAGCTGATCTTAAACCCGGCTGGCAACTTTGGGGGTTCGGTCGCCCCCGCTGCTTTCCGCCTCTCTCGCCGTCTTGGGGTCACCCCCTCTGCCGCCGCCGCCTCGTTTCGCGGAAGGAAAAGATTTCAGCCGGTCAAAAGTAGCGATTTCGCTGAGTGGGTTTTTAATTTTTTTTTCTTTTTCGAGTTGTCGCCGGTGGTTTTTGGGTTTCTGCGGGACGAGAGGGAGAAAAGCCATGCTTGCCAAAGCGGGCTTCCACCTGCTGCGGTTCAAATGCTGTTAAGCAGCCAGTTCCTGTGGCCGAATTAGAGGAAGAACTGTCTGAGATACCGAAAAAAAAAAAAAAAAAAAAAAAAAAAGAAATTGGCAGCGAGCGCCGAAGTTGTTGCAGACTGTTGGTTTGACTGCTGAGGAGGACGTGAGTGGGAGAGAGAGAGCGCTGTTGCACACACAAAACCACAGAGAGAACCCACAATTTAACCAACATCCCCAACCCCGGGTTTGCAGCTCTTGGACCTCTCAGCTCGGCGCTTGCGATCGGCTCTGACTTTTCTCTAAATTCATGAAAAGCGTTATGCCAAAGATAGAGATTTGAAGCTTGAATGCCGTGCGCTGAGCTTTTTTCTTTTCTTTTTTTTTTTTTTTTGCGCAAGAATGATTGAAAGGTCATGACACGAGCGCTCTTAGAGCAACGCCAAGCAAACTACTGAAACTCATTTTCAAGGCTGCTTAAAAAAAAAAAAAAAAAAAAAAAATCTCTCGGAGAACATTAATGGATTCCTGTTGTGTTTAAATTCTCCACAGATTCTATTGTAAATATTTGATGAAGTCCAGTAGATGTGCGTGTGCGTGAGTGTGTGGCCGTGAATTTCTATCCAGTTGTAGCCAGCTGACCTTTGCTCAGCGAGCCGAGCTCGCGATCCGCCTCCTCTGAAGAACAGCCCCGAATTTCTCTCTAAGAGCGATTTTTGCCTCCGGAAGACGCCGGCTCATTTTGGTTTCTCTTGGAACCGGAGAGAAATCACCTGGAAGAAACCGGGAAGCTCTCGTTTCTGGCCGCGTCTCGCGCTTGCTCTCCTCCCAAATTTTATTTTTTATTTTTTTAATTTTTTTTTTTTTTTTCTCTTGGGAGTTTGGGATGAGCTGCGGCCCCGCTCGCTTTGCGCATCCCGGTAAAGCCGCGCCCGCACGACCCTGGCGCTGATCGGATTAACGGGATCTGTTGCGCCTGGCCGGGAAACCAAGAGTTAAAGCTACCAGCATTAAAAAAAAAAATTAAAAAAAAAAAAATCAAAAACTAACTGGGGGGGACTGGCGCAGGAACAACTTCTCATCCCGCGCCCGTGTATGTTGGTCCCCGGAGAGCGGCTCGCCGCGGAGTTGCGCTCGCGTGGCCGCCGTGTCGGAACTCAGCGGAGGTGTTGTGTGGCTCTAAAGGCTTGTTGTGATGCGTATCCCCGTAGATACCAGCACCAGCCGCCGCTTCACGCCGCCCTCCACCACGCTGAGCCCGGGGAAGATGAGCGAGCCGCTGGCGCTGCCCGGAGCCGAGCACAGCGGCGCTTTGCCGGGGAAGCTGCGCGCCGCCGACCGCAGCATGGTGGAGGTCCTGGCGGATCACCCCGGGGAGCTGGTGCGCACCGACAGCCCCAACTTCCTCTGCTCCGTGCTGCCCACGCACTGGCGCTGCAACAAGACGCTGCCCATCGCCTTCAAGGTAGGGCTTGGGCAGGGCTGGGGTGGGGATGAGGGGGAAAATCCAGGGAAGGGTCCTGGGGATGGGGGAAAATCGGGGGAAGGATCCTGGAGATGGGGGCTTGGATCTGCACGCGGCTCGCTCTGCGCTTCCCTCCTTCCATCCTTTCCCTTCTTCATTTCTTTCTATCCTTCCTTCCATCCCTTCCCTTTTTCCTTCCTTTCTATCCCTCCTTCCATCCCTTCTCTCCTTCCATCATTACCCTCCTTCCTTTCTATCACCTTTCCTTTCCTTTCCTTTCCTTTCCTTTCCTTTCCTTTCCTTTCCTTTCCTTTCCTTTCCTTTCCTTTCCTTTCCTTTCCTTTCCTTTCCTTTCCTTTCCTTTCCTTTCCTTTCCTTTCCTTTCCTTTCCTTTCCTTTCTTTCCTTTCCTTTCCTTTCCTCCCCTTTCCTCCTCTCCATCTCTTTTCTCCTTTCTATCATCCTTTTTCTCCTTCCTTCCATCCTTTCCTTCCTTCCTTCCATCCTTTCCCTCCTTCTTTCCTTCCTTCCACCTTTTCCTTTCCCTCCTTCCTTCCCTTCCTTCCCACTCCCGGCCTCGCTCGGGGCAGGAGCCGAGGAATGTGAAGGACTGGGAAAAGCTCCCTGCAGCTTCTCCCCATTCAGAACTCTGGCAGTGAGAGGCGGCTCCGCTCAAGGGAAGGGGAAAAAAATCGAAATAAATAAATTGTATTTTCAAAAGCCATCCCCGCGGAGTTTGGCTGCTCTGGGGAGCAGATGCCGCAGATGGATACGGACTGAAGGAGTCCCGGGATCCCCCAGAAGTCGCCCAGGGTGGTGGCAGGTCCCTCTGTCCCGCTGCCACGCACGGGGACACCCGCCCGCAGCCCGGGTCGTGCCGGGTTTCCCCCTGCCAGGGACTCGGAGGGAGAAAACACCACAAAACAACCCAGCGACAATCCCAAAAACCACATTTCCTCTTTTATTGGCCGAGTTTAAAAGCGGCAAAAGTCGCGGCCTAACCCGGGCAGAGCGCTTGGAGTTCTCCCTCCTTTTCCAGAGTCTCTTGCTAAATCCAAGAAAAATCCTGGAAAAGACGGTGAGAAGGGGATTGGAGAGAAGATCCCGGCTCCCTCCTGTCCCGAGCGGGGCGGGGGATGCTTGTGGCGCGTTCCTGCCTTCCCGTTACCCGGCTCCCAGGAAAACCATCCTCCTTGGAGGAAAACCATCCTCCTTTGGAGGAAAATCATCCTCCTTGGAGGAAAATCATTCTCCCTTGGAGGAAAAATCATCCTCCCTTGGAGTAAAATCATCCTCCTTGGAGGAAAATCAACGTCCCTTGGAGTAAAATCATTCTCCCTTGGAGGAAAATCAAACTCCTTTGGAGTAAAATAATTCTCCTTTTGGAGTAAAATCATCCTCCTTGGAGTAAAATCATCCTCCTTAGGGTAAAATCATCCTCCTTAGGGTAAAATCATGCTCCCCTCGCTCCCGCTCTGGTTTTGACCCGGGACTGTCGCTGACTCCCTGAACTCGCTGCTTTTCTTGCTGCTGCTGCAGATTGGCTCCCGAGGAGGGGAGGAAAAGGGAATTCTTGTCCTTATCCTTTTATCCGAGCCGGGAGCCGCACAGACACGCAGCTCCTGGAGCCCCGGGGCTTGATTTAGGATCGGGATTTGTCAAACTCGAGCTTTTTTTTTTTTTTTTTTTTTTTTTTTTGCTAAACCCTGACTGCCTCGGCACAATTTTTTTTTTTTTTTTTAATGTTGAAGGCCACCAATCTCGAGCCTTTCCTCTGTTTTGAGGAGAGGAGAAACTCGGGAGAAGGGAATCAGCTCAGCTTTGGGAATTCCTGCAGACGAGGGGAAAAGTTTTATTGTGTCTGCTCTTGTTTTTCCCGCAGATAAGAGCGGGGCAAAGGGAGGAACCGATCACGGGGTCACTTCCTAAATTCTCACATTTCCATTAATTATTACACTTTTCCCCACGCACCGGGCTGTAATTAGCAGAGAAGTTTTCCTGCTGGAAGGCAGAAAAGGCCGGGAGTGAAACGCGCTCCGCCCCGCCGGGAAGGGAGAGAAAAATCCCGTTTTTTTTCTTAGGGGATCCAAGAAAATCCAAGGAAATTCTGGGGGATCCAGCCACATCCCGGCGTGGCGGAAAAAAATTTAGGAGAGGTGTTTCTTCCCTCTCCTGCCCCATCCCCATCCCTGGAAGCTGGGAATGCCCCCAGGATGTGGAAAAATTAAAAATTCCAGGGGGTTTCAGTGATACCCGCAGCTGCTTTCCCTGCCCGCAACCTCATCCCGCTCCAGTTTGAAAAATTTGGATAATTCAACCTGGAAATAGCCAGGAGAGAGAGAAAATAAATTAAAAAATTAATCAAACCCACCCCAAAATTAGGAATTTCAGGGCTGGGAGGCACCTGCTGGCTCTGTGTTCCTCATCTTCCCCAAATTCTCTCTCCGTGGATGGCTGGGAAATCAATCCTGATAGAATTTGCCACATCTCCGTGGTTTTCTGCTAAATATTAAGTATTTGCAAAGCTGTTTTTAAAAACAGGGATTTTTTTCAAATCTTTTGGCCCAGGGGAAAAAAAAAGAAATCATTCAGTTCAGATCATTCCTCTGCTGCCAATATTTTGTTTGCATCTGACAAAAAGCGCTGAGGTTTATCGTGTGTTTGTTATTTTTATTCGTGGTAGGAATCAAAAGAGGCAGACAGAGCGTTTGCTCCTCACATTTAGAAAAATCCACTAAAAAAAGCTGCAGGATTGAGATATTATTTCAAACCAAAATGACCAATTTTCATTGGTTTTCCCTAAATTTAAGAATGATCCTGAAAAACTCTAAAAATAATTCACAATAACCCATAAGATGCCATATAAATTCATTGTTCAGCTGCTGTTAAGAATCCAAATCTTAATTTAAGAGGCCAGCTTGGATTAATTGATACAGGAGAAGTAAATTTAGATACCCTGATCTTCTTCTAGCTCCTCTAGAAATGCAAATTTTTAAAGGTAAAAAGTACAACAAAGTCCTTGATAACACCAGTAACAAGTCCCAGCTTATCTCTTTAGTCTTTTTTTCTATATAATGGAAATATTTGTATTTTAGTTTCTATTGTCTGTGACTTTTAAGCCCAGTTTCTTTTCTGGGCTGGGTCAATTTTTGACTCGTTTCTAAGATTTTCTTCCCATTTTTTATTGACAAGATTGGGATTTGAAAGCTTGAAAATATTCCTGTCAGAGAAAACTGACTCTGGATCCATGAAAAACTTTGTGAAAGCTTAAAATCCTGGCATAAATTCCCTTAAATTCACTATTTGCATGGCAGGGTAATGCCCTGATTTTCCCTTTTCCCTTTTTTTTTTTTTTTTTTTTCTCTATCAGATGTGGATGCATCGAGGTTTTGCAGGAATTTTTAAGGACTGGCTGCAGAGCTGCTGATTTTGTGATGATTTTCCAGCAGGGCCTCATTTCTGCCAAAATCAGGGAAATCTGAAAAGCTGAGCTGAGAGCAGGCCCAAAAAACCAAATTACAGCACAGGGAGGAGAACAAAAACCCAAAAATTAGGGCTGGGGAAGAACGGGGAAAGAAGAAGTTGAAATCAAGATGTAAAGAGGGAATTTTGACCCAGAGATTTCAGCTTTGCATGTGGAAGTGAAAATCAGGGTGAGGGGTGAGCAAAGGGAGAGGACAGAAGTGAAAAGCTCAGCCTCCTGTGGAAAAAAAAAAAAAAAAGCTGGGAAATCCCTGAAAATGGGGAATTCTCTCCTATTTTGGGAGGTGGATTTGGCTGGGGAGTAAAAATCAGGGCTGGATCGAGGAAAGGAGCTGCTGGTCCCGTTTGTAAAGAGTGAAGAAATCAGAAAAGAGAAATAAAATCAGGTTGTGACAACCTTCAGTCAATTGTAACTGCCTGGACTGAAGTCAGAAAATGTGAAGAGGAAGGAAAATCTCGAGCTGCAACTCAGAGGATGCAATGCAGGGCTGGTTCCTCTTCCAGAGGGCAAAAGAGGAATTAAAAACAAGCTGGATTTTTATCTCTGGGTTTAGTTTTTGGGGGGGTTTTGGGAGTTTTCTGTGGTGGTAGCGCTGTGGAATTGGGGAAAGAGTGATGGGCTCTAAAGAAAATCAGACAAATTAATTCAAGCTCTGATTTTTGTCTGAGGACATGGGGTGAAATCCCAGAACCATGGAATTCCAGCAGGTGGAATTTGTTTGGGGAGTTCAAGGAGATACAAGAAAAATGAAGTTTTTTTATCGTAAAACCAGTGTGAGCAGTGTAAACAAATCAAAATATTTAAGTTCAGAAATTTTTCTGTTTCTAATAAAAAACCCAGTGAATCCTGTGTTCCCAAAGATTTGGTGGATTCTGGCACCGAGGAGCACAAATATTTTGGGATAAGGTGAAAGTCTTTAATTCAGGTCATGGTTTCCAACCATCCATCCACTCGAGGGTGAGGCCTGCAAATTATTTGCTTGATGCTCCTGAAGGGGAAAAAAAGGAATTGTTCAGTAAATTGGGATTAAACATTTGATTGAGGCCTGATTTTCCATGGCCTTGCTCTGGATTTCTGCTTGGGCAGCTCTGTTAAGAGCTCCTGATATAAATCAAACCATCGAGTGCTGCTACTTGAATTTATTTACTGACAATTACAGAGATTTTGGAAAGCTCATGTTCTGTATTTTTCATCTCAGAGCATTTTTCATTTCAGATCACGCTGGGTGTTTCAGAGGTGCATTGAGGGAGAAAAATTTCTGTCCAACCATTAGGAAAAATAGAGTTTCAAATGGTAGAAAGGCACAATGAGGAGAAAAAAGATGCATTTTAAAGAATATAAGTTATGGTAATGCAATGATATTTTTAAATTCCACTATCTTAGGTCCTTTGGTTCTCCAAGAAACAGGGAGAAGAATTAGAATTATTTTCTCCAGACTGGAAAACATTTTAGCGCAGCAACAAATCATCCACCACGCTCCCACTCAGCGTGTGGCACTTATCATTTCAGAGCTCAAATTCTGTCATCAAACTGAAAATTAGAGAATAACCAAGGGGACAACATCTGGGGGGAGCAGAGGATTCCCATCCCAGCAAACCCGGAGCCATTCCCACCTCCTCCAACCCAGATTTTCACCGCGGTTTTTCCCGCCCGGTTTTACTTCTCAGTGAAACGAAGGGAACTGAGGGTTCTGCTCTTGCTGTCACAGGTGGTGGCCCTGGGGGATGTCCCTGATGGGACCCTGGTGACGGTGATGGCCGGGAATGACGAGAATTACTCGGCGGAGCTGCGCAACGCCACGGCCGCCATGAAGAACCAGGTGGCGCGGTTCAACGACCTGCGCTTCGTGGGCAGGAGCGGCAGAGGTACGAGGGGGGTCCAGCTCCATCTTCTGCTCCTGGATGTGGATTTGGGTGTTTTTATCCACCAGGCAATGCTGGAAAATGTAGCTCAGTTCCAAAGGTGCAGGATGAGTTTTCACGTTTTCTCCCAGCCTGTTCTCCACATCGGTCCATTCCAAAGGCGCTGGGTGGGTTTTTGCATTTTCTCCCAGCCCATTTTCTGTGTGGGCAGGAGCAGCAGAGGTACGAGGGGGGTTCCAGCTGCATCTTCTGGAGGTGGATTTGGGTGTTTTTATCCATCAGGGAATGCTGGAAAATGTAGCACAGTTCCAAAGGTGCAGGATGAGTTTTCGTGTTTTCTCCCAGCCCGTTTTCCGTGTGGGTCCATTCCAAAGGAATTGTGGGTTTTTGCATTTTCTCCCAGCTCGTTTTCTGTGTGGGCAGGAGCAGCAGAGGTACGAGGGGGTTCCAGCTCCATCTTCTGGAGTTGGATTTGGGTGTTTTTATCTACCAGGGAATGCTGGAAAATATAGAAGAAAATGTAGCACAGTTCCGTTCCAAAGGGATTGTGGGTTTTCAGGTTTTCTCCCAACGTGTTTTCCGCGTGGGCAGAAGCAGCAGAGGTACGAGGAGGGTCCAGCTCCATCTTCTGGATGTGGATTTGGGTGTTTTTATCCACCAGGCAATGCTGGAAAATGTAGCACAGTTCCAAAGGTGCAGGATGAGTTTTCGTGTTTTCTCCCAGCCCGTTTTCCGCGTGGGTCCATTCCAAAGGCGCTGGGTGGGTTTTTGAGTTTCCTCTCAGGCTGTTTTCCACATGGGCAGGAGCAACAGAGGTATGAGGGGGGTTCCAGCTCCATCTTCTGCCCCTGGACTTGGATTTGAGTGTTTTTATCCACCAGGGAATGCTGGAAAATATAGAACAGTTCCAAAGGCACAGGAGGAGTTTTTATGTTTTCCCCAGCCCGTTTTCCGCCTGGGCAGGAGCAACAGAGGTACAAAGGGGGGTTCCAGCTCCATCTTCTGCCCCTGGACGTGGATTTGGGTGTTTTTATCCACCAGGGAATGCTGGAAAATGTAGAAGAAAATGTAGCACAGTTCCGTTCCAAAGGGATTTGTGGGTTTTTCAGGTTTTCTCCCAGCCCGTTTTCCCCGTTGCTCTGGTTTGTAAGCGGTGAAATCCTGTTGGGAAATAAAAAAAAAAAAAAAAATCCACCCAGAGAGTGACAATTCTGGCAGCCACCCCTGGTAATTTAGGCAGCACAATATTACCCATGGTAATAGGTTTAAGTGGCAGATTTAGGTTTAAGTGGCAGATTTTCCATTTCAAATGAGAATTTTCAGCTTGTGGTCATGGCGGGGCTCCCCAGTGCTCTCTGCAAAAACTGCTTTTGCAACAGAGAGAGTCAGGTTAAAAATACAAATAATTCCCACATGGATCTAAAAATTTCATAGGTTCCTGACCTGTTGAAGGCTCTTTCTCTGATTTTTTTTTCCTCTCAAAATTCAAGTCATGGCAGCTGATGTCTCCTGCGATATGGAGAGGAGAGACCAGGCAGGACAGAGGGGTTTAAAATCTGATTTATCTCTACCATAACCAGTAGATACTGGTAGAAATAAAAAGGCTTTTGGAACATAAATAACAAACAAGAGTTGAAGCTGACTTTGAGTGGGACTATATAAAAATATTAGGAAGCTGCAAATAGCCCCTGGTGCATTGCCTGTGAGTGGGCAGGTGCACAAAGCTTCATCCCAAAAATATCAGCAGAACACCCTTTAAAACTTCACTCCTTAATCCTAAATCCCATCAATTCCAAGAGAAGCACTTATAATAAACAAATAGGATGGTGAAGGGACTTCAGGGAGGTTCAGTCAAACCCCCAAAGAGAAGCCAGCGAGTTGTGGCTCTGTAAAAGCTCAGGAGAAGGAGCAGCCTCTCTATTTAAAGGTCAGGGATGAAAATCCTTCACATTTCCAATGTGAATTCAGGTGGTATTTTATTATATATTTTCCTTCTGTTTAATTTGTCTTTAAAATTGGCATTATGGTATTCCAGCATTATTCCAGGACAATTTAGTTCCAGGGCAGCATCTGCTGAACTTCAGGAGGTCTCATTTTGGAGCAGTTTGTGCTCTGGTGTCGCTCACAAGTCAGGGATTGCTGCCCCTTCCTCGCCACTGTCCCCTCCCTCCGTTCCCATGTGACACCCGAGCCGTGTCCTGCTTCCACACGCGGATTCCTGATTTTCAGGAGAGTCCCAAAGCTGACCCACTTCTGGTTTTATTCCACATGGGACATGTGTCAGGCTGGAGAGGAGGAAGTTCTCCTGATTATACACAGCAGCCTTTCCTCGCCTTTGAAGTGAAAAGCGCCCTTCCAATGCAAACACTGCCACAACGCTGCAAAAAGCCAGCACTAAATAGATTTTAGGAATAAAACCCCCATGCAGTTTTCCTCTGGGTCCTGCAGCGTTTTTAGCTGAGGGTACAGAGGCAGCTGCCTCTCAAATTGTGTTGTTTGGGCCGTCTTCAAATGGAAAACACCCGCAGCTGAGAACGTCGCCTTGTAATGCCAGCGAGGAATAATAATAGGGTAATGCAGAGCAAATTATATCCATTTACTGAAAACATGAGAGATGCTGTAATGTCTAAAAGTATCAGTCATTAAACGTGGTCATTTGGAATATTAAAGGTACCACCTTTTCAGTAAATGGAATTTGCATTATGATTCAGAGCTGACTGTTTAGAAGATTCAAATGAATAGCTGGCAGAGTGCTGGAGAAGCTCATAAAAACAAACCTGTAGTTCAGTTCCTGGCCATGGTAATGAGGCTGGAAATCATAACAGGCAACTGGGGGAGCCTCAAGGTCAAAATCCAGCAGCTGGGACAGAATAGGCCCCGTTTATTTGGGATAGGGAAACCTCACCCTGCTCCCCGAGCCGCTCACACCAACCTGGGCATTCCAGGTGTGATGCCCAGATCCAGGTGCTGAGGATCCTTTAAGTGGATTTGGGAACGCTGCGTGCTCTTAGTCAGGTTCAACATCCTCACCTGCCCATCTTCGGGGCGGTGACTAATGGATGCTTTTGTTTACTCCTCCGCCAGGGGATTGTTTTCCAAAGGTGGGGATTGTTTGCCTTTGTGCGGGATTTGGGAGCTGCTGTTCTGCGGCATTTGCACAAAGCCTGCAGCACAAGGTGGCTGCTTCAAAGGGCACTGCTGCCTTTGATACCTCGCTGCAGGAGAATGAGCCCCGACTTTGTTTGCCGTGGAATATTTGAGCTGGGATCAGCTCAGTGCCACCGGTGATAATGCGCTGCCAGGGACTGAGAGTTCGCCTCGGTTCAGGCTCCTTGTGTGCATCAGGGGGTTTAAAATCCTTGTTTTGAATCCCCTGATGGAGAATCAGGAATGGGTTTGAGTGCTGATCATCAGGTTTAAAGCCCCCCCTAAAATCCCCTCAGCAGCTACAGCTCTGTCCCTTCCGAGAAGGAAATTCCCGTTCTTGGCACTCTTCAAAAATAATTTCAATTTCTTCCCTGAAATCCAGCAACCCAACATTATTTTCCATGTTTTCCTCCTGGTTTTGGGAAGGTCACAGTAATCTGGAGGTTGATTTTTCCATGTCAATATTTGGCACCAAATATCAGCCCAAGTTTCGATCTCGTTCCGTGCCCAACACCCAGAGTTTGCCCCGTGCTGTTCAGAGTTAAAAACCTAAAAACATTTGGTTTCCTTCACTCCTAAAATAGGAGTGAGGCTATCACAGGTCACCCAAAACCCGGAGATGTGGTAGAAAAGCTTTTTTTGGCTTTTTTCCCCTCGACCAAAGAGATTTCCATTGGGTTTGGCCGGGATCCAAGGCTGCGATTCCTCAGCCCAGTTGGAGAATGCTGCTGGGCAAACCTGCCCGTCTGGCCTGGGAGCCCCACCGAGTCATTTCGGGAAGAAAAATGTCCTTTTAAAACTCCAGCCAATCTCAGGCTCCTCCTTTGGCCTGATTACCTGCTTAAAACAAAATTAATCTTGATTTTTTCGCCCTCCGTTCGTGAACCTTCCAAGCTTCCAACTGCTCCTGCTGCAACGTATCCCTGTTTTTTTAGTGGATAAAAAACCGGTTTAGGTCACTCTGATGAAATGGATCTGATGCAAAAAGCCTGACACTGTAGAAGTTCATTGGCTAAAATTAAAAATAAATACTTATTTTGGAGTGGGGAAGCTCCGTGGCTTGGGGAACACGACATATTTTCCTCATGGAATCATTAATCCCAGTTCCTATCTTGAAGGAGGATGTAAGATTCCAAAAATCCCAACAAATAAACATGTTTTGCAGATGAAAATTATTATTATTAATGGGTTATCCTAAGAGTAGCTAATGGAGAAGTGTCTTGGCTTGCTGCGGGAGATCTCAATCTAAACCTGAGAGTTTTAAAAACTGCACCTTGGAGAGGATGGAAAATTAAATCCATGCTTATATTTCCTCAGGATTAGAGGAATTGGAGTAAATTTTGTGGTATTTTTCAATTCCACAGAGCCAAAGCAGGTGTAGCTTTGTAAAACATGAGGGATTTTACCAAGCACAATTTCTGCTGTCAGGACTCTTCCCTCTGGATATCATTCCCAGGAAAAAAAATTCACTCTAAGACAAAAATCTCAAAAACACTCAAACTCCAAAATTACTGGCCAGGATTTCAAATCCAATTATTTTTATTGGTCTTCCCAAGCCAGAATTTTGCTCCTTCTGTGCAGGCCGTGTTATTTGAGCACTTGCTTGAAATGGATTTTATTTTTTTGCCTGAAATGCACTCAAAATTATAAAATTATGTGCAAAACAGAGGATGCTGCCCTTCAGCAGGGTCGTAAAACCAGAATTAAGGAGGTGTCCAGGTTCTGATCCAAGCCTTTGGAATGCTGCAGGGGACGTGGGATCAGATCCTGAATCACAATCAGCAGAGTTTGCCAGATGGGATGAAAATAGGAGAAATCCATCAGCAATCAACTGGGGAAAAGGGTCCATTGATAGAGCTTAAAATAAAATATTTATTTGGGGTTTGGATTGATAAGGATGTGACATTCGACAGCCAGGGGAAGGGAATGGGAATTTTCTTTGGATATTGGGAAGGAATTGTTCCCTGTGAGGATGGGGAGGGGCTGGGATGGAATTCCAGAGAAGCTGTGGCTGCCCCTGGATCCCTGGAATTGTCCAAGGGCAGGTTGGAGCAGCTTGGGGTCGTGGAAGGTGTCCCTGCCCATGGAATGGGATGATCTTTGTTGTTCCTGCCAATCCCAAACCATTCCATGATTCCATGAGTCAGTGAAAGGAAGGGGCTGTGCCCTGGGCTCAGCTTCCATGACTCTGCTCCTCTCCCTCCATTCTGTTCTGAATGGTGAATTTTCCCCTAAAAAAAAAAAAAAAACCAAAAAAACAGAGGCCATGAGTGATAAATTTATTTTTGAGGGATTTAGGGTGGCTTGGTTGCGTCATTAATTTGATCCGAGATTTCTGTGCAATGCCAGTGAGGCTGAGCAGCAAACTCAGCCCTCCAAGGGGATGGAAACCTTGGCAGGGGAGGAGGAAAGGAGAGGAAAAGCCTTTCCCAGTGCCTGAGGTGCCTTGGGCTTGCTCTGAGCAGCCAGAGTTGTGCAAATCTCCTGTTGTGGAATTAACCCACGGATGAGGCTGCTCCTCACTGGAGTTGGAGTCCCAAAAACCACCCTGTGGGATGAGGCTGAGCAGCAAACCCAGCTCTCCAAGGGGATGGAAACCTCAGCAGGGATACAGTGGCAGGAGGAAAGGAGGGGAGAAGTTTTTCCCAGTGCCTAAGGTGCTCCCTCATTCTGACCACCAGATTTGTGAATTCCTGATGGAGGAATAAACCCATGGATGAAGCTGCTCCATGCAGGGGTTGGACTCCCAAAAACCACCCTGTGGGATGAGGCTGAGCAGCAAACCCAGCCCTCCAAAGGGATGGAAACCTTGGCAGGGATGCAGTGGTGGGAGGAAAAGAGGGAAAATCGTTTCCCAGTGCTTGAGGGGACCTGGGCTTGCTCTGAGTAGCCAGATTTAGGAATCCCTGATTGAGGAATTAACCCCATGGATGATGCTGCTCCTCACAGGGTTTAACTCCCAAAAACCACCCTGTGGGATGAGGCTGGCCCTTGGCAGGGATGCAGTGGCAGGAGAAGGGAGAGGAAAATCCTTTCCCAGTGTTCTTTGGGCAGCCAGATTTGTGAATCCCTGATTGTGAAATAAACCCATGGATGACGCTGCTCCATGCAGGGGTTGGACCCCCAAAACCATTCTCAGGGATGAGGCTGAGCACAAACCCAGCTCTCCAAGGGGATGGAAACCTCAGCAGGGATACAGTGGCAGGAGGAAAGGAGGGGAGAAGTTTTTCCCAGTGCCTAAGGTGCTCCCTCATTCTGACCACCAGATTTGTGAATTCCTGATGGAGGAATAAACCCATGGATGAAGCTGCTCCATGCAGGGGTTGGACTCCCAAAAACCACCCTGTGGGATGAGGCTGAGCAGCAAACCCAGCCCTCCAAAGGGATGGAAACCTTGGCAGGGATGCAGTGGCAGGAGGAAAAGAGGGAAAATCCTTTCCCAGGGCTTGAGGGGCCTTGGGCTTGCTCTGAGTAGCCAGATTTAGGAATCCCTGGTTGAGGAATTAACCCCATGGATGAGGCTGTTCCTCACTGGAGTTGGTCTCCCAAAAACCACCCTGTGGGATGAGGCTGGCCCTTGGCAGGGATGCAGTGGCAGGAGAAGGGAGAGGAAAATCCTTTCCCAGTGTTCTTTGGGCAGCCAGATTTGTGAATCCCTGATTGAGGAATTAACCCCATGGATGATGCTGCTCCTCACAGGGTTGGACTCCCCAAAACCATTCTCAGGGATGAGGCTGAGCATCCCTGCAGTGCCTCTGCCAGCTCCCAAAAACCCCTCTGTGCCTCATCACTAACAATTTCATCGGGGCGAATAAACTCCCGCTCCAAACGCGTCAACAGGAGAAAAATAATGGCAGAGGGCTGGGAGAGCTTCCTGTCTCCGGGAGCATTCCTGCTGTAAACACAGGCCATGCCAAGTGCTGAGCCACTGCCCTCAGCCCAATAACAATAAATCTATTTTTTGGTTCTGCACAGCTCCTCTTGGACGTTTTTGCAGCGTCGAGGATGAGGCAGACGCCACCCTCGGAGCGTTTTCCCAATTTTTTTTTTTTTTTTTTTTTTTTTTTTTTTCCCCTGATAAAAGGCCTTCCCAGAATGTTGTTTAGGGAAAACAAAGTACCTCTCTAGATGAAAAGGTTACATAGTTTCGAGAGATCTGTTTGCCCTGCAGCTTTTTACTTGGTTTTGTTGTTTGTTTTTGTTTTTTTTTTTTCTTAAATTTGTTTTGATTTTGCTGTTTGTTTTTTTGGTGCCACCCTTCAGAACTCCCAGAGTCGTGGTCAAAATACACTGATTTTTGTGGGTATGTGCATCCCCATATCCCAACTCCAATAAGAGCAGCTATTTTGTCACCAAAATAAAATCCTGCTGGGAGATAAATCAGGCTTGGGGCTGGCCAGAGAACTTGAGCAGGAGTGAGGATGCTGCAAATCAGTGGCTCACAATTGCTGTCAAAAGAGTCTTTTCCAGCACAGTCATGTGCATAAACCCTCATCCAGCTGAATCAGTCCCTGTTCCCTTCCAAAAACCCTTTAGGGGCAGGGAAAAAATATTAAAAATAGACATTGAAAAAAATTTTCTGTTATCTTAACACTGCATCTCTCCATCTTTTTTTGTCCCCATCCTGCTCCCCAAAGTTTTTCCCACAATATTATTTCCACAGAGTTTTCTCAGCCTCTCCAAATTGTTGTTCCTTCATCTCTTCCCCTTTTCCTCCCTCTCTGGATGATATTTCTGCAGCTCTCCTTGGAGAGCTGCAGCCTCTGGGAACAGGGTGGGAATTCCATGGAAATCTTTAGCACCAGGGCAGGTTTGGGGCTCAAAAAAAAAAAAAAAAAAAAGGATGCAAGGAACAATCCTAAATTCTTAAATTTTCCCACTGAAGCTGTGTGGGGAGAGGGAAGGAGATGCCTGCAGGGCAGTGCTCAGAGATGTGTGTCCACATCAATTCCCTGAAATTTAGGCAGGAACCGAAGGAAAAGCTTTGGCAAAACCACAAATCCTCCACGGGCTGGACTTGGTGCACAAACCCTGCTCACCTCACAGAGCTGGGGGTTGGCAGATTCCAGGCTGGGAATGGCAGGGTTCTCCCCTGCCTGGATTTCTGTGGAGTGACCCCAGGGCTTTTCCCAGCTCTGGGATCGATGGGAGCTGCATTAGTGGGATGACAGCACAGAGACTCCTTGCTCCAAGCAGATCAGCCCTAAAGAAACAGTCCCAGGGCTGCTGCTGTGCTCAGGGAGCTTCTGCAGGGATGGTCAGGCTGGGATTGATCTGCTGCAGGAATTCCTCCCTGCTGGGGATGGAAGTGTTCCTCACCTTTCCTGCTCACACAGGGCGTTGCTTTTCCAGGGAATCCACACCTTCCCTGCTCCCCCTGCAGCTGTGCCAAAGCTCCACAGGGCATGAGAGGGTTTGTTCCCAGCTCCTGTGCTGTGCCAGGGAATCATGGATGTCCTGGTTTGAAGGACAATAAAGGCAAAAGCTTCTCTTTGAAATGGAGAATGGAAACCCCCTCCCTCCAAATTATTATAAATTTGAAATTAAGGGGCTCTCAGGCAAAGAGATGGGAATTAGGAATAACAGTTCTTTACTGGGAAAATTAAAATAGAAATGCAGGATTACAGAGAACAATCCCAACCCCTGCCAGAGTCAGAATCCAAGCTGACACCCGTCAGTCAGTCAGGGTGTTGGCACAGTCCCATTCCATGGTGGCTGCATCCTCCTGCAGTGGCAGATGTGGCTCAGCTGGAGCAGTGCTCCTGGAGAAGGTGCAGTTTCCTCTGAAGGTGCAGGGATGATGTGGAAGGGTCTGGCTTTCCTCTGGAATGCAGTGGGAAGAAGGTTCCTTGGTGTCCAAAATGTCAGTTTTTCTCTGGGTAGGAAAGGCTTGGCTCCTGCCCTGGCTGGAGCATCTCCCATGGGATGATGGAATTTTATCAGCCATGCCCTGGGACTCACTGGCCATGAACAGGAGATCTCTCCTGGAGGGAGGATGGGCTGTGGCAGAGATAAAGATGATTGCCCCAGCTGGTTTAAAGCTGCCCATGAGCAGATAATGTGTGCCAGGAGATCAGGGGCACTGCCCCACCCGGCTGGGACAGATGGGGACAGAATTCACATTGCTGGGCACATCCTGTATTGCAAACCAAGACACTGGAATGGTTTGGGAAGGAAGGGACTGTGGGATCACCTCATTCCAACCCCTCTGTCAAGGGCAGGGACACTTTTCCCTATCCCAGGTTGCTCAGAACCACATCCAGCCTGGCCTTGGGCACTGCCAGGGATCCAGGGGCAGCCACAGCTGCTCTGGCAATTCCATCCCAGCCCCTCCCAGGGAACAATTCCTAATTCCCAAGATCCCACCCAGCCCTGCCCTCTGGCAGAGCAGAACCATTCCCCTGTCCCAGCACTGCAAAAGGGAGAGGGACTGAGGCAAAATCCAGGTCTCCAAGGGATTTTTCCAAGCCCACAGGACAATGCACCAAGCCATGAACGTGCCTTGGAATGGGATGTGCCAAAACCACAACACCCACGGCACGAGGTTTGCCTGCTGTGAGGATTAGGCAAAGGATGAGAAAAGTGATTTGAGAGGAGAAGAAATCACAAGTTCAAACAGAAAAGCAGCCAGAGAATCCCAGAATGGGTTGGGAGGGATTTTAGGTATTACCCAGTTCCACCCCTTCCACTGGGACACCTCCCACTGTCCCAGGCTGCTCCAGCCCCAGTGTCCAACCTGGAACTGAACATTCCAGGGATCCAGGGGCAGCCACAGCTGCTCTGGCAATTCCATCCCAGCCCCTCATCACCATCCCAGGGAACAATTCCTGCCCAAAATCCCAGCCCTGCCCTCTGGCAGTGGGAGCCATTCCCTGTGTCCTGTCCCCCCATCCCTTGGGAATTCCTCTCTCCATTCCTTGCAGAGGAGCAGCAGCTCCCAAACCAAGAGGAGGGGACAGAGGCTGCAGCTCCAGCAAACCCCTCTGAGCCTGAGGCCTCGAGGGCTTGGGGGTGTTTTTCAGGAATCCCCCTGGGTTGGGGGAAAGGGAGAGGTCAGAGGTGGAATTTTGGATTTAATCCCACTTCAGACGGATAAACCCGCTCCTGAATCTGGGCCTCAACCTTTCCATGTCTCTGTCATCCCTATAAAGTCTGGGGGATAATTTCTACCTCAAAAAGCTGATGAATGCTCTGAAATTATAGCTGGGCTCAGGACTATCATTAGGCTTAAAGATCCCAAGGCATTTTCTGTGAGAAGTTGGGAGAAGCTTTGCTCTGCAGCATTTCATCCTGAATTGTCCTTTCCACCTGCTCTTCCTGTTTTTTTCTTTCCCTGAGCTCCTCAGCAGTGACACAGCACTCAGGACACTCTGTGGCCAGAGCTGGATGCACTTTGTGGAGGTCAGGTCATTTCTGACCCAAGCTCTGATCCAGACAAACACTTTACTTAAAACAAAAATTATTTTGCACTGAGGAAAAAAAAAAAAATCAGAGTTCCTGATATTTAGATCACAGCTTAGAAGCAAAAATTCAAGTTTTATGGAGCCCATGCATAGAAGCATCAGAAATTTCCATTAGAGCCAGATTTGGAGGAAAAAAAAAAATCACATCCTCTCCAAAAGTGTGTTCAAACATTATGTTTGTGGAAATTGAGTACCTCTATTTCAAACTTTCTAATATTTTAATAATAATTTTTGTTTCCAAGAGCTCCAGCTGAGATCTCCTGGTGCTGCCCCTTGTGCAGGCACCCCAAGCCCTTCATTGCTGCTGGGCTGTAATTATTGTCCCCACCCAAGTTCATAAGAATTTTATGGTGGTTGCTGCAGCAGCTGCACTCAGAGGTACAGGCTGCTTGGCTTTTCCATTTAAAGATCTTTTTTCCCACCCCCACTTCGTGGATTTTATGCTTTAATCCATTTTGGAAACTTGATCTTCAGCCTTTCAGTCCCAGGCAGCATCCCATCCCAAAAATCCAGCTCCAACAGGTTGTTTTTGAGGATAAAAAAGCCCCATTCAGCAGATTTTGGGGTAACTCTGGTGCACAGACACATCCACAGGAACCACAAAGCCCAAAATCTGGATTTCCACAGGACCTCAGGATGCTGAGTCACAAATGATGCTCCTGGCAGCCAAATCCCTCCTCCCACAGGGACAGGGCACAGGGAATGGCTCCCAAGTAGGGTTTGATGGGATTTTGGGAATTAGGAATTGTTCCCTGGCAGGGGCTGGGATGGAATTGCCAGAGCAGCTGTGGCTGCCCCTGGATCCCTGGAATGTTCAGTTCCAGGCTGGACACTGGGGCTGGAGCAGCCTGGGACAGTGGGAGGTGTCCCTGCCATGGCAGGGGTGGGAATGAGATGATTTTTAAATTCCCTTCCAACCCAAACCATTCTGGGATTCCTGGACCTCCTCTTTTTTAGGTCCTCTTTTATTTCCATCCTCCTCCAGATTCTCAGGTATTTTCCTACCTCTCTTCTGCCCAGCTCAATGGCCATGGCCATGTCCCCCCCCCCATGCTGTCACATATTTCCATTCTCCAAACAAAACAAATTGTGATTTTGTGCCATCTCTGCTCAGGCACATCACAGGGAACATCCCACAGAGGTGGCAGAAGCAGCACCTGAGAGAGGGAGAACAGGAATCCAGCTGAGCCTCCTCTTTCCCACCACACCCACGAACTTTTCCAAGGAATTCCCATCCAATCCAGGCTGCTGGAGGAGGGAAGGGCCACCAGGTGCCCTTTCCCCCCCTTGTGATGCTGGCAGGGACCAGCCCAGGATGGTGTCACCCCCACCACCCACAGCCCAGGGAAGTGAAACCCCTCAGCAGCACAGAAGTGAAACTGGCTGCGCACAAATTGTCAATTTTGGGTGTAAACATCTCCTTCCCCTCCCCCAAAAAATCCCCACAGACAGAAAATCTGTGGCTGTTGGAGTGAGCTCAGCCCCACCCTTGCAGTGTTTCCCTCCCTGGGCAAGGGAGAGGCTTTGGGGGCTCCAGGGGAGATGCTGAAGGTGCTGCCTGCTCCAGGAAGGGACAAAAAGCAGCCCTGAAGCAGAAATGAGATTTTTAATCACATTTCCAATTGGCACTGACCCGTTCCTGGCACGCTGGGTGCTCATCCCATCAGGCAGATTTTTCTCTGAGGGAAGGGATTTGAATGTTGCAGCAGAAGAAAAGGGGAAAAGTGACTTTAGCACCTCTGTGCCACCTCCTTGAGGGAGCTGAGGTTTCAGGGAGCAGCCCCAGGCTTCTCCAGGGAGGCTTCCCAAGATATTTGTGCTCTTTTGGTTTCCTGGGATCCACCTGAAACTCCTCTGAGGATCCAGAATCTTTTCATCCCTCAATTCAGGCTGTCCTAGAGCAGCCCCAGCCTCCTGCCCTTGCTGATTTTTATCTTTTCATAGAACCTGGATATGCCTGAGATCCCTCCCAGACGTTTTTTTGGGAGTCTTTTCACATCTCCCCCAAGGAATTGAGATCCCAGCCAGCAGCAAAACTCAGGGCCTGAGTGATCTTGATTTGAATAAAATAACTCTGAGAGCAGCAGCAGCTTCCACATCTGGCTCAGTGTTTCACATCTGCAGCTCAGGGTGAGATTTTTGACTTCTGAAAGAAGCAAATTACCAGGGAAAACCTCCCCAGGAGGAACAGGGGAACTTCCCTTATCACCCAGATAAAGCCAAATTCAATCTGAGTGCCTGCTGAGCTTGACAAATGTCTCTATTACTCGATTTCAGTGATGTAATTTGGGTTGCTCAATGTCATTCCTGCCTTGCCCGAGGTGAAAAGTGCCAAAATAATTGGTTCTTTTCACTCCACCAAAATAACTGAAAGGATTCCACCCCAAGATACAAATTTCTTCTGGGAATCCCTCAGCAGCTCTGCTGCTTTCCAGCCCAGAATTGGAATTGTTAGCCAGGAAAAAATGTGGAGAAAGGGAAAAAAAAAAGAGTGTGAAGGGCATTTCTGGAGTGCTGCAGGGAGCTGGGGAGGAAAGGAGAAGGGAAAAACCAGGATCAACCAGGTACTGCAGGAATGAGCTGATTTTCCAGATTTATTGAGGAAAAAAATCAGGATTTGGGAGAAAAAGGAAATGAAAAGGAAAAGGAAAAGGAAAGGAAAAGGAAAAGGAAAAGGGAAAGGAAAAGGAAAAGGAAAAGGAAAAGGAAAAGATCCAGCACCAGCCATGTTCCTGCAGGAATTAGCTGCTTTTCCAGATTTATTGTGGAAAAATAAATCAGGATTTGGGAGCTAGGAGGAAAGGAAAAGGGAAAAGCCAACACCAGCCATGTCCATTCAGGAATGAGCTGCTTTTTCACCTTTATTAGGAAAAAAATTCAGGATTTGGGATCTGGGAAGGAAAGAAATGGAAAAAATCCAGCACCAACCATGTCCCTGAAGGAACAAGCCACTTTTCTACCTTTATTGTGAAAAAAATCCAATATTTCTGGGGGTTCCAGTTGGCAGCAGGACCCCTTTTGGCCCTGTAGAAATCCAGAACAAAACATTTATTGATTTAGAACGCTGGAGGTTTCATTCTGGGGAAGGAGCTGCTGTGTAAACACAGAGAGAACTTCCTGGAGTGAGAAATGTTCCCAAGGTCAGGTTCAGGTTCAGTATTTCCCAAATTTCCAGCTGGACATGTGTTTAAACCTAAAAAAAAAAAAAAAAAAAAAATCCATAAAAATCTGTATTTAAAATTTAAAACAGCTCAGTTTCCCCCTGGGACTGGTTGGCATGGGCAGGTCTTGGAATCATGGAATGGTTTGGGATGGAGGGAGTTGAAAAATCATCCATGGCAGGGACCCCTCACTCTCACAGGGAGGAATTCCTTCCCAAAATAAAAATAAAAATAATAAAAATAATAAAAATTAAAAAAAAAAAATTCTTTCCCAATCTAACCCTGCCCTCCTCCATCTCAAACCATTCCTGCCCCTCCCTGTCTTGTCCCTCTTTCCCTTCCTTTTGGCCCTGAAAAAGGCTCTGAGCTCCCCCTGGCTCTTTTTTTTTTTTTTTTTTGGGTCACCACCCTCATTTGTGTGTTTGGACCGTTGGTCACAATTTACAAACCATCTACAGCTGAGGTGAATAACAGCTTTATTTCATATTTAAATCCAGTGGCATCTGTGGTGCTGCTGGTAAACAAATCAAGTTGGTTTTTTTTTTTTTTTTTGATGCCTCTTGCTCCAGCTGCAGCTTTTTTTTTTTTTTTTTTCTGATGATGAAACAGCACCAGATCAAACACAAAAGACAAAGTTTTCTTCTGTGCCAAACCATCAGTGGTGGCTGAGAAAAAAGCCACCACCTGAGCACAGAATTTTGCCTCCTGCATGTTTTGAGCACCTGCAAAAAACCTTTCAGTCCCTGGATGAGCAGCTGGTAATTCAGGAAGGGTCAGGGGAGTTCAGCCCTTCTCCATCAGATGTGGAGTGCCCAGAGATAAGAACCAGCAAAAATCAACCCCCAGAGTCTGGGAGGTGACATTTGGGGATGGGTGTGGAATGTGTGGGGGATGTTTAAATGCAGAGAGCCAGAAAAATGGGGAAAATGGATCACTGAGTGTGGTTTAATACCAGTACAAAGGGGGTAAAATGTAGAAGCTGAATAAAAAAAAAACCTCCAAAATGAAATCATCCTGTTTCTTCCCAGAACCTGGAATTCTCTCCTTAATAGAATAGAAATGTCTCTAATGTCATTAGAGTTGCATTTGGGCCTTACATTTATACTTTTCCACTTATACCTTTTGTCCTTGTCAGCACAGACATTCTTTGCTTTCCTTCTTTTTTTTCCCCCATTCTTTTTATTTAATAATTCACTGTAACAATCTTTTAAAAAGAAAAAGCAAAAAAAAAAAAACCCCAAACAACCAAACCAAATTTAATGGCACAAATATTTATTACAACAAAGCCCAAAAGTGAAAGGCTGTGATGACACCAACCCCATGTCTTTGCCTTTTTTCCCCTCTCCACAGCCAAATTTCTGAAGGTTTCACTCCCTTTTTTTTTTTTCCTGTTTCCACTGGGATGACCCTTTATCAATGGCTTTTAAAAGGATCTTATTAAAGCAGTTTCCCAGCAGTTCTCACTCCCTTTTCCCCTGCCCAAGCAGCCAATTTTATTAGAAGTGTTCTCCCCCTGCAGCCCCAGCTGATGGTGACACTCAGGGGTGACTCCAGCAGGACACAGGAGCTCCATGTCACCCTGGTGTCACCCAGGATTGGAGTTTTCCTGCTCAGACATTCTGGGATCTTGCTGGAGAGGAGCTGGTTCTGCTCCAGCCTCTGCAGGGGGGTGGGTTTGGAATGGGGGCTTCAAATTCCTGGATTTCAGTGCAGGGCACAGGCAGAGGAGGTTCATCATAGAATTATGGAGTGGTCTGGATTGAAGGGACAATAGCACAGAATTCCCAAAATCCCTGGGGCTGGAAAAGCCCTCCCAGCCCAGGCAGTCCCAGCTGTGCCCTGTCCCCACCTTGTCCCCAGCCCAGAGCTCTGAGTGCCACGTGCAGGTGACACCTGCAGGGATGGGCACTGCAAACCTCCCTGGGCACTTCCAACCCCTGAGCTCCCTTTCCATGGGCAAATTCCTGCTGTGCCCACCCTGAGCCTGCCCTGGCCCAGCCTGAGCTGTTCCCTCCTGAACTTTGTGCTTTGCTCTTCCTCTGAAGTTCTCTCAGTTTTGTCCAGGCTCAAGGGACGTCCTGAGCAATCCTATAAATGTGGGGACAGCTCAGAATCCATCTGAGGTTTGCAGTGCCCATCCCTGCAGGTGTCACCTGGATGTGGCACTCAGGGTGACAAGGTGGGGACAGGGCACAGCTGGGACTGCCTGGGCTGGGAGGGCTTCTCCAGCCCCAGGGATTCAGGGATGCTGTAATGAGCTGGGAAGGGGCTGAGGGAGCTGGGAAAGGAGAAAAGGAGGCTCGGGGGGGACCTTGTGGCTCTGCACAACTCCCTGCCAGGAGGGGCAGGGAGGGGGGGACAGGGACAGGAGGAGAGGGAACAGCCTCAGGCTGGGCCAGGGCAGGCTCAGGGTGGGCACAGCAGGAATTTGCCCATGGAAAGGGAGCTCAGGGGTTGGAAGTGCCCAGGGAGGTTTGCAGTGCCCATCCCTGCAGGTGTCACCTGCACGTGGCACTCAGAGCTCTGGGCTGGGGACAAGGTGGGGACAGGGCACAGCTGGCACTGCCTGGGCTGGGAGGGCTTTTCCAACCTCAGGAATTCTGGAATTCCACAATTTCAGCTGCCAAATCAGTGACACTTGAAGGCCCTTTTGAAGCCCCCAACAGTGTCCAGAAAACATTTCCAAACCCAGCCTTGCATTCCAGCCAGGACTGCTCCTGTTTCCTTTTTTTTTTTTTTTTTTTTTTCTGAAGGATTTCTGACCTTTCACCTCTTGCAAGAACAAACAATCCCAAGGGATTTTTCCTACCCTGGCTGGGAGGGAAGAGCTGATGGAAGCAGTGACTCCTGGGCTGTGGATTTGTGGATTCACACCTTTGAGTCCTTGCTATCTGTGGGAAGGGTTTCCAAAGGCAGAGCCTGTCCCACCTCTGGAGAATTTCATCCTTGTGCTCATCAGGTGCTTTATTAGGAATCACCAGGGATAATTCAAGAGACAAACAGGGTCTGATGTGGTTCTTGCACCCCAAACCCATTTCACCCTCATCAAAGGCTCCCAGCATTTTTGGTTTCCATCCCCACAGCCCTGAGCTGATTGCTGGGTGGTTTTCCATGGATTTTTGGGAATGTTGAACCCAGAGGCCCCAGATTTGGATGTTAGCTCACAGTGCTGGTTTGCTGGGACCCTTTCACTGTGACTTTTGGAGGCATCCAAACAAGTCCAGAGTTTCAGTTTCAGAGTTTCAGGATGATTTTGGGGGTGTTTGTTCCCTTTTTCCAGTCCCAAGGTCAGCTCAGTTTTGGGCAATGTCTGTGCAGACACTTTATTATGCCAGTGTTGCTGGAAATAAAACCTGTATCACAACACACAAAAACCAGGAGATGTTGGAAAAACAATTCATATCATAACACATAAAAACCAGGAGATGTTGGAAAAACAATTCATATCATAACACATAAAAACCAGGAGATGTTTATGGCCCTGCTGTCATCCCAAACCAGGAATACCCACATTTAATATTATATTAATATTATCCCTTTGTAAAATGATGAATAATGCAGGAGAGATAAAACCACTTAATAAAGCTGGATGGAAATGGGGCAGTGGCAGCAGGGAATAAAATCCAGGTGGAATTGTGGGTGACACCCAGGTTTATGGTTCCAGGTCAACCAGGATGTGGCTCATGAGCAATCTGCTGCTACAAGGAGTAACCAAGTGGCTTGGTTACACATGGGCTTGAGAGAGGAAAAAAATCTTAAAAAAAGAAGAAAATCACCTCCTTCTTCTTTATTCTGCTTTTGTAGACTGGAGTTTTGCCACATTTTAGTGCTGTTGTTGTTGCTGGGGTTTTCCCTGCATTTATTTCCTATATAGAAACTTCTGCAGAGCCTTCTGATGAAATAAATTGATTATTATGTTCTAGCAGAGCAGCAGGTATCAAATCCTAAACTGGAAATATTGCAGATTAATTCAGTAAATGAAGTAATTTTCAAAATTTTCTCTCTGTTTGAGTGGTCTAGGTGTTTTATTTAGTGATACAGAGAATTATATTTTGGAAGAAGGAAAATCCCTGTCCAGGCCATTCACTTGAGAGCTGGATTTGATGATCCCTGTAGGTTTCTCCCTCTTCATCTTTATTCTGGTTTTAGAGACTGGAGTTATGGTCACATTTTGCTGCATTTCACTATTGTCGTTGTCAGGGATTTCCCTGCATTTATTTCATAAATAGAAGCTTCTCCAGAGCCTTTTGATGAAATAAATTGATTAAGTGTTCTAGCAGAGCAGCAGGTGTCAAACCCTAAACTGGAAATATTGCAGATTAATTCAGTAAACGAAGTAATTTTTAAAATTTTCTCTCTGTTTTAGTGGTCTGGGTGTTGTATTTAGTGATACAGAGAATTATATTTTGGAAAGAAGGAAGATCCTCTTCCAGGGCATTCACTTGACAGATTAAATGGATGATCCCTGTAGGATAATCTTTATTCTTTATTCTGGTTTTAGAGACTGGAATTGTGGCCACATTTTACAGCATTTCACTGTTGTCATTGTCAGGGTTTTCCCTGCATTTATTTCCTATATAGAAACTTCTGCAGAGCCTTCTGATGAAATAAATTGATTATTATGTTCTAGCAGAGCAGCAGGTGTCAAATCCTAAACTGGAAATACTGCAGATTAATCCAGTAAATAAAGTATATTTTAAATTTTTCTCTCTGTTTTAATGGTCTAAGTGTTGTATTTAGTGATACAGAGAATTATATTTTGGAAAAAAGGAAGATCATTGTCCAGGGCATTCACTTGAGAGCTGATGATCCCTGTAGGATAAACTTTATTCTTTATTCTTTATTCTGGTTTTAGATACTGGAATTACAGTCACATTTTACTGCATTTCACTGCTGGTGTTGTTGAGGTTTTCCCTGCATTTATTTTCTATATAGAAACTTCTCCTGAGCCTTCTGAAGAAATAAATTATTATGTTGTAGCAGAGCAGTTGACTGGACATTTCTATTCAATATCCTCTTTGCATTTCTACTGAAATTTATATTGAAATTTAACCTTATTCATAGAGTTATCTCTATTTAATCTTCACATTTCTATTGAAATTTCTATTGAAATTTCTATTAAAATTTCTATTTCAATTTAATCTTATTTATAGAACTATCTATACTTAATCTCTACATTTCTATTGAAATTTCTATTGAAATTTCTATTGAAATTTCTGTTGAAATTTTACCTTATTTATAGAGCTATTTCTATTTAATCTTTATATTTCTATTGAAATTTTTATTGAAATTTCTATTTTTCAATTTAATTTTATTTATAGAGTTATTTCTATTTAATCTTTACATTTCTATTGAAATTTCTATTGAAATTTTACCTTATTTATAGAGTTATCTCTATTTAATCTTTACATTTCTATTGAAATTTCTATGGGAATTTCTATGGAAATTTCTATTTCAATTTAATCTTATTTATAGAGCTATTCCTATTTAATCTCTACATTTCTATTGAAATTTCTATGGAAATTTCTATTGAAATTTTACCTTATTTATAGTTATCTCTATTTAATCTTTACATTTCTAATGAAATTTCAATTTCAATTTCTATTTCAATTTAATCTTATTTATAGAGCTATTTCTATTTAATCTTTACATTTCTATTGAAATTTCTATTGAAATTTCCTTTTTATAGAATTTTATTAATCTACATTTATTTATAGACTATTTCTATTAATTCTACATTTAATTGAAATTTCTATTGAACATTTTCTATTGAAATTTATTGAATAACCTTTTTAAAGCTACAGAACTAAAAATGCAGGGAAATCCAGGGGCAGAAAAAAAGCTGGAAAAACCTTCCCATTTCTTCATGTATGAGCTTATCCACTTATCTCTGGATGAGCGTAATGATTTAGCATTTTAATTATTTACATATATTTGAAGAACTCCAAAGCTTTGAGCAGTTGCCACAGTGGGAATGAATCCAGCACCAGAATTCTACACCCCATAAAACCTTTGAGTGCCTTGCCTCTTCCTTTCTTTTCTTTTCTTTCTTTCTTTCTTTCTTTCTTTCTCTCTTTCTTTCTCTCTTTCTTTCTTTTTCTTTTCTTTCCTTTTCTTTCTTTCTTTCTTTCTTTCTTTCTTTCTTTCTTTCTTTCTTTCTTTCTTTCTTTCTTTCTTTCTTTCTTTCCTTCTTTCTTTCTTTCTTTCTTTCTTTCTTTCTTTCTTTCTTTCTTTCTTTCTTCTTTCTTTCTTTCTTTCTCTTATTCTTTTCCTTCCTTCCTTCCTTCCTTCCTTCTTCCTTCCTTCCTTCTTCCTTCCTTCCTTCCTTCCTTCCTTCCTTCCTTCCTTTCCTTTCTTTCTTTTCCTTTCTTTCTTTCTTTCTTTCTTTCTTTCTTTCTTTCTTTCTTTCTTTCTTTCTTTCTTTCTTTCTTTCTTTCTTTCTTTCTTTCTTTCTTTCTTTCTTTCCTTTTCTTTCTTTACTTTTCTTTCTTTTCTTTCTTATTTCTACCAAAAACGAGGACTTTGCTTTCCTCAACACTTGCTCAGGGATTTTTTTTTTGTTGTTTTTTTTTTTTTTTTGCTCAGTACCATTTTCTTTCTTTCCTGTTGCAGGAAAAGCTTCACTCTGACCATCACAGTGTTCACCAACCCTCCCCAGGTGGCCACGTACCACAGGGCCATCAAGATCACCGTGGATGGACCTCGGGAACCCCGCAGTAAGTGACAATTTCCAGAGGGATAAACGGATTTATTGTCATCCCCATCCACAGATGGGAAAAAATGGGAATGTTTGAGGTTTATAATTGTGATCCTGCCTTTCTATGAGCTCAGCACAGAATTTCCAGAGGGATAAACTGGTTTAATGACATCCCCATCCACAGCTGGGAAAAATGGGAATGTTTGAGGTTTATAATTGTGATCCTGCCTTCCTGAAGTTTTGATTTTTTTTTCACTGGTGTCCAGCTGAGCCAGTGACTTGCATTTCTGAACTGGCTCCTGCCCAGGAGCTGACAGAGGGGATGCTGCTCCAAGGTGGGCAGTGAATACCCAGCACATCATTTCTTGCTTTGCAGCTGTTCAGAGGGTTTTAAAGCATTGGAAACCAATTGATCAAACTGCAGGCTCAGCCACCCTGCAAACAGAATAAACCCCAGGTTTGTTCTTCCTGGAGTTCCCTGAACTTCAGCTGGGGGACAGCTTGGGAGAACACATTTATATCCACAGGCAGCAAATTCTCTCTTTCTTTCTTTTTTTCTTTCTTTCTTTCTTTCTTTCTTTCTTTCTTTCTTTCTTTCTTTCTTTCTTTCTTTCTTTCTTTCTTTCTTTCTTTCTTTCTTTCTTTCTTTCTTTCTTTCTTTCTTTCTTTCTTTCTTTCTTTCTTTCTTTCTTTCTTTCTTTTCTTTCTTTCTCTTCCTTCCTTCCTTCCTTCCTTCCTTCCTTCCTTCCTTCCTTCCTTCCTTCCTTCCTTCCTTCCTTCCTTCCTTCCTTCCTTCCTTCCTTTCTTTCCTTTCCTTTTTTCTTTCCTTCCTTTCTTTCCTTTATTTCCTTTCTTTTATTTCTTCCCTTTCTTTCTTCTTCTCTTTGTTTCTTTCTTTCTCCCTTTCTTCTTTTCTTACTTCCTTTCTTTCTATCTCTCTCTTTCTCTTTCTTTCTTCTCTTTATTTATTTCTTTCTCTTTCTTCTTTCTTTCTTTCTCTTTCTTTCTTTCTCTTTTTCTCTCTTTCTTCCTTTCCCTCTTCCTTTCTCTCTTTCTTTCTCTCTTCCTTTCTTCCCTTTTTAAAAATAATAAAGCCCAATGAGGAGCTGATGGATGTGACATTCCCAGGGAATCCCTGAGCCTTGCACACAGGGGATTGTTCTGTGCAGGTGCTGAGGGCAAACAGCTCTGGGTGAACAGAGTGAGGGTGGAGCAAGGAGAGATCACAGAATCAGGGAACGGTTTTGGGCTGGAAGGGACTTTAAAAATCATCTCATTCCATCCCCAGACACCTCCCACTGTCCCAGGTGCTCCAGCCCCAGCGTCCAACCTGGAACTATTCCAGGAATCCAGGGGCAGCCACAGCTGCTCTGGCAATTCCATCCCAGGGAACAATTCCTAATTCCCAATATCCCATCAAACCCTACTTTGAAGCCATTCCTTGTGTCCTGTCCCTCCATTCCCTGTGTCCTGTCCCTCCATTCCCTGTGTCCTGCCCCTCCAGCCCTTGTCCTGTCCTCTCTTCCTGTTTCCTGCCTGAGCTCAGCCCAAAGCTTCTCCTGCCCAGGTGAACAATCCCAGCCTTTCCTCCATCCCTCTGCTCATCCCTCTGGGCTCTCTTTCCCAAGCTGGGATCCAGTCTCTGCTGTCACCAGAGGCAATTGTTGCCCTCAGCCACCACCCCAGTGCAGCATTTGCATTTTGTTATCAAAATGTAAATTGAGGTTTGGGATGAGTTTCTTGCAGCCCTCCCACACTCTTGGCAGGAGTTGTGGGCGTTGCTTCAGTGGAATTGTCCCGGCAGAAGAGAGCAGCAGGGCTCAGACACCCTCCAGGGAATGACACTCACAGCTTGGGGCTGCTCAACCAGGAAAGAAATGCTCCAAACTTCAGCTAAAATAGCTTAGAAATCTCAGGTTTTCTTTTGGAGCTTTCATTTACCTGAGTTGCATCACAATCCATGTTTTCAGTGGAAAAATCTGACGTATTTTTTTGGATTTCAGGACAAGCCTTAAAACAAATACTCTGTCAGCTTAAGGCTCCTTATTTATTTATTCTTATTTATTTAGTTTGTTGTTTGGTTTTTTTGGTTTTTTTAATTTAAATTGTGGTTGAATTGCCCCTGAAAAATATCCTCAGTGAACCAGGCAGCTGTGTGCATAAAAAAAAAAAATATATATACATATATATTTGAGTATGCAAATTCCAGATTTGCATATGCAATCACCTGGGCATGCTCAGGGTTTGCAGACAATGAATAAACTTCAGTTCTTTCAATATGCATCTGCTTGAAACAAAATCCTCCTGCAGGCAAACCTGCTGCTGGGAATCAATTCTTCAGTTGGTAGAAGAGTTAATATTTAATGAGATTCTGCATTTTGAAAAGGAAGTGGAGATATGATCCCGAGACGGAAGCAGAGCTCGGTATCTGCCCGACCCAAATGCATGCAAAGGTTTCCTTGGAATTCCTGTCCCTTGTTTTAGGCAAATCAGCTGCACAGGGAGGGAGGTTCAGGCATGAGGAAAGGTTGGAGTCCCCCCAGCAGGAATTCACAGGTTTTGTATTGCTGAGTCACTCATGGCACAGCACAGAAGGGATTGTGGGATCATGGATGGGGTGGGAAGGGGTTAAAGCTCATCCAGCTCCAGCCCAGCCATGGGGACACCTCCCACTGTCCCATTGCTCCAGCCCCAGTGTCCAACCTGGAACTGAACATTCCAGGGATCCAGGGGCAGCCACAGCTGCTCTGGCAATTCCATCCAGCCCCTCCCAGGGAACAATTCCTAATTCCCAAGATCCCACCCAGCCCTGCCCTCTGGCAGAGCAGAACCATTCCCCTGTCCCAGCACTGCAAAAGGGAGAGGACTGAGGCAAAATCCAGGTCTCAGGATTTTCCAAGTCCACAGGACAATGCACCAAGCCATGAACGTGCCTTGGAATGGGATGTGCCAAAACCAAAACACCCACGGCACGAGGTTTGCCTGCTGTGAGGATTAGGCAAAGGATGAGAAAAGTGATTTGAGAGGAGAAGAAATCACAAGTTCAAACAGAAAAGCAGCCAGAGAATCCCAGAATGGTTTGGGTTGGGAGGGATTTTAGGTATTACCCAGTTCCACCCCTTCCACTGGGACACCTCCCACTGTCCCAGGCTGCTCCAGCCCCAGCGTCCAACCTGGAACTGAACATTCCAGGGGCAGCCACAGCTGCTCTGGGAATTCATCCCAGCCTCCCAGGGAACAATTCCTAATTCCCAAAATCCCATCAAACCCTACTCTGAAGCCATTCCCTGTGTCCTGTCCCTCCATTCCCTGTGTCCTGTCCCTCCAGCCCTTGGGAATTGTCTCTCTCCCTGTTTCCTGCAGCTCCTTCAGGCCCTGCAAGGCCACCCTGAGCTCAGCCCAAAGCTTCTCCTGTGCAGGTGAACAATCCCAGCTGTGCCAGCCTTTCCTCCCAGCAGAGCTGCTCCATCCCTCTGCTCATCCTGCTGCCTCCTCTGGGCTCTCTGCAGCAGCTCCAGCTCTCAGCTGGGCTGGATCCTCACCTGCAGCTGAGCTCTCACCTGAGGGGGCTCAGGGACACAAAAGCCACCCCAGGGTGACACCAGGAGCTGACACAGCCTCGAGTCCCCTGTGCCAACCCCAAACACCAAACCCCCAGCAATGCCCTGGGATGGCCAATTCCACTGGGTGGGGCTCTGGGAGGGATTTGGCTGCAGGAGCATAATTTGTGCCTCAGCATCCTGAGGCCCCACCACTCTTCCATGGATCCAGGGGATTCCATCCCAGCTCCTCCCCACCCTCCCAGGGAACAATTCCATCCCAATATCCCCTCCAGCCCTGCCAACTCTTTAAAGCCATTCCCTGTCACTCTCTGCCTGCATTAAAAGTCCCTCTCCTCCCTTTTTAGACCCTCTGGAATGCTCTGAGCTCCCTCTGGAGCCTCCTCCTCTCCAGGCTGAACACTTCCAGCTCTCCCAGCTTTTCCTGTGATTATATTTCCTTATTATATTTCCTGATTATAGTTTGCTGCCTTCATTTTTAAGTGGGCTTCAACATCCTCAAATCTGACTCCTCACCAAGATTTCCAAATCACAGCCAAGACCATGACTAAATTCCACTTAGGGAATTTTTTCCCTAAATTCCTTTGATGGAGACATGGGTTGGATCTGTGGTGAGCCCTGTCAAACCCTGCCTGCCATGGACTGAAGGGATTTAGGAAAATATCTAAATCTCCTTGGATTGGGATGGGAATCCAAACAGAAACTGCTGGATTTGAGTGGTTTAGCTTCAGTGATCAATATTTGGGAGCATTCCAGATCCATGACTCAGTCACCTGAGCTGAAGGATTCCCAACAGGCTGAGCTGTGTTTCCTCCTGATTCACCAGAGATCTGTGGGATCAGTGGGAACAAAATCAGATCCTGCTGTCTTCCAGAAATCCAGAAAAACCAGCTGAGCTCCAAAACCAACCCCAACAACAATTTTTGATTCGTTCCCTTTATGGTTTGGATGGTTCCCAGACAGCCTGGATTCCAATGATCAGATTAAGGATTAGAAACAATTTTTCCCTTCCAGAGTGGCCAGGCCTTGGGATGAGGTGCAGTGATGGGGTCACTGTCACTGGAATTGTCCCAGAGCAGTCTGGATGTGGCCTTGGGGTGCCTGAGTGATCCTGAAGGTCTCCCCCAGCCTTTCTGGGGTTCTGTGACTTCTGGGCACTCTGGGATGTGTGGAGGTGACAATAGGTGACAGTGACACTGTCACAGGGCCACCTTTGCTCTGCACAGTTGTGTTCCTGCTCTTTGCCCAGCAGCACATCTGAATTTCCACTTCAGGCTGTGATAAATTCCCATTTGTGGGAATTCCACGTTTTCCTTTTGTTCCCCATTGGATTCCTGTCTCTGCCTACCCAGACAAAACTTCTCCAATTGTCACAGCTCACAAAGAGAGCCAAGCTACTTAAAAACCTGGCTCTTCCTCCCCTGCTTTCATTATGGATTTTTAAAACCTCTTTTGAACTGAGCATTTTTATTCCCCACTTCTGAATAAATGCTTATTTTCAACTTTTTTTTTTTTTTTTTTTTTTTTTTTCTGAAAAGAAATCCTGCTGCACTGTCAGGGAGAAGGGCAGGATGACCTAACCCATCGTTTTCTTCTCCAACTTCCTGATTCTATGATTCATAAAGCAATTTCTGTTTTTATGAGCAAAGTCCATGGGGAAAATCATTAGCAGAAACCAGATCAAGAGTAGAGCTCCTGATAAAAATACTTTTGGTTAGGAAACTTGGTAGAAATAGTCTGAGTCCTAAATTAAATATTTCCCTTAGGCCATTTGACCTGCTGTGTACATCTGCTGAAAAATTAGTGTTTTTTTCTTCTTTTGAGTGTTTTTTTTCTGCTTCCCCTCATTGAATTGTTTTAACCTACATAGTTCTGAAAAATTCACTGATGGCCCAGGTGCCTGAAAGTGATGTGAAAGGAAAAGGCTCCATGGATTTAGCCTCGGTCTGAAGTTAAGATAGGCATTAAATGTGATTATTCCCTGTTGGATATGTAGTTTTCCCAAATAATTTTGAGAAAAAAAAAATATCCAAGAGTGGGATGGTGAGGGATGGGGAGTTAAGAAGGAGCCTAAAAAGCTCCTGGTTCTGTTCTGAAGGAAATGTTACCCTGCCTGAGGCCAGTTTTAGGGAAACCCCAAGAACCTTTTCCTAACATAATAATAAGAATAAAAATCAAACTCTCCTCCAAAAAAAAAAAATCCTTTTCATTATATCAGTGGGCTGAAATCATATTAATGCCTTTATTTCTTGCTCATTTTCTGCTGCAAGTGCCTCATTTTGCCTGGGACAGTGGAAGGTGTCCCTGCCATGGCAGGGGTGGGATGGGATCATCTTTAAGCTCTTTTCCAACCCAAACCATTCCATAATTCCATAAATTCTGTAGGAAAACAAAGTCACCTCTTTTCCAATACATGCTTCCATTTATTTATTTTTTTTTTATAATTTTGAACAAAACTTACGAATCTCTGAATTCTAACAGATAAAAGAAAGACAGGAGTTCTTGGTTTCAAGGCCTTTTGTCTGGAGATAAAACTGAAATGTGATAATTTCATGGCACTCCTCCAGCCATTCCTAAGCTTTTCTTCCCTCTGTCCCATCTAACCCTGCTCTCTTGAAGCCATTCCCCATTCTCCTGTCACTCCATGCCCTGGTGAAAATCCCTCTCCAGCATTTTTGTAGCCCCTTGTCCTGGTTTGAAGGGCAGGTGTCTGCAATAAAGGCAGGAGCTTCTCTTTGAAATAGAGAATGTAAACCCCCTCCCTCCAAATTATTATAATCTCAAAATTAAGGGGCTCTCAGGCAAAGAGATGGGAATTAGGAATAACAGTTCTTTACTAGGAAAATTAAAATAGAAATGCAGGATTGCAAAGAACAATCCCAAGCCCTGCTAGAGTCAGAATCCAAGCTGACACCCGTCAGTCAGTCAGGGTGTTGGCACAGTCCCATTCCATGGTGGCTGCATCCTCCTGCAGTGGCAGATGTGGCTCAGCTGGAGCAGTGCTCCTGGAGAAGGGGCAGTTTCCTCTGAAGGTGCAGGGATGATGTGGAAAGGTCTGGCTTTCCTCTGGAATGCAGTGGGAAGAAGGTTCCTTGGTGTCCAAAATGTCAGTTTTTCTCTGGGTAGGAAAGGCTTGGCTCCTGCCCTGGCTGGAGCATCTCCCATGGGATGATGGAATTTTATCAGCCATGCCCTGGGACTCACTGGCCATGAACAGGAGATCTCTCCTGGAGGGAGGATGGGCTGTGGCAAAGATAAAGATGATTGTCCCAGCTGGTTTAAAGCTGCCCATGAGCAGATAATGTGTGCCAGGAGATCAGGGGCACTGCCCCACCCGGCTGGGACAGATGGGGACAGAATTCACATTGCTGGGCACATCCTGTACTGCAACCCAAGACAGCCCTTTATGTGTTTATATGGGATTTAACTGGTTGGCAATGCAAAGGATTATGAATTTTATCATAATAAATTAGGATAAATTTATTTATCAGAGCAGTGATGGTGAGAATCCTTTATGTGCTATCAATAAATTGGACCTCAGTAGGTTTTGAACCATCCTTGAGGACTCATAGTGCAGACACTCCTTTGCCATATGGAATGGGATGATTTTCCCTGGCATTTATCAGTCCCTCTGCTGAGCTTGGAGAGTTGAGACTGGGTGATGTGAGGCAGGGAATTTATAATTTATTTAGTTCCATGAAATGGTGGAATATGTGGAGCAGGAAATCTGGTGATAACACTGCTTTTCTGAGAGTGCAGTAGATCCTACAGAACTGCTTCCCAAATTATTTTGGTTTTTTTAATAAATAAAACCCAGCACAAGCTCCTTCCTTGAGAAATCAGGGAAGCCAGAGCTGGGTTAGGAATGAAGTTAAGCCTGGTCTAGTCCTGTAGAAATTATTTCAACTCCTTTTCTCAGTCACTTCATCCCACACATCTCTTTTTTCACCCCTCTTGGATTAATGTGATTTTGAATTTAATAATTTTGGTGACCCTCCTTGACCTCTCTCTGCTGAAATCAAGTGGAAGTGCCTCAGAACTGTGACAAAACCAGGATCAGGTGAATGTGTCAATTATTTCTGGCCAGGTCTCACTGAGCCTGATTTCTCTTGCCAGCTGCACTCACTACAAAGATTTTAAAAGCAGTGAACATAAATAACTTTTGGGAAGAGAACATTTTCCATAGGAAAAGTTGAAGGAATAAAAGGTTTGAAGGAGATTCTGGGGCTGGGAAAGGAATGACTTGGGGTTGGATCCCTCAGTGATTCCCTCACCCTGTTGTGGGTTTTGGGGTTTTGGGAGTTTTTTTGCCCATTCCCCTTCCCAGAAGGAGATTTTCTGGCTAAGCTGGGTTGTTGGAGCATCATTCCCTCCTTCCTCAGCTCCCAAGACTGGGAGAAGGGACAAGGAAATTTCACCTCTCACAGGGAGCTCAGACATTTCTCTTTGCTAAAAAAAAAAAGTTGGTAGTGCAGGACCTTTTGGAAAGCCTCAGTTTTTGAGGAGATTCCTTATTTATGGGTTCCCCAAAACAGCAGGTGTGTAAGGGAAAGGCTGGAGGAAGCATTTTCAGTGGTCAGCCCCTATTTTCTTCTTGAAATGCAAACTGCAAAGAGTGAAACTCCAGCTGCACTGCAGTTCCTCCAAACTTCAAAACACCTCAGGCTTTTCCTTCATCGTGGTGAAAAATGGGAAAATGCCCTCACTCTTAGCTCTGCATCTCCATTTGTGCTCCTGCTCTTTGGGAATCACACAATGAGAAAAAATCTCAGTCAGGCTGATCCTGCCTGTGCTGTGGGAGGGTGGGCAAAGCAGGAGGGAGAGAATTCCTGAGGGAGAATTGAGTTCTGTCAGTGCCTAGAGGGGCTCCAGGAGAGCTGGGGAGGGATTTCTCCCAAAGGATGGAGGGGCAGGAAACAGGGAAAGGCTTGGAGCTGAAGGAGGGCAGGGCTGGGTGGGATATTGGGAATTAGGAATTGTTCCCTGGGAGGGTGGGGAGGGGCTGGAATAGAAGCTCTGGATCCCTGGAATAATGTGGGATAGTGGATGGTGTCCCTGGCTGTGATAGGACTCTTTAAGGTCCCTTCCAACCCAAACCATTCCCTGATTCCAGGAGAGGCCATCCCAGCTCTGCTGGGGAAGCAGCAGGGCAGGAGTTGTCCTGCAAGGACACAATGTCCTCATAAATCACTTAAAGGAGACAGAAGGATGGGAACATCTTCCCTGCCTCCCTTAACCATGGAACAGATTAAGGACATGTAAAAATGGGAGGAGACAGCAGAAAGAGTTTCCCCAGTCATAAACAAATCATGGAGGCATTTTATTTTTATTTTTTTCATAGTGCCTGGCCTTTTTTCCTTTATTCTTCCTTTGAGTTTGAAGCTCCACATCCACCAGGTCACCTCGTGGGGCTGAGCAGTCCAGAAAATCCAGGCTGTGTCACAACCCTCAGCACATAAATCTGCAGAAAAAAAAAAAAACCAAAACCCAAAAAAACCCCAAAAAACATTGATGTGACAGTGCTGATTTAATTATTAAGAGTTCTGTTTGTCTGATTCCTGCCTGCAGCCAGCACCAGGGGCTGTTCCTCATTACCTGCCCCACGTATCTCCCCAATCTCACCACAAACAGTTTGGGTTGACCACACCACTTCCCTCTTGAAAGTTGATCCAGTTTGACTCACCCTGTGCTGCTCAGGCAGAGCCAAGGAAAACAAGGCAAAGAATAACCTGCTTGTATCCACTTTGGAAACTTCTCAGAGGCCCTGCTTTCACAGTGCTCCACAGTAGCTCACTATATCTCCCTGCAGCTGCAGAGAAAATCAGGGAAGCTAAGGAAAAAAAAAAAATTAAAAAAAAAAAAAGGGTTCCAGAAGTTAAATAAAGCCCAGGCAGAACCACGTGAAATTATGAGTTCACAGTGGAGCATTGGTGCAGAGGAGGAAGAGACAGATTAAAATAGCCAAGCTCATTTCTGTGCAAAATAAAGTTTTTTCAACACTGGAGTGCCAGCAAGGTGCTGGATTTGGTAAAAGCAGAGCTGGAGGGAGGTGTGGAGCTCCTTTCCTTGGGCAGGAGCAAAGCTCCAAGTGGTCAGAGTGTGAGTACTCAGCATCCACGGGGAGTAAATTGAATTTGGTGTTGCCAAATTCCCCTGGCTTACATAAACACCGAGGCACAGGTTGGACCTTGAAGCTGCAGGTGCCCTGAGCCATGGGGACCTGGAGATGTTGGTGATGAAATGTTCCTGTCTGAGCAATTCCTCTTATAATTAATATATAATTTATATATAATTTTTATATAATTGATATATAATTGATATATAATTGATATATAATTGATATATAATTTATATATAAATTATATCTAATTTATATATATTTTATATATAATTTATATATAATTTTATATAATTTTATATAATTTATTTATATATATATAAAATTATAGAATTTATAATTTAAATTTATAAATAATAAATATTATTTATTCTCTGTGCAACTCCTGCCCTGACTGGAGTCACTGCACAGGTGACAAATGTCCTCATCCTTGGATTTTCCTGCTCAGCATGAGGGAAGGGGTCAGAAATGGGATTGAGGAGCCTGAGGAGGGTTTCTGTGTCCAGCAGAAACAGGAACCTTCCCCTAAAAGTCTTCTTGTACTTCGAGGTCTGGGGCAGATTTGGGTGTCTCAAGATACCCAAAAATTCTTGGGGAGTGTCCCAAGGAGGTGATGAAGGTGGGGAACATCTGGAGGAGCCTCCAAGGAGGGGCAGAGGGCACTGGGTTTGTCCAGCTGGAGCAGAGGAGCTGGATTTAGGGTGGATTTTGGGAAAGGTTGTTCCCCCAGAGGGTGCTGGGCACTGCCCAGGCTCCCCAGAGCTCCAGGAGCTGCCAGGGATGCCCAGGCTGGGATTTTGGGGGGGCTGGGACTGGATGATCCCTGGGGTTTATTCCAGCTCAGGATATTCCATGGCTCAGTCCCACCAAGGTCAGCACTGCTGGATGCTCATCAGGCTCCAGCAGAGTGAGGATTTAAGCCATGTTCACATCCAAGATGTGATTTGGGATAAATCCACCTCTTTATTTATTTATTTTTATTTTTTTAATATTTGTTGTTCCCATCTCCATTCAGGTCTGAGGCAGAGCTTTGCAGGAAGGAATCTGTGTGTGTGTGAATGAGCTTGAGATGTTCCCCACTGGCATCTGTTCCCCTAAAAACCCATCAGGAATCTGAGGAAGGTGCTGCTCCTGCCATCCCACCTTGTCTTAAAAATGGTCCAGGTCAGGATGTGGGAATGAATGGAAGAGGAAAAAGCAAAGTCCTCAATCTGCTTGGGTCAGCAGTGCTGGACCAGGGAGAGGCTGGAGCTGGGCCAGGAGGGATTTGGGATGGATTTTGGGAAAGGTTCCTCCCCCAGAGGGTGCTGGGCACTGCCCAGGCTCCCCAGAGCTCCAGGAGCTGCCAGGGATGCCCAGGCTGGGATTTTGGGGCAGAAACTGGAACTGGATCATCCTTGTGGATCCCTCCAAATCAGGATATTCCAGGATTCCCTGGAAATGTTTTCAGCAGCTTTCCCATGGAGAGAGGAGGATTTTATTGCCTATATATATATATATATATATTTTTTTTTTTTTTTTTTTTTTTTGAGGTGGTGCTTGAGCCTCTTTCTGCACCTTCTCTTTCAGACAAATCTCCAACTCTGCTGCCCCAGGGGCACTTTGGGAAGATGCAAACCAGAAAGAAACAAAAGAGGCTTTTGGCAAAGCCAAAGGGACTCATTCAAACACTGTCAAGGGCTTGGGCTTTTAGCAGTTGAGATGGGGGAAAGGGAAAACAAAGCCAAGGCTGTAATTTTGCAAAAAACTCATTTAACTTTCACCATCAACTTCTTCCCTCCAAACCCCAAACACTCCCTGACTTTTCCTTCACTGCCATTCTTGGGGTTAATTCCAGGGAATAATTCCACTTCCACAAGAGAGAGGGCACAGATTCAGCAGAGGTTTAGGTGGATCTACACGAAATAATTGTGTTTTTAGTGGAAATGCACTTGTGCTTTGCAGGTTTCATCAGCAGAGCTGGGGGAGAGAAGGAAAATTTCCTAATTCCTGCCTCAGAAATGTGTCAGGATTGCTTTTTCTGGATTTGGGAGTTGAGGATTTTCTGTGTTCATCAGGAGGAGGGAAAGAGTGGCAGAGACTCTGATTTGTCCTGGGACAGAATTAGGTTTTTTTTTTTTTACTGAATTTTTAAATTTTAGATTTTTAAAAATTTTTCATTTTTAGATTTTCTCCTACCTAAATAATGTGATTTTAAAAAATCTAAAATAATTTTAAATTATATTAAAAAGAAGAACAAAAATATCATAAAATATCATAAAATTAACTCCTCAAAATTCCCACATTTCCCAGCATTTCACTGCTCCTGCTGCTCATTACAGACATTGGGATCATCTCCTGTCTGCCACGATGTTCCTTCTGTCTGGAAATGAGGCTTGTGCTGTCCAGCATTAAAATAAAATAAAATAAAATAAAATAAAATAAAATAAAATAAAATAAAACAAAATAAAATAAAATAAAATAAAATTTAAAAAAAAGGAAAAAAAATTATTGCTGATGAAACTCCTTGAAACTCTGCCTGCTTTATTTGTGCTCCCCACAGCAATCAGATTTGTCACTGAGGAAATAGAAGATATCCTCCAGGGTGTCTAATTTAATTTTTAGAGAGTTTTTCTATTTCTTTTTGAACAATGGAGAAGGGGTTGGTGAGCTCTGATCCTTCCAGGGGATCAGGGAAAAAGGGTGGGCAGAGAATTTGATCTCTGGGGTAGCTGGAACAAAGGAAAACAATGTTTAAGCATTGTTAGTAAAATAAAGATACTTTTTTTTTTTTTTTTTTGCAAGCATTAGAGTTTGTTGAAAAACAAACCAAAAAAACCAAAACAAAAAAACCAAAACAAAAAAAAAAACAAACAAACAAACAAACAAAAAAAAACAAAAACAAACAAACAAAAAACCCCAAAAAAAACAAACAAAAAAAACCCAAAAAAAACAAACAAAAAAAGCCAAAAAAAAAAAAAAAAAAAAAAAAAAAATTAAAAAAAAAAAAAAAAAAAACAAAAAGCCTTTCCTGCTGCTCCGTCTCATCCTGGCCAAGGGAGCTGTGGCCTTGTGGTCACCTCCTGGGGCTGGCAGCACAGAGCTTGTCACCTCATTCCTCTGTCATTCCGTTTTCCACCTGGAAGAAGGGTTAATGAAGGGGTTCAGGAAAGGGTTAATGACAACCCTGCCTCTGCCAGGGGGGAGCTGAGGATGTTTGCAAGGTGTTTAGAGGGGAACTTCAAAGCAAAAGTTAATAAACACCAAAATCCAAGTGGTTCTCACAAAGGCCTGCCTGTGCTTTGAGAGTGCCTTATTATATATATATTATATATATATATATATTTATATATTTATATATCTATTTATTTATTTATTTATTTATTTATTTATTTATATATTTATATATATATATAAAAAATATATAAATATAAAATAATAATAATAAAATAATAATAATAAAAATAAAATAATATAAATAATACAAATAATATAAAATAATATAAATAATAAAAAATAAATATATTATTGTATAGAAATATATATATAATATTATATATATATTATATATTATATATATTAGATATGTCTATTATATATATAATACATATTATATATATCTATTTTATATATATAATATATATACTATATGTATATAATATATATGTATATTATTTTTATATATATAAAAATATAAATATAAAATAATAATAATACATAAAAATAATATAAATAATAAATAATATAAATAATACAAATAATATAAAATAACATAAATAATAAAGAATATATTATTGTATAGAAATATATATATAATATATTATATATATTATATATGTCTATTATATATTTTTATATATATTATATATATTATATATAATATATATATAATAGATATATATATTATATATATATATATATAAATAAATAAATATATTCTATTTGTTACCTTTTTTCCTGACACAGTTCTTCGCTTCTCTTCGGTGCCAAACAGGTTCTGTGCAGTCAGAGGAGGAGAAATAATAAATCGATTTTCTGGCTGGGGATAGGGAGGGTAAAAAAAGCACTTTTGGAGTTTTATCTTGAGGTGTTAATAGGCTGGACTTGGTTCTGAGTGTTTCCCACCCAAAATTAAAATGCAGGCACAAAAGCAGCAGAGTTCTCCTGAGGAAGAACCTGTTGGAGCTGCTCTTTGTCCCTTGTGTACTGGCACAAATGGAATTTCCACCAATTCAAGGGAATTCAGCTCTAATTGACATTCTGAAATATTATCTCATTCTTGTACTGATACTTCATCAAATAATTTCCTAGGTGATGAAAAAGCAGAGAATTTTGCAAAAGCAAATCAGATTTTTCTTCGGATTACATATATGAAAATTCTCTCCATTTGAATTTCAATGTCTTGACTGAATTAATTTTGATTTCAGTGCCATGAGGATCAGTGAAGTTTTGTTACAGAACAGTCCTATTTTGTTAACTAGATTTCATAAATGCATCTTCGTTTCATGGGAATAGAGATTTCTCTATTGAAATGAAATCTTTGAGTCTTAGTCCAGCAAATATGTTAAGGCAAATTTCAGGAGCTGTAGATTGTCTTATAAAGCTGTTATTTGAACCAAGCCTTGTGGTTTAGCTTGTAAAAGGAGGTTTGTAAGGGAGGTTTGGGGTGGCCACCCCTGGAGGTGGCACTCAGAGCTCTGGGGACAAGGTGGGGACTTTTCCAGCCTCAGGAATTCTGTGAGACAGCAGAAATCCTGGCACTGCAGGTTCAGAGGGGAAGGGGAGCTCCCAGGGGTCAGACTTTGCCTCCCTGCACTCCTTTAAACCAGGAGGAGAATCTGAAATAAAAATAAAAATTAAAAATAAAAATAAAAATAAAAATAAAAATAAAAATAAAAATAAAAATAAAAATAAAAATAAAAATAAAAATAAAAATAAAAAATAATAATAATACTAAATGCCAGCGTGGGGCTGCAGTGGATGTGGCTCTTGGCTCTGCCAGCCCTGGGTTGAGCCTGCTGGAGTTTAAAATAATCCCCCTGGATGAGGTATTTTACACATCTTGTGTGACTCCACATGTTGGAGTCACAGCCAGGGTCAGGAGCCCAAGGCTGGAGGAACTTCCAGTTTTTCTCTGCTGACAAATTTGCTCCTGACCAACCAGAATTTCAGATAAAAGTCCTTTTCATCTGTCTTTGCTTCTCCCCTCATTTTTTATTTCCTTTTTTTTTTTTTTTTTTTTTGAAACCCTAATGGGTCTCTTTAATGATGAAACCACTGCTATATAATATGTCTTTTTACATTTTAATTCCTCCCCCTCCCCCTGGGATAATTTACAGCACAGTGTGGAATCTGAGACAGTTCAAGCTGTGCCAAAGGGCCTGGCAAGGGGAAGAAATGCCGAGCCACTGAGATTTGGAACCATAAGACGAGTTATAAAATTTAATTTTAGAAATGCAGCTACTGGGAAACTGCTTTTAAATGCACATTTTCCTTTTAGTGCATAAAATGAGCCTGTGTCTTGATTGAGCTGTCAGGGTGGCTTGAAAGAGTTCTCTGTAGAGGAAAGGGCCTACAGGGCTCTGCAGACAACTTTTTGCTGCTTATTCAGTGATATTTGACATTGAGAGAGGGATTTTTAGGAATGTTTATGGATTAAATGTGAAGGGGGGATGTGGAATAAGGAACAGTGGATAAAAATAAAAATTAAATAATGGCTATTTTTTATATGATCACAGAATTGTTTGGGTTGGAAAAGACCTTAAAGAACATCTTATTCCAGCCCTGCCATAGCAGGGACACCTTCCACTGTCCCAGGCTGCTCCAAGCTGGCCTTGGACATTTCCAGGGATCCAGGGCAGCCACAGCTGCTCTGGGAAAACTCACAATTCCTGCCCAATTCTCACCTAACCCTGCCTTCCTTTACCTTAAGGCCATTCCTCATTTTCCTGGCACAAGTTCCCTTGTTTCTTTAAAGGAACAAGTGAAAAAATGAAGATGTTTGAGCTCTGGGCTGGAGATTGGGGCAGGACAACAGTATCTGATGGAAAGAAGGATAAAGGATAAGGCACAAAGATCCATGAGGCAGCTGATGTCCTGAGACAAATCCAGTGTGCAGAAATCATGGAATCTTAGAATAGAACCATGGAATAAATATCCTGAGCTGGAATAAACCCACAGGGATCACCCAGTCCCACCCAGACCCCCCCAAAATCCCATCCTGGGCATCCCTGGCAGCTCCTGGAGCTGTGGCAGCCTCTGGGCCAGGACCTTTGAAAAGGCTGGGAGGGCTGGGATTGTTCAGAATGGAGAGGAGAAGCTCTGGGGTGAGCAGGAAACAGGGAGAGAGACAATTCCCAAGGGATGGAGGGACAGGACACAGGGAATGGAGGGGCAGGACACAGGGAATGGCTTCAAAGTAGGGTTTGATGGGATGTTGGGAATTAGGAATTGTTCCCTGGCAGGGTGGGGAGGTTCTGGAATAAAAGCTGTGGCTGCCCCTGGATCCCTGGCAGTGCCCAAGGCCAGGTTGGACATTGGGGCTGGAGCAGCCTGGGACAGTGGAAAGTAGAAATGTGTCACCTTGGTCCTTCCAGCTGAATCTGGATGTGTCCTGATGCTGTCCTGGCTCCAAGGGCTGCTCTGGGAAGTGCTGGACCCTGTAATTCCCCATCATGTCCCCTGTGCCCTGGATGATGCTCTAAATTCAGCATTTCCTCTCTTAGAGCTCAGTGTCTGATGGGATCTCACCTTCCTGAAGCTCCCAGTGCCACCAAGAGAAACCTCATGATCCCAATTTCAATTCTGCCCATTTTATTTCCCATTCCCATCCATAAAACCACAGCAAAAGAATCCCAACCCAGGATTTGATTTTGGTTTGTTATTTTACAACCCCTTGCACTTGTCTGATTGTGGTGCCTGGTGATAATTTGGGATTGAATTTTTGAGGAGTTATCCCAGTGCAGGATTAGCACAGGGGTGGTTTCTCCTTTTGGAAACCATGGGAAAGGTAGAAAAGCCCTGAAATTTCCAGTGCCTCTGGTTCTTCAGCCACACCTCAGGTTGAAAAAACACAAGAAGCGATTCCAGCTCCACTTCACACCAATCAGGACCTTCACCAGCTCAGGGGCTGCAAAACAAGGCAAAAACCCTAAAACAAACCAACCCCAACCGACCTCATGTACCAAGTGAGCTTTTTCTGATGTTTTTCCCCCCCCCTCCCACACCAGGACATCGTCAGAAAATAGACGAGCAGACCAAGCCCGGCAGCTTGTCCTTTTCTGAGCGCCTGAGCGAGCTGGAGCAGCTGCGTCGCACGGCCATGAGGGTCAGCCCACACCACCCAGCCCCCACACCCAACCCTCGAGCCTCCTTGAACCACAGCACAGCCTTTAACCCTCAGCCTCAGAGTCAGATTCAGGGTAAGTACCCGAAATCCTCCCCCTGCTCCCATCCCTGCAGCCTATGGGGGGATTGCAGCCCCATCAGTTCTATTTTCTTAGGGAGATTTCTGTGGGAGCCTTTAAGGAGTCAAAAGTGGAGCTTTCCAATGGATGTTTGGATTTTGGGAAGTCTGGATGTTTGAATTTGGGATTTTGGGAAGGCTGGAAAGTTTTAAGATTCTCCATTCACTCACCAACCTCCATCCCTGCATCCTCTGGGGGCTCATGGCCCTGCTGGGCTTCCATGTCTTTGGGGCTCTCCTTGGAGATCTTTGACTTGTGAGAGGTTTTAAGGAGTGAAAAATGGTGTTTCCCAATGGATATTTGCAATTTGGGAAGCCTTGATGTTTGGATTTGGGATTTTGGGAAGCCTGGAAAGTTTTAAGAGGTCCATTCTAATTCTCCCTTCACTTGCCCACCTCCATCCCTGCTGCCTCCAGGAGCTCATGGTCCTGCTGGGCTTCCATGTCTTCTCAGTTTTCCTTGGAGATCTTTGACTTGTGAGAGCCTTTAAGGAGTGAAAAGTGGGGTTTCCCAGTGGGTGTTTGGATTTTGGGAAGCCTGGCAGCTTTTAAAGGAATCCATTCTAATCCTCTGCCTATGGGGGATTGCAGCCCCATCCTCCATCCCTGCAGCCTGGATTTTGGGGTCTGGATTTTGCAGCCCACTCACATCATCCCTGTTCTCTTTTCTTAGAGATCTTTGGGAGAGCCTTTAAGGAGTGAAAAGTGGGGTGTCCCAATGGATATTTGCAATTTGGGAAGCCTGGCAGGTTTTAAGGGGCGCATTATAATTCACCCTCCCCTCACCACCTCCATCCCCATGGCCTATGGGTCTTCTGTGGTTTTGGGGTTTTCCTTGGAGATCTTTGACTTGTGAGAGCCTTTGAAGAAAGAAAAGTGGGGTTTCCCAGTGGGTGTTTGGATTTTGGGAAGCCTGGCAGCTTTTAAAGAATCCATTCTAATCCTCTGCTCGCCCGCCTCCATCCCTGCAGCCTATGGGGGGATTGCAGCCCCATCAGTTCTCTTTTCTTAGAGATCTTTGGGGGAGCCTTTAAGGAGTGAAAAGTGGAGTTTTTCCAATGGATTTTGGGAAGTCTGGATGTTTGAATTTGGGATTTTGGGAAGGCTGGAAAGTTTTAAGATTCTCCATTCACTCACCCACCTCCATCCCTGCAGTCTCTGGGGGCTCATGGCCTATAGGTCTTCCATGTTTTTGGGGCTCTCCTTGGAGATCTTTGACTTGTGAGAGGTTTTAAGGAGTGAAAAGTGGTGTTTCCCAATGGATATTTGCAATTTGGGAAGCCTTGATGTTTGAATTTGGGATTTTGGGAAGCCTGGAAAGTTTTAAGATTCTCCCTTCACTCACCCACCTCCATCCCTGCTGCCTCTGGGGGCTCATGGTCCTGCTGGGCTTCCATGTCTTCTCAGTTTTCCTTGGAGATCTTTGACTTGTGAGAGCCTTTAAGGAGTGAAAAGTGGGGTTTCCCAATGGATGTTTGGATTTTGGGAAGTCTGGATGTTTGAATTTGGGAATTTGGGGAGCCTGGAAAGTTTTAAAGGGTCCATTCTAATTCCCCCTCTTGCTCACCCCCCTCCTCTCCCACTGTGCTTCCACCTCTTCTTGGCTTTCCTTGGATATCTCTGACATGTGAGAGCCTTTAAGGAGTGCAAAGAGGAGCTTCCCAATGGATGTTTGGATTTTGGGAAGCCTGGCAGCTTTTAAGGAATCCATTCTGTGTCTTCCCAGCACCAGCCCAGCTCAGGGTTTTGTTTGCCCTGTAACACCTGCAGAGCTGCTGTTGTCTTGCAAAGCCAGGCCTTGTTCCAGGTGTATTTCCCAGTGGATATTTGTCCATGAGTGTGCTGGAGAGAGAGGGAAATGCTGTCAAAACCTTTCCCAGGAAGGCAGCAGCAAAGAGAGCTTTACAAAGTGCTACATCCTCCCCAAATTACCTCTGAGTGCTGAGACTTTCTTAGAAAATGTTGCTTTGGAATTATTTCTGTGGCTGGTGGTTTTCCAGGGTTTTTTTTTTTTTTTTTTGCAAAAGGGTCACCCAGGAGTCTGATTCCCATCCATTGGAATCTTACCTGGCATCCTCTAGAGCTGCTAAAATTCCTGCTGAAATTTGGGCAGTGGGTCAGGTCACTGAGCTGTTCCTGTCAAAATGCAGATTGATGGGGAGATGGACCCAAAAAACTGGGACAGGGTTGGTTTTAGGAGGTGTTTTCCTGACATGGGCTCAATCAAGGTTCTCTGTTGGGGTTTTGGAGAGGAATAGTTTCAGGGATTTGGGATAAGTTCTTATTTTGGGATTTATTTCTGGGAGCAAGAAGCTCTTTCCTGCAGGCTGGGAAGGTTAGCACTCACCTCAGGCAGCACTTGGAACTTTCCTTTATTCCCAGGGCTTGGAAGGTCTGTGGCTTAGTGGAATTGCTGCAAATCTGCTGGGTTTGGGGTATTTTTGGGAATCACAGAATCAGGGAATGGTTTGGGTTGGAAAGGACCTTAAAGATAATTTAGTTTTAACCCAAACCATGGGGAGGGACACAAGCTGGCCTTGGACACTTCCAGGGATGAGGCAGCCAAAAAATTCTGTGGGTAACCTGTGCCTTCCTTCCCCAAAATGCCAATCTAACCATACTAAACCCTACTGATTTTACTGTTGAAAACCAACAAATTACCACATACTGTACAAAACAAAAAAAAAAAAAAAAAAAAAAAAAAAAAAACTGGAAGCACCACCCACCTCCTTCCCTTGGAGCAATTCCAGGTCAGCTCAGGTGAAGGATCCAACCCCTCACAGAGCAAACCACACTGGGTTTCTCCTGCTCACTGCAAAACAAAAAAAAAAAAAAAAAAAAAAAAAAAAAACCAAACAAATTTTATTGTGGCTGCTCAGCAGCCGTGGGTGGAGGTATCAGTGGCAGCTTCACATTCTTGAGCTTCTTGGGAACACTTTCTGCTTGGCAGAGTATCAGGTTTAACAGCCAGGATCCCTCTTTGCTGCTTCCCTGTGGAATTCCTGGTGAGTTTTTGGTGCTGGCCCCAGGAATTGCTGTAGGAAGTGTTGGGCTTCGCTGTTTCAAACAGGATTTCATGTTTTTTTTAAGGTAATTTCACCTGCCCACATAGCTCAGCCATGGATGTTTCCTCATGGATATTCTCCTCTTCTCCTGGTGCCACTTTCCCTCCCACTGAGGATGGAATTGTGGAGGTTTGCAGTGGATATCAGGAGGATAAACCCCAAACTGAGCCTCTCTGATTTGTCTGTTGCCATCACCTTTTAAATTTCAGGGCTCAGCTTTTCAGCAAGAAAAAAGGGATGGGATGGGAAAAAGCTCCAGGACCATCAGTGTCGTTGGATTAGGGTTGATCTCCTGTGTGAGCTGGAATATTTAATTTCTTTTATTATTATTTTTGTTTATTTAGTTTCAGAGCAGAGTCCTCCAAACCTGGGGCAGTGTGTCCCTGCCATGGCAGGGCTGGAACAAAATGATCTTTAAGATCCTTTCCAACCCAAACCTGGGGTTCTGTGATTCCATAGAAACCAAAACAATTCTGAACATCCCATTTCACACCTTTCCACCCATTTTGCATCCTGCAGCATTTCTGGTGAAACTTTCTCACTGAAGAGAGCACAAATTGCTTTTTATAAGACCAAACCCCCATCCCTTGCTAAATTCCAAGCAAAATCCCAAAATTTTGCTTTAATTCCCACCAGCAGGAACCACAAGTTACTCCTCCACTCATCCAAACCCACTTATCTTTTTTAAAAAATAAAGAAAACAAAACTAAAATAGACATTTCTGAGCAGTTCTTGGATTGCAAGGGGCAGGTTGCCATGCCACTAAACAACTGTTTATTTGTTGAGGTTTTCAGCTAGAAAAGGATTGAGGGTAATTTTAACTTCCTATTTTAGCAAGTTTTGAACTGGAGGAAAAAAAACCAAAAAAAACCCTTTTGTGTCACAAATCCATGTTAAGGGTTGAATTGCCAGCCCATAAATCGCTTTAATCGAGTTTTCTGCTTCTTTCATATCACAAGGAAGGAGCCACATCCACCTGTTCCCTTGGAAGTTTTACCCATGGCCAATTCCCAGAGCAAAGGGGAGCAGGAGGGAGGAAAAGCTTCCACCACATGGTTTAAGTTGAGAGATTTTTCTGTGCCAGAGCTGAGTGTAAAATGTCAAAGGATTTGACCTCCATGCACAGAAAAAGGAGATTCCGACCTCAACTCACCCCTTGCTTTGTGCCGAAGGAAAAAAAAAAACAGACAGAGCCATGTGAGCTGTGCTGAGGAGTTTAGAGCCTTGAGAAGCATTTAAATTTATATTTATATTTATATTTATATTTATATTTATAAAAATATTTATATTTATATTTAAAAATAAAAATAAAAATAAAAATAAAAATAAAAATAAAAATAAAAATAAAAATAAAAATAAAAAATAAAAATAAGAATAAAAATAAAAGTAAAAGTAACAATTAAAATTAAAATTAAAATTAAAATTAAAATTAAAATTAAAATTAACTATAAATGTAAATATAATTATAAATATAATTATATAAAAATAAAAATAAATGTAAATGTAAATAAATATAACTATAAATATAACTATAAATATAACTATAAATATAACTATAACTATAAATATAAATATAAATATAAATATAAATATAAATATAAATATAAATATAATTATAATTATAATTAGAAATAGAAATAGAAATAGAAATAAAAAGAAATAGAAATAGAAATTAAATATAGATATAAATATAGATATAGATATAATATAGATATAGATATAAATATAAATATAAATATAAATATAAATATAAATATAAATATAAATATAAATCTATCTGTCTTTCTATTAATGTTGAGTTTCTCCCAACACCAGCCTGGATCAGCCCCTAAATCCACAATCCCTCATTTTACAGAGTGGGTAACTCCAAAAAATATGAACATAAAATTCCTTTATAGCTGATTTTTTTGTGGGGCCAACAGAAATATTTGAAAATTCAGGCCCAGAAGATCGATAAATTGCATCAATAATTTGCATTAAAAAATGGGGTTAGGGATATCATCCAAAAATATGCAATTAAATAACTTTTTTTTTTTTTTTTTTTTTTTATTAAATTAGCCCAAAAAGTATTCACAGAATCATAAAACCAGAAATTATTTGGGTTGGAAAAGAACCTTAAAACCAACCAAGGACACCTCCACTGCTCCAGGCTCCTCCAAGCTCCATCCAACCTGAATATTCTCCACTGTTTTCCAACTCTTTGGATGTTTTCACTTGGGGATTTATTAATTATTTATTGAAACATAAATTAAATCAAACTATTTCCTTTAGGGAAAACAAATAATCACTTTAAGCTACGCCTCTGGTTCTTTTTTTTTTCAGGCTTTGATAACCTTAAAATCCCCGAGTTTGCTTTTTTTTTTTTTTTTTTTTTTTTAAAGCAAATTTTGTAACCTTAGATGTTCACTTTCCCACTTTTATGACCAAATCTAAAATCCCTGGAAATGAGAGGCTGGAATAAAATTGCTGACAGCTCTTGAAGGGAAGAATTAGCCCTGCAAGCAAAGCAAGGGAGATCATTTTAACCTCAGCTCTTTGAATGAACACCAAACACGAGGGCTGAGGGATTATTTTGTTTGAGCCAGGCTTTTGTCTTGCTCCAGGTGCAGCACACTTTGTTTTAGAGACATTTCAAGGTCCTTGCTATCAGGATCTTGGAGAAAAAAAAAAAAAAAAAAACACAGCCTGGGTTTATCAGGGTTCCCAGGAACTGGTGAAAAGCAGGAGAGTCAAGGGCAGCCCTGGAAACAGGGAATTACAAAAGCTTTGTTCCTTCTCTGCCTGGATCAAGCCTCAAATTTTGAATATTTCCATTTTTAATTTTGCTTCATAGGCTGTGCATTGATGGAACCAGAACTTGCAGCGTTTCAGGAGGGATTTTTGCTTTTTTCCACGTTTTGCTGCTGGAAAATGCAGTTTCCAGGAGATTTGGGGCGTTGGGATTGATGTGCTGGCAGCTCCCAGACAGAGTCCCAGGATCAGGGAATTCCCAGCTCTTCAAAACTTCAAAACTGATAATTCCCATTTCCCATGGACACTCTGGTGTCTCCCTGTGTTTTCCCAGCAGATCATCCCCTTCCCACTGGATTTAAAACTTTTCCATCCCAAAAAACATTTCATGGAAATTCAAGCCAGTGCTGCCTGAGCTTGGCATTTTCCTCTCAGCTCCTTCCTGCCCTGGATGGGGCTGGATCCAGCACTCCTGGATGTTCCCCACACCACAATTTGGGTCATGTCCATCCTGACCAGGGAAAATCCCCTTTAATGACTCCTCTTCCATCTCCTGGAGTGGGAATTTCCACTGGGATCCTGCTCTGGATGAGGAAAAAATTTACAAATCTCCTGTGTGGGGAAAAGGAGCTGAAGCCACCCCATGGGGTGGATTTGGAGCTTCAATGCCACAGGAAATCTGTGGAAGTGAGGATGATTTCCCAAAATATTTTGCCAACCAGATCTGTGAAGTTGACAGAGCTCCAAGTGGCTCCATCAAAAAAAAAAAAAAAAAAAAAAAAAGGGAATTTCATGGAGAGAAATATCTTTTTCCTGAGAGTGCAGGATGTGATTTGCAATTATTGCTTGGCAGATAATATTGATATAGAATTCCATCAGTAGCTTTCTTTTCAAGTTTTCAAAGTTTTCCTTTTCAAGGAGCATTTCTGAGGTGCCATCAGCTGCAGATTGATCCGTTTGTGGTGTCACAAACCAGTTTGCATCCAAACTGATGAGCACACGAGCTGGGTTAGCACACCCAGAACAATTCCTCTGGAATTCTGGCCCATGGAAACCCACTCTGGGGAAAAATCCCTGCTTTTTCACACCTCCCTAATGCAAATATGGATATAAACCTGCTGTTTCATGGAATTATGGAATGATTTGGGTTGGAAAGGATTTGAAAGATGATCTCTGTGGCTGCCCCTGGAAGTGTCCAAGGCTGGGCTGGACAGGGTTTGGAGCAGCCTGGGGTGATGGAAGTGTCCCTGCCCTAGATCTGGAAACCATTCCATGATCCTCTAAGGTGTGCATAATAAACTAAATAACTGCAGTTATTACATAATTATTATATATTAATATATTGTCCTTTTTTTTTTTTTTTTGGCTCTACCCCTCCACATCATTTTTTACCCCTTAGATTATAGATCTACCCCTTAGATTTACCCCTTAGATTACAGATTTATATCTATCATTCCATCCCCTGTGGAATGGGGCTCCTCACAGCAGGAGCCACATCTTCCATTGGATTTGGGAATTCTGTGATTCCATTTGGATCCTCCCCAAAGGCTGATTTGGACAGGGATAAAATCCAGTGACTGTCTCAGCTGTGACACAGCACAGGGGTGGTGACAGCTCAGGAATGGGAGCAGCCTTAGGAATTCCAGCTGTGGCATCAGGAATCTCCTTTTTTCCCTGGGAGGAACTTGAGGCAGAACAATCTGGGACAGCACAGGTGGGAAACACAGAGGAATGGTTTAAAGGAGGGGTTGGCAGAGGCAGATTAATTCAGTTTTCCAGAAGAAAGGAGGAGAGGAAGGATAATTCCAGTCTGCAGAGAGGCTCAGCAGCAGGGAGGGAGCAGAACCATTTGGTGCTGGCTCCAGAACAAGCTGTCATGCTCTGAGCTGTCAATGAATTTCTGCTGGAGATGAGGAGATGGTTCCTGAGCATCAGAGCAGCCCTGGATGTCTGCCAGGGGCTCTCAGACACACAGAGATGGAAGTTCAGATGGATTTTGCTCTCTGAGTGAGCGTGGCTGGGCTGCAAGGCCCAGGAGATGCTCTCCAGACCCAAATTTGCTTCCATTCAATCAATTCCCTGCACTGGCTTCATCCAGGGAGTTTGAGTTCTCCAGGAGAGGCAGGAGAATGCTTGGGATCTTTGCTCTGGAGCCAGGCTGGGAGAGCTGGGAATATTCACCTGGAAAAGGATCCAGGGAGAGCTCAGAGCCCCTGGCAGGGCTGGAGAGGGGCTGGGGAAAAGGCAGGGAGGGACAGGACACAGGGAATGGCTTCAGAGTAGGGTTTGATGGGATCTTGGGAATTAGGAATTGTTCCCTGGGAGGGGCTGGGATGGAATTGCCAGAGCAGCTGTGGCTGCCCCTGGATCCCTGGAATGTTCAGTTCCAGGTTGGACACTGGGGCTGGAGCAATGGGACAGTGGGAGGTGTCCCTGCCATGGCAGGATGAGCTTTAAACTCCCTCCCAAGCCAGGGATTCCCTGGTTTTGTGATCCTGAGCTGGAATAAACCCCCAGGGATCACCCAGTCCCACCTGTCCCTGCCCAGATCCCCCAAAATCCCATCCTGGGCATCCCTGGCAGCTCCTGGAGCTGTGGCAACCTCGGGGCCAGGACCTTTGAAAAGGCTGGGAGAGCTGGGATTGTTCACCTGCACAGGAGAAGCTTTGGGCTGAGCTCAGGGTGGCCTTGCAGGGCCTGAAGGAGCTGCAGGAAACAGGGAGAGAGACAATTCCCAAGGGCTGGAGGGACAGGACACAGGGAATGGAGGGACAGGACACAGGGAATGGCTTCAGAGTAGGGTTTGATGGGATACTGGGAATTAGGAATTGTTCCCTGGGAAGGGCTGGGATGGAATTGCCAGAGCAGCTGTGGCTGCCCCTGGATCCCTGGAATGTTCAGTTCCAGGTTGGACACTGGGGCTGGAGCAATGGGACAGTGGGAGGTGTCCCTGCTCATGGTTTGTGTTGGAATGGGATGAGCTTTAAGGTCCTTTCCAACCCAAACCATTCCTTGACTCCAGAATCCCACGAGTCTCAACCCTTTCCTCTGTTTTAGCTCAATCTCAAGATAAAACCTTTCCCTGCAAACTCCCCATTCCCATGTGAACCTCCAGGTCCTCAGCAATTCCCTGGATAAATCCCATTTGTGCTGGAGCCTCCATTGCCTCTCCAGCACCAGGATCTGTCTGGATCCTGCAGGATTCCTCCCCTTCAGCCACGGGTTTGTGCCTCCTTCATCCTCTCCCACACAGGGCAGAGCCAGGTGAGGATCCAATTCCTCAACACCTGCCCAGCAACATTCCCAGCTCCAGGGCCTCAGCTTTGCTCAAGAGCCTCATATCCAGCTTGGAAAAAACCAAACCAAACCAAACCAAACCAAACCAAACCAAACAAACAAACAAAAAAAAAAAAAAAAAAAACAAAAAAAAAAAAACAAAAACAAAAAAAAAAAAAAAAAAAAAAACAAAAAAACCAAAAAACCAAAAAAAACCCAACAAAACAAAAAGAAACCAACCAAAACCAAAGAAAACACAAAAAACAAAAACCAAAAAAAAAACCACAAACAAAGAACAAAAAAAAAACCAAACCAAACCAAACAAAAAAATAAAAATAAAAAAAATAAACCAAACCAACCAAAAAAAAAAAACAAACCCTTGAAATTGTTTGTCTTTTCCATCTCCTAATGGAAAGAGTTATGTCATGGTGGTTAATCCACAAGATTTCCAAGTGTCGATTTATTTATTTGAGATACCAATCTTCATATTCCAAATGCCTGGCACTTCCTGGGCTTGGAAAAGCAGCAGATGAAGCAGCAAATATGTTCTCAGTTCCCAAACAACACCTCCACCTCCAGCAATCTTTCTCCTGCTTTTTTTTCCCACCACAAGGAGCATCCTCAAGGACAACTCTAAATAACAAAAAGGAAATCTTGGGTTTCAAGCAGAGAAGTTGAGAGATTTGTATTTTGTTCTATGATTTAACACTAATCCCATTATTTTTTAGGTAAATGATTGAGAGTTTGATTTTTTTACAGAGTATTTAGGAAAACTCAGGAAGCAGGAAAGTGTTTCAGGAGGATTCAGGAGGTCAAATCATGGAGAAACCCATCCCAGCTATGGAGCTGCCTTTGGAAAACCCTCTTCCTGAATTTTTAGGCAGCTCTAAAATTGGGCAGCTCATGCCCAGGCACAGTTGTATTTTCATTAATCAGTCCATGTCTTTTACCAGGGCAGAGCTGATGGATGCTGAGAGCAGAGCTGGCAGGCAGGGACAAGAATTCCCAGCTCAGTTTTGGGCTTGCACAGCGATTCCTCCTGGTTTGTTTGTTTGGTTTGATCCCCTTCCACTGCCCTGAGCCCTTCTCCGTTATGTCCTTGGGAAAGTGGAGCTGATCTCTGACCCAGGGCAGGGATTTTGTGCCAGAGAATTTCCTGGGCTCACTCCTTGCTCCTTTATCTCTCACTTCTCCACAGTGGAGCCTCTGCCTGTTCTCCTCATTTTTGGGGCAGCATCTTTCAGGGCATTTCTGTCCCCTGGGGCTCTTCCTTTTCCATGGAAACATCTCAGTCTGGCTTCCTGCTCTTTCCCAAGATTAATCCCATCTCATCCTGGAGGTGTTTAAAGTAAATATCTCTGCCTGGATGTTGGATATAAACTGGATATTGGGCAGGAATTGCTCCCCAAGAGATTGGGGAGGCCCTGGGATGGAATTCCCAGAGAAGCTGTGGCTGCCCCTGGATCCCTGGAAGTGTCCAAGGCCAGGCTGGAGCAATGTGGACAATGGAAGGTGTCCCTGCCATGTCCCTTCTGATCCAAACCATTCCCTGATTCTCAAGTTTGGGTGGCAAACATTCAGCATTTGAGGTTTTCTCATGTTTGGGGTTATTCCCCACTGGCCCTCAAAGCTTTTTTTTGGCCTTTGAATGTCCCAGTCATGAGGAAGATGAAAAGCACTGATTGCAAAACCCTGGTAAATCAAATCTCCCTGAGTTCTTTGCAGACAAACCCAGTTTCTTTCCACAGTGTTCTCCTCTTTAATCCCCTCTTGGCAGAACACACCAAGGTTTGGCTACCAGAGCTCAAATTACCTTCCCTGGTAAATAAAACAAACCAAAAAAAATAAATAAATAAGGGCTCCTTTCCCTAAAAACAAACAGCTTCTCCTTCACCTGGTGCTGCCCAGGTGCCAGAAGATCCCACCTGGATTTTGTAATTGAAGCTGCTCTTTGCCCTCAAATCCTGAATTGAACATCTCCAAACTTGAGCTGTTGTTGGGGGCCAGGGAACAGGGACAGGAGGAGAGGAAATAGGAAAAGCTGTGCCAGGGGAGGTTTAATTGGATAATTAGGAAAAATTTCTTCCTGGGAAAGGCAGTCAGGCCTTGGAAGGGGCTGCCCAGGGAGGGTCTGGATGTGGCACTCAGTGCTCTGGGCTGGGTGGGCATCAGGCACGAGATCTTGGAGCCTTAATTCTGGAATTCTGGGATTTATCCAAGGCTTGGGGGGGCTCCTTTCAGGCCTTTAAGAGGACATGGCATGAAGCAGGATCATTCCTCAGGAGCACAGGTGGTGCCAGAGCTCACAGGGCTCCTTTTATGTGGCTGAGTACACACAACACCCTGAGCAAACTGCTGGCTGAGCTCTGCTGGGTGCTCAGCCCATCCTGACCCCAGCACATGGGGATGGTTCACAGGGAGACACAACGGGCTGGGATGTGCTGCAGGAGGCAATCAGTGACCTGAGAATCAAAGAGGCTCCATCTGCCCATCCCCAGCCTGTTTGTACAACTCTGCTCTTAAAAGCATCCAAAAACAAAAGGATATTCAAGAGGGCCATTTTAAAAAAAAATCGTGGGTTTGCTCTCAGGTTGGGTTTGATTTCCACAGCAAGAAATTCCTCCAGGTCAGAGGTTTCTTTGGTTTGTCTGTGTGGGGCAAAATGTTCAGTTCAGTATCAGGGATTTGATTCTGGGAGCTTCCAGGGTTTGGTGCTGAGCTTCAGGAACTTTCAGGGATATTTACCCAAAGAGCTGTTTGGAATGTCTTTGGTTAGGTAGATAAAAATGGGATTGAAATAATTGGAAGTAGAAATTATTGGTATTTTTTTCTTTAAGGAACCTTGAATCTCATCTATTCCCACCCCAGCCATGGGGACACCTCCCACTGTCCCAGGCTGCTCCAGCCCCAGTGTCCAACCTGGAACTGAACATTCCAGGGATCCAGGGGCAGCCACAGCTGCTCTGGAATTCCATCCCAGCCCCTGCCAGGGAACAATTCCTAATTCCCAGTATCCCATCAAACCCTACTCTGAAGCCATTCCCTGTGTCCTGCCCCTCCATTCCCTGTGTCCTGTCCCTCCATCCCCTGGGAATTGTCTCTCTCCCTGTTTCCTGCAGCTCCTTCAGACCACACTGAGCTCACCCCAAAGCTTCTCCTCTCCAGGTGAACATTCCCACTTCTTCTTGGCCTTTTGCACTTCTAATTGTAATTATTAATTATTTTACATCACTTGGCCAATTTGGGCTCTCTCAGCTTCTTGCAAATTAAATCCAGGTGATCAACACCAACAAAAAACTGAAACCAAAATTCCTTTGCATGGGAAAAATTCCTGTAAATTGCTGCATCCTCTGTAGGAAAGACAACACAGAGTGAAGGACAGCTCTTGATTTGGTGAGGGTGGAGATTTACAGCTGGCTGGGCAAGGGGAGCACTGCTGGTGCTTTCAGCTCTCATTGCATAAAGGTGGATTTCATTTTGCAAATGAAAGAGAGAAAGGAAAGGGAAGGAAGGAAGGAAGGAAGGAAGGAAGGAAGGAAGGAAGGAAGGAAGGAAGGAAGGAAGGAAGGAAGGAAGGAAGGAAGGAAGGAAGGAAGGAAGGAAGGAAGGAAGGAAGGAAGGAAGGAAGGAAGGAAGGAAGAAGGAAGGAAGGAAGAAAAAGAAAAAGAAGAAAGAAAGAAAGAAAGAAAGAAAGAAAGAAAGAAAGAAAGAAAGAAAGAAAGAAAGAAAGAAAGAAAGAAAGAAAGAAAGAAAGAAAGAAAGAAAGAAAGAAAGAAAGGAGAAAGAGAAAGAGAAAGAAGAAAGAGATAGAAAGAAAGAAAGAGAAAAGAAAGAAAAAGAAGAAAGAGAAAGAAAGAAAGAAAAGAGAGAAAAAGAAAGAGAGAGAGAAAGAAAAAAGAAAGAAAGAGAGAAGAAAGAAAGAGAGAGAAAGAAAAGAAAGAAAGAAAGAGAAAGAGAAAGAAAGAAAAAAGGGAGAGGAAGAAAGAGGGAGGAAAAGGCAGAGAGGGAGAGGGAGAGAGGAAGAAAGAGAGAGAGAAAGAAAGAAAGAGAAAGAAAGAAAGAAAGAAAGAAAGAAAGAAAGAAAGAAAGAGAAAAAAGAAAGAAAGAAAGAAAGAGAGAGAGAAAGAAAGAAAGAGAGAAAGAAAGAAAGAAAGAAAGAAAGAAAGAAAGAAAGAAAGAAAGAAAGAAAGAAAGAAAGAAAGAAAGAAAGAAAGAAAGAAAGAAAGAAAGAAAGAAAGAAAGAAAGAAAGAAAGAAAAGAAAGAAAAGAAAGAAAAGAAAAAAGAAAGACAAACAGCTGTGCTAATCCCTGTGCTTGTTTGATCATGTTCAGAGGCTCCCGTGGCAGGGCAGGGTTTGTTTCAGGAGGGCGGTGCCTGCTGAGGGCACGGCCGTGTGATTTCTGTATTTGTACATGAAACATTTCCCCGAGATGGAATTCCTTCCCTCCTGCACTGGGAATAAAGAGCCTTTAGAGCCGAGCTGCTGCAGCCAGCCAGCACAGGAGGGCTGTTGGGGCAAGATGGGGCAAATGGAAATGTGTCTGAGCTGGCTGCTCCACCCAGCCTCTCATCTTTAGAGAGAAAAAAAAATAAATAAATAAAATCCTAAATGTTTCCAAAAAGTGAGAGAGGCCAGGTCTGCTGAGCACAGCCGGTCTGCAGGCACCTGCCCAAGGAGCTGAGCTTGGCTGGTGCATCCTCCTCTGATTTATGGTGTGTGTGTGTCTTAAGCCTTAAATTGTTGAGTCTCTGGCTGCAGTGGGATCAGGGGAGGGCTGAGGGTGAGAGCTGGCGCTGACTCAATCCCAATCTCACACCTGCCTGAGACAATGAGGGCCTTGTTGCACCCATCCCCACACAGGCTGTCATCCCTGCTGCTGCTTCAGGTTGGGAGGAGGGGAGAAAATAAAGAGGGGGACTGAGGGAGTGCTGTGTCCTGGGATGGAGCATATCCCTCTTTTCTGTGTGGGAAAATATATTGACAGACCTGGAGGGAGATTATTTAGTGACAGGATAAAGGGAAGGGCTTCAGGCTGAGAGTAGGTTTAGATTCAATGTCAGATGTTTGCCTTGGTTCTTCATCCTTGCTCTCATGGTCTCCCTTCAGCCACTCCTTGTGCTCCAGCTGTGCAGTACAGATGTTTTAGAGGTGCTGGAATGGTTCAGAACCTTTCCCTGCCTTTTCTGTTTTGTCATTTCTGGTGGCACAGAGGGAGGCAGGAGGTGCCCACCTGTCCTGGGCAGTTTTTAATTTAATCTGTTCATGTAGGAAAGGAGAGGGAACAGCTCAGGCTGGGCCAGGGCAGGCTCAGGGTGGGCACAGCAGGAATTTGCCCATGGAAAGGGAGCTCAGGGGTTGGAAGTGCCCAGGGAGGTTTGCAGTGCCCATCCCTGCAGGTGTCACCTGCACGTGGCACTCAGAGCTCTGGGCTGGGGACAAGGTGGGGACAGGGCACAGCTGGGACTGCCTGGGCTGGGATTTGGGATTCTCCAGCCCTAGGGAACCTGGAATTCTGTGATATTGTCCCTTCAACCTGGACTCCCACAGGCAGCAGCAGGAATTTGCCCATGGAAAGGGAGCTCAGGGGTTGGAGCTGCCCAGGGAGGTTTGCAGTGCCCATCCCTGCAGGTGTCACCACTCAGGGTGACAAGGTGGGGACAGGTCACAGCTGGGACTGGATGATTTTGGAGATTTTTCCCAACCTCAGTGATCCTGGGATTCTCTGATTTTGCCATTCTTGCTGCCCCAAAACATCATCTTGAGCAGCAAAGTAGGGAGGGGAAAAAGAGAGCCAGGAAGCTCTACCCAGCAGGATGGAAAAGGGTCAGCACTAGAGCAGAACAACTTTCTGCTCTCTGCCCTTGCCCCTTGCTGGGTTGGTCTCCAAGGGAAACAAAAGCTAAATTTTTCGAGGGGTGAACACAAAGCTGCCGGTGCCTGCACGCCTTTGTTTGAGCACCCAGGAAAAAGGCCCGAGGTGAGAAACACAGACAGCAGCTCGATGTTATCTCCTCCAGAGCCCAAGCCCAGGCCAGTGGTGGCCACTCTCCAGCTCTGCTGGGCTCGTGGCGAGCAGGAATGGCTCCTTCACCCTCCCCAAACAGCATTTCTGCCCCGGGGCCCAAATCCTTCCAACGTTTGCCTGGGTAATTGTCTGGCTTTGCCTCCTGGTGCCTCATGCTGGGCTTATCTGGGAGTTTAGGCTGGCTCAGAGAGAGGGTGAGGATGGGGAAAAGCTGCTGGAGGACAGGGGGTGAACCCTTTCCTATTTAAATCCCTGGCAGGAGGTGCCAGTGCAGCTCCAAAATCATTTTGGGATGGCGGTGGGGAAAAAATGAGTAATGCAGCATCTTAATTGAAGCAGATGAAAGAGCTGCACAAATAAACAATTTTTTTTTTTTTTTTTTTTTTGTTGTTTTGTTTCTCTGGCAGCCTCAAAATATCAACAACTGCAAAACAACACCAGTAAATGTATAATTCTGGATGAATGCAAACTAATTGTTTCCAAATGTTGTTGGGTTTTTTTAACTGTGGAAATGCAGATATATTAAAAAAAATTAAATTCAATAAGAATAATTTTATTTTTGAAGTTTTTCCATCCTGACCAAATCACCAATATAATCAACAGCAACCTTGGTTTTTTTTGTCATTGCGTTGGAATTTTACATTAAACATAAAAATATTTGCTCTTAGCCCTATTTAAATAATATTTGCTTACATATCAAGATTATGTTTAGCTTTGAGATCGTTTCTGAAATGGGAAAAAGTTCCTTTTACTCATAGTGATGACTTGGGACTCTCCTTGCCACAGCTGCCCAAAACTGCTCAGCTCAGCACATTGGGGGCAGTTCAGATGTGTTCAGCTGAGTTTTTTTAAAACTTTTTGATGTTTCAGAGGTTCAGAACTGCTAAGGGAGAACAAGAATTTTACAGGATATTTTAGGGCAGACGGGCTGGTTGTGGGGTTGTGTTTGAAAAGAGATTTTAGCAAGATGGGCTTTTCAAATCCAGAAGTTTTTGTAGCTGAAAGTCAGGTTTTGGTAGCTAAAGGTCAATTTTTGGTAGCTAAAGGTCAATTTTGAAGTTGTTTAATACAGAAAGTGAAACTCCTGTTTGTGTGAAACATTTCCCATTCCACAAAAGAAACCTTCCTCAGCCTGGCAGAACAGCAGCACGTTGTTGGTTAATGCTGGCAGTTACTGTGTTTCTTCCACACCGGGACATTTTGCAACATTTGACAAGTGTTGACACTTCTTTTCCTTCCACGCTGTTATTCCTCACCCCACCCTTGCTGCTCACACCTCCCTGCACAAAAACCAGGAGTGGGGAGAGGGATGGAAGGACCCAAAATTTAGGGAAGCAGGACAGGGATTGTCCCTCCAGGGCTGTGTCCAGTTGTGGCTCCTGCAGGAGAGCCCTGGAGGGGCTGGAGGTCCCAGGGCAGGGAAAGCTGGGCTGGAGGAAGGGGCTGGGAATGGAGCCTGGAAAAAAAAAGAGGCTCAGGGGATGTAGAAAAAAAAAAAAAAAAAAAAAAAAAAAAAAAAAAAAAGGGAGAAGTCACCAGGTGTGTCAGAGCTGTGGTTTCATCTCTGCTGTCAGGATTTGCCCTCCTGCAGCTCAGGTGGATGTGGAGCTGAGGTTCCCACTGCTCCCTGTGCTTCAGGAAACCAAAATAACAAGAGGAAAACTGATCAGGAAACAGCATTGAAATTAGGATCAAATGGATTGAGGGAGCTGGGAAGGGGCTCAGCCTGGAGCAAAGGAGGCTCAGGGGGACCTTGTGGCTCTGCACAACTCCCTGACAGGAGGGGCAGGGAGGGGGGGACAGGGACAGGAGGAGAGGGAACAGCCTCAGGCTGGGCCAGGGCAGGCTCAGGGTGGGCACAGCAGGAATTTGCCCATGGAAAGGGAGCTCAGGGGTTGGAAGTGCCCAGGGAGGTTTGCAGTGCCCATCCCTGCAGGTGTCACCTGCACGTGGCACTCAGAGCTCTGGGCTGGGGACAAGGTGGGCATGGGGCACAGCTGGGACTGCCTGGGCTGGGAGGGCTTTTCCAGCCTCAGGAATTCCAGAATTCTGTCTGCTTTTCCCAAGTCCCCACAGGAAAAGCTCCAGGAGAAGGGGCAGGGACGTGTCCAGGTTTGGGACATCAGCAGCTGCCCCCAGGTCTCCTCCCAGCATCACTGACAGGTAGCACAGGTGAATCCCCTTTTTTGGGATTTTTCTGTGGGCAGTCTGTGGCCAGAGCATTTCTGACTGATCCCTGAGCATCCCCAGCCCTCTGCTTCTTCAGGCCTGTCACTTTTGGCACCTTGCTTTGCAAAGACACTCAAGGGTTTCTGTGTGGGTTGATTTTATTTTCTTCTCCTTTGTCACCTCCAAGCTCCTGTTCCCTTTCCCTTCAGGTTTAGAACAATCTTGTTCTGAGCAGGGACAGCACCCAGGGAGCAGCTGGAGCTGCCCCAGGAGGGATTTGGGATGGATTTTAGGGCAAGGTTCTTCCCCCAGAGGGTGCTGGGCACTGCCCAGGCTCCCCAGAGCTCCAGGAGCTGCCAGGGATGCCCAGGCTGGGATTTTGGGGGGGCTGGGACTGGATGATCCTTGTGGGTTTATTCCAGCTCAGGATATTCCATAATTCCATAAAATCCATCAGAAGGACGTTTCCATGTGTCCAGCAGAGCAGATGTTCCAGCTGAGCTGGACCCAGCACATCTCAAACCTTTATCCCACAATCAGTGCAAAATGAATCTTTGTTTTCCTGGATGAATCCTGGTCCCCTTGGCTGTGGCCCTGCAGCCTCTCTGCTCCAGGGTGGCTCAGGGGACAGGTCCTGCTGTCACCTCCCATGGTCACAGTCAGGTGGAAGGGGCTGCTGCAGTGCTCAGGGATTTCAGAGAGGAAGCAAAGCATTTCTTCATTGGCACTTGAAATGGATTTCTGGCCTGAATGCCCCTGACAAGGCTCTGAGCTTTCCCTTTCAGCTCCTGGCCTTGATCATTCTCCATCTGGGTTCTGCAGAGCTCAGATCAGCCTGAGAGTTTTGGGGAGCAGGTCCCTTAGGAGGGTTTTCAACAAGCCTGCTTTAGTTTAGGACCATAACAAGCAACAGCTCCTCAGTTAACTTTTAAAACACAACCTGTGTGTGGTTCTACTCAAACTGCCTGCACCAAGAGATGTTCTGGTGGAGAAGACCTTACCTCCCCTTAAAAATCAGGGTAAAATCAAAGCTGCACTCTGGAGAGGGGTTTGTTCAGCAGCATTTCTCTCAAGGTGACCTCAGCTGTTCAAGTATGAAGGTTGCATTTGATATGTCACTTATTTCCTCAGTCAAATGAGCCAGGGTGTCTTTAGATCATCAGAGATCTGCTCATTACCAAAAGTTGTTTTTAATCCTGATCTGTGATGGGATTTAAAAGAATCCAAGCAGATTTTCGTTTGCCATCCTGAATGAGGGTTTGGGGGGTGACTCTGTGCCCCTGGATGAATTCTCCTTTATTAGTTTATAAGCTTTCTTCTGAGCACTTGGGATGGCATCATGAAAGTGGAAATGGCTGTCATCTTCAAAGGCCTCTTTTATACTGACTAAACTTCACCTTACCCACTCGTATTAATAATCTATTGCCATCCTAATTAGTTCACATCAAGGTCAGTGTTTGGGGGGGGATAAAATGACTGTGAGCTCCAGAGAATGAGTTTTTCTTCCACTGCTTTCATGCTGGAAAAGAGGAGGGAGCAGTGAAAGTGGAAAAGAGGAGATTGATGAGGACTTTTTGTTTATCTTCAGGCTAAAGGACTTGGATATGGAGTAATTAGTTCACACCATCAGGAGCAACCTGTGAGGCAGCTGAGGCCACGTTGTGTTCACCCATTTATCACCCAGTGAGCTGCAGAAACTTCATTCAGTTCTCCTTTTCTTTAAGGCATTGATTTTCCAGTGGGAATAACACACCCAAGGGGCTTTCAGCCTCTTGAAATGCAGACCCAGAGCTGGAAATGTTTGACTGGGACAGGAACTCGTGGTTGCCCCTGGATCCCTGTTCAGTTCCAGGTTGGACAGTGGGGCTGGAGCAGCCTGGGACAGGGGGAGGTGTCCCTGCCATGGATGGGGTGGGATAAGATGAGTTTTAAGGGGATCAGAAAACCCTCCCAGGAGCAGCAGGGCTGGGTCCAGCCCATGGCTGTGCAAGCTTTGCCCATGAGAGGAAGGTGCAGCTTTGGCACCGTGACATAAGCTGGATTTAAAGCTCTTGGAGTGTCCAAAGGAGGGACATGAGGATGGTGAAGGGTCTGGAGGGGTTGAGGGAACTTGGATTGTCCAGCTGGAGCAGAGGGGAGAATCCCTGGGATTGCAGCTCCTCAGAGGGACAGCTCTGATCTCTGCTCTGGCACAGGGACAGCACCCAGGGACAGGCTGGAGCTGGGCCAGGAGGGATTTGGGATGGATTTTAGGGCAAGGTTCTTCCCCCAGAGGGTGCTGGGCACTGCCCAGGCTCCCCAGAGCTCCAGGAGCTGCCAGGGATGCCCAGGCTGGGATTTGGGGGGGGCTGGGACTGGATTGATGATCCTTGTGGGTTTATTCCAGCTCAGGATATTCCATGATTTAATCACATGTCTGCACACAGTGACTCAGTGTGACTTCCAGGTGCTGGCTCAGGGAATATCTCTCCATTTCCTTTAGTCTTGCTTCACCCCATGAAAAAGAAACTTTGAGGTGCATCCAGGCTGGGATTCATTTTCCTGAGCTCCCAGCCATCTGTACATTGTGTGTCTGTGTCTGACACAGTCATCGGGTATCTCTGCCATCGAGGAGGGAAAACAGCTGTTCCTGGGCTGTGATTCACCCTCCTGGCTCGGCTGGGATGTCTCCCTTAGGGTGAAACAACTTGAACCCCACAAGTGTCTGCTCTGCCCTGCTGGCAGCAGAGTCTGCAGTCTAGACAGGTAGCTCCGAGGTCAGCAGCTGCAGGTGGAGCTCCGGGGTGGGCTGGGTGCTGCAGTTGTTACATGAGCACACCATCGGTCTGTGTTTGCAGGGCTCCATTCCCCTGCCCGGGGCTCATTCCCCCGAGCTCTGCCCCCCACGCTCCGGGCTGGGATGGGAATTGAGAGCACAAAGCACAGAAAGGAGCCCCGGGCGGGTGAACTCCCCCTGCCGGGGTGACACCAGGTCATTCTCACGTGTCTGACTCAGCTGAAACCGAGCCTTGCTCTCCCCGTGCTCCAGCTAAAACCGGGATTACAGGGATTCCTTAGGGGGCATCCAGGAATTCATCAGCAAAGAGGAGAGAGAGGAGTGTGGCACCTGGAGGGCACAGCTGGGGCTGGAAGTGGCACCTGGAGGGCACAGCTGGGACAGGAGGTGGCACCTGGAGGGCACAGCTGGGGCTGGAGGTGGCACCTGGAGGGCACAGGTGGGGCAGGAGGTGGCACTTGGAGGGCACAGGTGGGACAGGAGGTGGCACCTGGAGGGCACAGCTGGGGCAGGAGGTGGCACCTGGAGGGCACAGCTGGGACAGGAGGTGACACCTGGAGGGCACAGCTGGGACAGGAGGTGGCACCTGGAGGGCACAGCTGGGGCTGGAGGTGGCACCTGGAGGGCACAGCAGGAGGTGGGGAGGGCTGGAGGTGGCACCTGGAGGGCACAGCTGGGGCAGGAGGTGGCACCTGGAGGGCACAGCTGGGACAGGAGGTGGCACCTGGAGGGCACAGCTGGGACAGGAGGTGGCACCTGGAGGGCACAGGTGGGACAGGAGGTGGCACCTGGAGGGCACAGGTGGGGCAGGAGGTGGCACCTGGAGGGCACAGCTGGGGCAGGAGGTGGCACTTGAGGGCACAGGTGGGACAGGAGGTGGCACCTGGAGGGCACAGCTGGGACAGGATGTGGCACCTGGAGGGCACAGCTGGGGCAGGAGGTGGCACCTGGAGGGCACAGCTGGGGCTGGAGGTGACACCTGGAGGGCACAGGTGGGGCTGGAGGTGACACCTGGCCGGGTTTGGCTCCCACAGGTGATTCCCCTCCAGGTCGGAGAGTTTGGGTTTGTCCCTGCGGATTGACGGGAGCAAGAAGGGACCAGTGGCTGCTCCAGCAGGTGCCACCCCCTTGTCCCTGAGCGGGTCACCAGGGGCCCTGTCACCTCCCAGAGGTGATAACAGCTGCCTGCCGCCACCCCTGTGCTGTGTCCCCGTGTCCCGCTGTCCGTCTGAGCTCCGGGACAGACTCACAGACAGGGCAGGGCACGGCGGCTCCTCCCGGGAGCAGCAGAGGGGAAGGTCAAGACTGAATTTTATTATTTTTTTTTTAATTTAATTCCTCAACGCTGCGTGGAGGGAGGGAAGAGGAGGAGGGGGGTGGGACGGAGTCTCCCTCCGGAACAAATACCTGCAGCTCTCCAGGCTGACTCACACCTGGGAGACAAAGAACAATGCATCCCTAATTCGCAAAATTCAGCTTTCCCAGCCGGGCTGTCACTGGCACCTCTGCGATTCGCCCAGAAAGGCTCAGCACGTCCTCGCAGGCAGCCCGGGAGGAGGAGAGAGATGGTTTATGTTTCAGCGGAGCAGTTTTTGTACCGACCTGCTAGGGCAGCACACGCGCTGCGATTGTGAAATCCCCTTCGCACAGTCCGGGGCTGGCTGCGCTCCCTGCTGCCGGCGCTCCCAGGGGGTTTAGCGGGGTTTTAGGGAATGCTGCTCCTTTCTTTGCAGCTCTCAGCAGCTCTTTCAGGCAGCAGTAAAGTTGAGGGATAAACATTCCCCTGCTTTATCCCCAAAATATCCACAGCTGCTTTCTCCTGCTGCTTCAATAGCATCTCCAAATATCTTGCTGTCACTGCAGCACCAACTTTCTTGATATGGATGTGAGGAGACCAAAGGAAGTTTTTAAAAAACACCCTTTGGTTTTCCTCCTTCCTGGCAGGTAAAGAAAAGCTTAAAAAAAAAAAAAAAAAAAAAAAAGCTAAAAAGCTTTTCCAAAGAAAAGCTGGAGGAAAAGTCTTCAGCACCTCGCTAGAACAGCCTCAGCCACCTGGTGTGAAGAGTTTCTGCTTGAGGCCGATGTTTTCTTAATCTCAGGTGATGCCTTAGCGTGGAGAAACTCCCTCACTCCCCCATCCCAAAGGCTTATTTAGAGGCTCCAAAGCTCCAGGAATAGTGAAAGAAAACTAGTGAAAATAAAAATAATGAAAGCAAACACTGAGGTGGGAGGTCCCTGCCAAAGATTTCTCTCGCAGGGAATAACCGGGGGTTTTTTTGGGAGCCTCTCCCGCCCCACCTCCAACCCTGCAGCCACTCTGTCACCATCACTGGTGGCCAGAAGGACTCCTGAACGAAGGGGCTTCACACAGAGCAGGGCAGGCTCCTCTCCTGGAAAACCTTTGGGCTCCCTGCTGTGCCACAGGCTGGCACCGGAGGAGACCCACCAAAAAGAGCCCTGGTGGAATTTTACAGTTGGCTCGGTGATTTTCCAGCGGGCTGAGAATGGCAGCCTTGTGCGGGATGCCCTGCCCGGGATGGACTCGGCCTTTGGAAAGTCCCCCTTATTTATGCTAATGACTAATTGCTCGGGCTGCCGGCACTGCCGCACCTTTTTCGCTGTGGATTTGCTGGGTGCCGAGGGAGGGAGGTTGAGTCATTTTGGATGCCTGGCTTCTGAGGGAGAGGAGGTCAGAGTCATTCCAGAGCATTTCCCGATGTTTTGTGTTGCCACTGCTCCACCTGGAGCTGCCGGGGCAGGAAAACGAGTGGGAAGAGAGGCAGAGACGGGCGGGAGGCGATGGCAAAACAGGGGAAGGAGGAACTGGAATTTTTTAGGGGCAGTTTTTGGCGTCTGTGCGCTGAGCACAGAAGTACAGGGAGTATTTCTGTGCTCACAGGTCATTTCCTCGATTAGGCAAGACACCTCTGTGAATGAACAAGCCCGGCCAAGACAGCTCCTGCCTCACTCCGGAGGAAGGCAAAGTGACACCAGCAGCTTCCCTTTGCAAGGATTAGCAAATCACACCAGGGGAAAGGGGGAGGGAGATAAATCCCGGCCAGAAAAACCTTTCAGGGCAGTTCAGGATGGGCTGTCCCCATTCAGGAGGGGCTGTCCCCATTCAGGAGGGGCTGTCCCCATTCAGGAACCGGCTGTTCTCCCGATTTTGGCAGCACCGAGCTGACCCCAGCCCGTGCCCGCTGTCAGCTGCTGCCTCTCCCATTCCAGGCCGGAATCGCGGAGCCACTTTTGGTTTTTACTGCCTGTGACTGACAGAAATTTGTGCAACTCGAGAGGGAAAAGCCTGGCAGAGGCAGCGGCCGCGGTTTCGCAACTCGTGCGGCCGTGCCGGGGATGGGCTGGGGGGATTTGCAGGGACATAAATAGTGGAGAATTAAGTGCTCAGCACTCAGGGCTGAGCCTTTCCACTCCTGGCTGGGTAAAAATCCCTTCTAGGGGGTGTTCTGGGCAGGTCGTGGGGGATTGGAGCGGGCAGGTGAGGTTTGGGAGGGAGAAAGGTGAGGGAGGGCGGGCAGCCGGGCAGGGAGGGAGCGGGGAGTGACAGGGAGGAAGGGAATGAGGGGGATGAAGGCAACGAGAGGAGGATGAAGGAAGTGAGAGGAGGATGAAGGTGAGAATGAGAGGAGGATGACGGCAACAATGAGAGGGGGATGAAGGCGGTGAGAGGAGGATGAAGAAGGCAGTGAAAGGGGGATGAAGGCAATGAGAAGATGATGAAGCTGACAATAAAAGGATGATGAAGTCAGTGAGAAGAGAATGAAGGCAATGAGAGGGGGATGAAGGCAATGAGAAGATGATGAAGGCAATGAGAGGAGGATGAAGGCAGTGAGAGGGGGATGAAGGCGGCAATGAGAGGATGATGAAGTTGGCAGTGAGAGGGAGATGAAGGTGGCAGTGAGAGGAGGGTTAAGTTAATGAGAGGATGATGAAGGCAAAGAGAGGAGGATGAAGGCAGTGAGAGGAGGATGAAGGCAATGGGAGGGGGATGAAGGCAGTGAGAGTATGGTGAAGTTGGCAGTGAGAAGAGGATGAAGGCAATGAGAGGAGAATGAAGGCAGTGAGAGGATGATGAAGGTGGCAATGAGAGGATGATGAAGGCAGCGAGAGGATGATGAAGGCGGCACTTGCCCCCTCCCAGGTGTGTGTCCCTGCTCCCCCAATCCCCTCCGCCCCGCTCCGGGGCCTGGCTCCCATCCTGTGCTGCTCCCTGCGGCTCCAGGAGCCGGGCTGGATCACCCGGCTGGATCACCCCGGGATCGGGGCTGGATCCCCCCGGGATCGGGGCTGGATCACCCCGGGATCGGGGCTGGATCCCCCCGGGAGCGGGGCTGGATCCCCCGGGAGCGGGGCTGGATTCCCCCGGGATCGGGGCTGGATCCCCCGGGAGCGGGGCTGGATCCCCCGGGAGCGGGGCTGGATCACCCGGCTGGATCCCCCCGGGATCGGGGCTGGATCCCCCCGGGATCGGGGCTGGATCACCCGGGATCGGGGCTGGATCACGCCGGGAGCGGCAGCACAGCCGCGGTGGCCGCGGGGACACACGGAGCTGTCCCTGCACAACCACATCCACACCCCCCGGCAGCTCCCGGGCACTCCTGGGTTGGATTTGCAGCTTTTAACGCGGCGTTTTCTGGTCAGAATACAAAAATCTTGCTGGGTTTACTTTCAGCCAGCGTGGTGTGGTTGGTTTGTTGGTTATATGGAAATAGGGACGGGATTTTTGCTGTGACCTCAAGGAAAAATCTGACCTGGGGTTTGTGAATCACTCACTGAAAATTGCTGATTTATGGTTTCCTAAGGCCTGACAGTTTGACACCATTTTTTGGAGGGATCCTTTTTTTTTTTTTTTTTTTTTTTTTTTTTCTCAAGCGAAGTAGTGAATTCCCCATCCCTGTCAGTGTCCCAGGCCAGGCTGGACATTGGGGCTGGAGCAGCCTGGGACAGTGGGAGGTGTCCCTGCCATGGCAGGGGTGGCTCTGGATGAGATTTAAGATCCCTTCCCAATCCAAACCATTCTGGGATTTTGTGATTCCATGAGAGGCACAGGTGTGCCTGATTCCCAAAAGGAATCACATGGAATTACCATCCCAGAACTTTCTGCTCTTGTGTCCCAGTGATTTCTACATTTCCAGTGTCCTGTGAGAGCTCTGGAGCTGTGCTGTGCTTTTGACAGAAGCCTCGACCCTTCACCTTGTCATGTGAGAAGGAAGTTCTTACAATCAGAGAATAATTTGGGTTGGCAGGGACTTTAAATCTCTTTTCCCACCCCCTGCCCTGAGCACGGGCACCATTCAGCAGATCAGGTTGCTCTGCGTTTTGTCCTTGGCTATCAGAAACAGCTCTGGAGCCAAACTCTGCTCGGTGCCACAGCGAGCTCGGCTCCTCTCGCTGCCAGGGCTTGTTTGCCCGGGGGCAGGAGCTGGGCAAGGATGGATTCAGCTCTGGGTGGGTGTGGGGATGGGGGAGGGCCGGCAGGGACCATCCAAGGAGAGGTTGAGAGAATTTGGATTGGAGCAAAGGAGGCTGAGAGGAGAATCACTGGGATTGCAGCTCCGATCTCTGACAGCGCCCTCTCCTCCCAGCATCACTGACAGGTAGCACAGGTGAATCCCCTTTTTTGGGATTTTTCTGTGGGCAGTCTGTGGCCAGAGCACTTCTGACTGATCCCTGAGCATCCCCAGCCCTCTGCTTCTTCAGGGCTGTCACTTTTGGCACCTTGCTTTGCAAAGACACTCAAGGGTTTCTGTGTGGGTTGATTTGATTTTCTTCTCCTTTGTCACCTTCAGAAACACCAGAGAGAAGCACCTTGATCCTCCAAGCTCCTGCTCCTTTCCCCTTCACACTTAGATCCAGCTTGTTCTGAGCAGGGACAGCACCCAGGGAGCAGCTGGAGCTGAACCAGGAGGGATTTGGGATGGATTTTAGGGCAAGGTTCCTCCCCCAGAGGGTGCTGGGCACTGCCCAGGCTCCCCAGAGCTCCAGGAGCTGCCAGGGATGCCCAGGTTGGGATTTTGGGGGGCTGGGCAGTGCCAGGAGCTGGGCTGAATGATCCCTGGGGGTTTATTCCCACTCAGGATATTCCATCCCCCCTCCTGTGCATCCTTCTCTTGGAATCACAGTGCTCTGAGCCACAGAGATGCATTTTAAGGCAATTCCCGGTTGGGAAAAAAAGCAGGAGCCATTCCCAGAGCGCTCTGAGGGCTCCGGAAAGTTTCAGCTCGGGGTTTTGGGGGGTTCAGGAGGGTTTTGGGGGTTCAAGAAGGTCCGGGGGGTTCGGGAAGTTTCGGCTCCGGCTGCCCGGAGCGCCAGCGCCATCCAGCGGCCGCACCGCGCAACTGCACCCGCGGGCACAGCTGGGACAGCGAGCGAACATCTGGGCGAACATCTGGAAAAACAGCTGGGAAAGCAGCGGAAGCACCCCGCGAAGGGGATACCCCATCTCGGTAGTTTTTTCAGCGCGTCCCTCCCCCTCCTCCGAGCGCGTTTGGTTAAATCGTTAAAGGTTGCGCAACGTCTGCAGGGGTTAATTGCAGCTGTTAATTACAGCACGCCGCGATTTCGGGGCAATAAAACAAGACGAGGCACGAAGGGTGGTTCAATAAGCCGGAGCTTAATGGGGTGTTAGGCGGGAGGGAAGGGGACGGCGGAGCTCGTGACTGCGGAGAGGTGTGAATTATTGCACCATAATTCTGGCCCTGCAGGGCTCGGCTGCAATTAGTAACTGTTTTCGTGTTCCAAACGCGTTTTCTCACACCATAAAAAGCAGGAATGGAAAGTAATCGCGAGCGGGAGAAGCGCTGGGGCACCAAATTCCCTGGTTTTGTGGTATTTTGAGCTGTTTTTCAGTGGTTTGGGGGGATTCAAACCATTTTGTGAGCTTAAAAACTGTGCGGACCCAAAGCTCTTGAGGTTTTTTCCCTGTGTTGAAGGAGCTCTCCTTTCACTGATATTCCAGGTTGGGAAGCAAATCCCGTTTATTTGCACCAGATTTTCACCAGATTAACTTCAACTACTTTGGTTTCCAATGCCAAACTACCAACTCCCGAGCCCTCTTTATTTGGAAAGACTTTGTTGCCTTTTTTTTTTTTTTTTTTTTTTTTAATGTGTTTAATTTTCCAACCCGTTCCAGTTTAATTTTGGGAAACCTGAAAACTGAAGGAAAGCAGATACCCCCAAAATCAAATATAGTTTGAGGCCCTTGATCCAGCAGCTGGAAATGCAAACCTTGACTTTACTGGGAGCTGGGTCTGCCTCTTGGTACTGAAACCAGGCCATAAAAATGCAATTCCAGGGATATTTTCTCCCGTTTTTATTAAAAAGAACTGGGAGGGTGATGCCTGGGGTTATCAGCTCGATCTGCTTTCATGTGTGTACATCTATAATTCACTATATTAACTTCCCTTAACCAGTCTGATGGCAAAAAGGGAATCTTAAAAGGGATTGGGAATGCAGGTAGCAAGACAGAAAATTGATTGGTTGGTTGAAGCTTCACTTAAGAAAGACTTAATGGGATGAGGGGATTAATAAAGGGGATCTCTGGGGCTGCTTTGGGGCCCCAGAGGTGAAGGTAACAGGAAATGGATGAGCAGGGTCGGGAACTTCCAGGATTTTTGTGGATTTTTGTACAGAGATTTGGGGTTGTTATTTGATTTTTTTTTTTTTTTTTTTTTTTTTTTTTTTTTTTTTAGTCAGGATGCAGCTTTGTGCATGGATGCTTTTCTTTCTGGGGTGTGTTGGGAAGAGCATTCCCAGCAGGTCAGGGGTGATTCTGGAATTGTGGGATTCAGGGATTGTAGGATTCTGGGATTTTAGAACTCTGGGATTCCGGGATTGTAAGATTTTGGGATTCCAAGATTCCAGGATTGTGGGATTCTGGGATTCCAAGATTCCAGGATTGTGAGATTCTGGGATTCTGCAATTCCAGGACTCTGGGATTGTAGGACTGTGAGATTCTGGGATGCTGGGACTCTGTGATTATGGGATTGTAGAATTGTGGGATTCCAAGATTGTGAAATTCTGGGATTCTGGGGTTGTAGGATTGTGAGATTCTGGGATTCTGGCATTGTAGGACTCTGGAATTCAAGGATTGTGGAATTCTGGGATTATGGGATTCCAGGATTGTGGGACTCACTCCAGAATTGTGTGATTGTGGGATTCCAGGATTCCAAGATTGTGGGATTCTGGAATTCTGGATTCTAGAATTCTGGGATTGTAGGATTTTGAGATTCTGGGATTGTAGGATTCCAGGATTGTAGGATTCTGGGATTCTGGGATGGTAAAATGGTGACATCTGGGATTCCAGGATTCTGGGATTGTAGGATTGTGAGATTCTGGGATTGTAGGACTCTGGAATTCGAGGATTATGGAATTCTGGGATTATGGGATTCAAGGATTGTGGGACTCACTCTGGAATTGTGTGATTGTGGGATTCTGGGATTCTGGGACTCTGGAATTCTGGGATTATAGGATTTTGAGATTCTGGGATTCCAGGATTGTAGGATTGTGAGATTCTGGGATTGTGTGATTGTGGGATTCTGAGATTCCAGGATTCCAGGATTCTGAGATTGTGGGATTCTGGCATTCTAGAACTGCCAGACTGTGGGATTCCAGGATTCCAGGATTCTGGGATGCATCTGAGCAGAGCCCTTGGCAAGGGGGTGACAGAGGGACCCCAGAGCCCAGTCAGGGCTCCCTGGACAGGACTGGACAAGGCAATTCCCATCCCTTGGCTGGAATTCTGTGTGGGAATTCCAGCCCTGGGATTCCAGCGCTCGGCTGAGGTCCTGAAATCCATGGATTGCCTGCTGGAATTAGGGAGCAATGAATGAATTAACCCCAAACCTTTGGGGATGCTTTGGGGTGTTTATTTTAATGCCACCCCTGGAGACTGAATTCCTTCCCACCCCTCCCTGTGATCCTTAATAAACCCTAATTACAAATTAACAATCAGGTGACGCTGCAGTTCAGAACACGACAGAATTTGTGCTCTTTTTGTTCCTCCTGAAACCCATTTAATGCAGTTGGATGTGGCTTTTTTTACCAACATGAGTCAACTGATTTTATTTTAAAGGAAGGCTGACTGGAAAAAAAATTAAATATTAATAATATCTGAATTTGAACTTGTTACTCAGCAGAAAAATCTAACTTCAATCTGCAGCTTCACCAGTGGCTTTTGAAAAGCTGGGAGTTTTGTATAAATCCTGCCTTGTAAACAGATGGAACAAACAAAATGTAAAACTCATCTCCTTAAAGAACAACAAAAGAATATTTTCCAGATGGGCTTTCTGATGGGAGATCAAAGTCCTCATCTCAGACTTGGGAAATTTCCCTTCCTTGCTGGTATCAGTTTTATCTGCATGCAGATCATCCAGCACTTTTATTTTCTTTTTCAACAAAAGCAATTGTCTTAAAGGAGCTGCAGGAGGATGCTCTTAAAGCTGAAGAAAATTGAAAAGATTTTACTAAAAATAGGAAAAAAAAATGGGTGGGTAAAGGGGGGAGGAAACTCTTTGATTCCTTAGATTTATAAAAAAATGAGATATTTCAAGATCCCAGCTTCACCTGCAAAATGAAAAAAAAACAGGAAACTTATTGAGGCAACTGATTTGGCCCAACTCCTTTTGGGGCTTCTGTCATTCCAAACCTCATCCCAACTGGTCCCATGGCCAGAAAAGGATCCCTTGGTGGTTTTATGGGAGTCTGCATCCCCTCAGGAACTGCAGTGACCAAAGGGGAAGGTTCCCACTGCCAGAGAGCAGAGATGGATTTTGGGAATTAGGAATTGTTCCCTGGGCTGGAATTGCCAGAGCAGCTGTGGCTGCCCCTGAATCCCTGGAATGTTCAGTTCCAGGTTGGACACTGGGGCTGGAGCAATGGGACAGTGGGAGGTGTCCCCATGGCAGGGGTGGCACTGGGTGGGATTTGAGGTCTCCTTGATGGCTTTCATGACAATTTTTGGCTAAAAGAGCTGTGAACACACTGCCCCAAAGAATAAGGAGGAGTTTTCCCCTTGGAAATCTAAATCTGATTTTCCCTCTCTTCTTCTCTGGTGTTAGGGCATGGGTTGGACTTGAAGATCTTAGAGGTCTCTTCCAACCTGGTGATTCTGTATGTGATTCTGTGACTGTGTGTGTGATTATTTGTGTAATTCTGTGTGATTCTGTGTGTGATTATTTGTGTGATTCTGTGTGCAACTCTGTGTGTGATTCTTTCTGTGGTTCTGTGTGTGATTATTTGTGTAATTCCATGTATGACTCTGTGTGTAATTGTGTGACTGTGTGTGATTCTGTTTAATTCTGTGTGTGATTCTGTGTGTGATTCTGTATGTAATTCTGTGTAACTTTCCCTGGCATTAATGGGAAACACCAAAAAAAGCTTCACAAGGAAAAGAAAAATATAAATAAAAATAAATAAATAAATAAAAGCAAATAATGTTATAGAAAGAATCTCACTCAAAGTCCTCCTGACAAGGGGGGGTCTGCAGAACTGAAATGAATTCTCAGGGCCCTTGCAGCTCAGTTGTGCCTCCCCAGCAGCATTCTGTCCTGGTTTGAAGGGCAGGTGTCTGCCAAGAAAGGCAGAAGCTTCTCTTTGAAATGGAGAATGGAAACCCCCTCCCTCCAAATTATTATAAATTTGAAATTCAGGGGCTCTCAGGCAAAGAGATGGGAATTAGGAATAACAGTTCTTTACTAGGAAAATTAAAATAGAAATGCAGGATTACAGAGAACGATCCCAAACCCTGCCAGAGTCAGAATCCAAGCTGACACCCGTCAGTCAGTCAGGGTGTTGGCACAGTCCCATTCCATGGTGGCTGCATCCTCCTGCAGTGGCAGATGTGGCTCAGCTGGAGCAGTGCTCCTGGAGAAGGTGCAGTTTCCTCTGAAGGTGCAGGGATGATGTGGAAAGGTCTGGCTTTCCTCTGGAATACAGTGGGAAGAAGGTTCCTTGGTGTCCAAAATGTCAGTTTTTCTCTGGGTAGGAAAGGCTTGGCTCCTGCCCTGGCTGGAGCATCTCCCATGGGATGATGGAATTTTATCAGCCATGCCCTGGGACTCACTGGCCATGAACAGGAGATCTCTCCTGGAGGGAGGATGGGCTGTGGCAAAGATAAAGATGATTGCCCCAGCTGGTTTAAAGCTGCCCATGAGCAGATAATGTGTGCCAGGAGATCAGGGGCACTGCCCCACCCGGCTGGGACAGATGGGGACAGAATTCACATTGCTGCCACACCAACCCAGCCCAATTCCCTGGGTGTGTTTTGTTGCAGACTCCCGGCAGGTGCAGCCCTCCCCGCCCTGGTCCTACGAACAATCCTACCAGTACCTGGGCTCCATCGCCGCCCCCGCCGTGCACCCCGCCACGCCCATCTCACCCGCGCGCCCCGCGGCCATGAGCTCGCTCAGCGCCGAGATCTCCAGCCGCCTCTCGGGTGAGCACGGGGACAGGGACAGGGACTGGGACAGGGGACAGAGGGACTGGGACGGGGGATAGGGGACAGAAGGACAAAGGGAAAGGGACAGGGGATAGGGGACAAGGGGATAGAGGGACTGGGACGGGGACAGGGGACAAGGGGATAGAGGGACAGGGACAAAGTGACAAAGGGACGGGGGATAGGGACAAGGATGGGGACAGGGATACGGATAGGGGACAGGGATGGGGGATAGGGGATAGGGGACAAGGGGATAGGGATAGGGGACAAGGGGATAGGGATAGGGACAAGGGGATAGAGGGACAAAGGGAAAGGGACAGAGGAACAAGGGATAGAGGGACAGTGACAAAGTGACAAAGGGACGGGGATAGGGACAGGGATGGGGAAAGGGATGGGGACAGGGATACGGATAGGGGATAGGGGACAGCAAACAGGGACAAAGGGACAGGAGATAGGGACAGGGATGGGGACAGGGATACGGATAGGGGACAGGGATAGGGACAGGGGATAGGGGATAGGGGACAGTGAACAGGGACAGGGGCAGGGGATAGGGGACAAGGGGATAGAGGGACACAGAGACAGGGGATAGGGGATAGGGACAGGGGATAGGGGCAGGGGATAGGGACAGGGGATAGGGACAGGGGCAGAGACAGGGACAGGGGATGGAGGGATAGAGGGACAGGGGACAAAGGGACAAGGGGACAAGGTACAGAGTGGCAGAGGGGCAAAGGGAGAAAGGGACAGAGGGACAAGGGACAGAGCGATAATGAGACAGGGACAACGGGACAGAGGAAGAATGGGACAGAGGGACAAGGACAGGGGACAGAGGGACAAGGGTCAAAGGGACAAGAGTCAAGGGAAAGAGGGGCAAAGGGACAAAGGGAGAAAGGCACAAGTGACAGAGGGACAAGGGGACAAGGGACAGAGAGAAAGGGACAGAGGGACAAGGGGACATGGGTACAAAGGGACAGAGGGACAAGGCACAGAAGGATGAAGGGACAAGGGGACAAGGGACAGAGGGACAAGGGGACAAGGGACTAAGGGAGAAAGGGATAAGGGGACACTTCCCTGGTGGCAAACTGGTGGCCCTGTCCCCACCCTGGGCTCTCCATGACAAAGGGTGGGTGTCACCAGTGACAAACTGGTGGCCCAGGTGCTGCCCCAGCCCTTCAGGGCTCTCTGGGCCAAGCTGCTCCTGAGGTTTTGGGAAGAGCAGAGAAATAGAGAATTTTAACAACTGAGTTTTGATAAACCAATCACAGGATTAATTAGGCTGGGAAAAATCTCAAAGGCCATCGAGTCCCAGCTGTGCCCTGTCCCCACCTTGTCCCCAGCCCAGAGCTCTGAGTGCCACGTGCAGGTGACACCTGCAGGGATGGGCACTGCAAACCTCCCTGGGCACTTCCAACCCCTGAGCTCCCTTTCCATGGGCAAATTCCTGCTGTGCCCACCCTGAATCCCAAACTGGTTTGGGGTGGGAAGAACCTTGAAGCCCATCTCATCCCTGCCCACTTCCCACTATCCCAGATTGCTCCTGGGGTTGGGAACCCAACAGAGAATTGTATAAAAAGGATGAAAATGAGGAAAATCAGCACTTTGAAGGTGGAGGGAGCTATTAAAATAATTTAGGTTGCTGAGGAATTATCAGGTTGCCAAGAAATGGATGGCACAGATACTCCAGCTCTGTTTCTTCCCTCCCTCCAAACCCAGAGCAGGTTCTGGGTGAACCATTGGCTGCAGGATGATGGGGTTGAACATTTTAAATGTTGCACTGGATTCTCTTGTTTTCCATGCCCATCAAATCACCCTGCAGAGCTTTAGAAGCCACCAGAAAAATGGAAGTGAAAGCCACCCTGATTCCACCAAGTTTAACTGTCCCTGACCTGCACATCTTGAACCAATCTGTGTGTGCAGCAGCAGGAATTTTCTATAAATGAGTGAGAGCCATATCATTCTAATTTGCATACAGCCTTTGCAAAAATCCCTCCTTTAACTCCACATCTTGCTCTCATTTGAAGGCTCAGGGTTTCTGCAAAGATCAGAGGGAACCACTTGAACGTGCTCCAGCCTGTTCTGTTGTTGTCATGTAGAGCTTGCTTTGAAAGCCTCACACTAAATCTAAATTATTTGTTAGGTCTGGGTGATAACTGCATCATAGAGAGGACTGAAAACACAGGGAACTTTTCAGAAAAAGCAATTTTCTTCTTTTTTTTTTTTTTTTTTTTTTTTTAAACTCTGTGAAAATTCTCATTTTTTATTTACACAGAGTTAGAAATCAAAAATTTAAAAAAATTAGAATGCTCCTCTGTTTTTCACCAGGACCCTTCTCCACAGAGCTGCTTTTTCTGCCCATGGCCACAGGGATTTTCCTTGGAGCTGCCAGAGTTTCTCCATGTCTTGTGAAGGAACCTAGAAAGGTTTTGTTCCCACGTCAGCATCCTTCCCTTCCTGTTCTAATTCCTGACACTCAGTGTCACTCAGCACTCCTGGCAAAATCTGTCACAGCATTTGCTGTCACCCACACTTGGTGCCTCTAAAAATTTTCTTTTTGGCAGAACAAAGAGCAAATTTGAGGAGGATTTTGGGAGGCCCTCCCAACTTAAGACCTGGTGTCTCAAAGGGAGAAACAACAATATAGGATATATTTGAATCATCTTGACATTAAATGTCATTACTCTGCTTTTTGCCAGGGTGGAATGAATCCTCCTCTGATTAATGATGTAGCCAGGCAGTTTTAAGAAGTTTCTCAGGAATGAGGTGTGGAAGTAACATTAAAAAATCTGGCAGATGCCACCTTAACCTTGGCTCCTCCAAAGCTCCTGCTGCTCCATCCCATCGTGTGTTTTCCCATGTCAAACCTAAAGGTGATGGGGTTTAGGGGAATGAAATGGGTTCCCTTTAATTTTCCAGGAAAAAAAAAAAAAAAAAAAAGGATGGCAAATTCTAAAGGAAGCAAACAGCAAGTCCAGAGCTCTTGTAAGAAATTAAGAGAAGCTCATCAAGGTGGGTCTTGATGAGATTTTGGAGCTTGGCTCTGGAGGGTGTCTGCTCCAAGAATCCCAGACTGAGTCTGCTCCAGCTTGGAATCTGGGGAGAGCCAAGAGCTTTGTTTTCCCTCTGCTCCTCCTCAGGAATATTTCCTTCAGCACACGGCTCCTCTGCTGCAGACTCCACGCCTTGGCTGCCAGGAAAAGGTTTTTTTTTCCTCCATAATTATTATTGTTGTTATCCTAAGCAGGCAGAGCTGCCAGCTCTGGGGATGAGACCTTGCACTGACCTGAGTCATGATGAGGATCCTTCCTAAGGAGGATCTGCCCCACTTGTTTAATCCAGGCAGGGAAGGGAGGATGGGATCAGATGTAATTCCATGGATGGCAGACAAAGCAGAGCAGGATTTGACTCCTCTGTGGAACATTTCAGAGTGAGAGGACATGGGCTGGGCTAGGGCAGGCTCAGGTTGGACAGCAGCAGGAATTTCCCCATGGGAAGGGAGCTCAGGGATTGGAAGTGCCCAGGAGGTTTGCAGTGCCCATCTGTCCTGGTTTGAAGGACAGGTGTCTGCCAAGAAAGGCAGAAGCTTCTCTTTGAAATGGAGAATGGAAACCCCCTCCCTCCAAATTATTATAAATTTGAAATTAAAGGGCTCTCAGGCAAAGAGATGGGAATTAGGAATAACAGTTCTTTACTAGGAAAATTAAAACAGAAATGCAGGATTACAAAGAACAATCCCAAACCCTGCCAGAGTCAGAATCCAAGCTGACACCCGTCAGTCAGTCAGGGTGTTGGCACAGTCCCATTCCATGGTGGCTGCATCCTCCTGCAGTGGCAGATGTGGCTCAGCTGGAGAAGTGCTCCTGGAGAAGGGGCAGTTTCCTCTGAAGGTGCAGGGATGATGTGGAAAGGTCTGGCTTTCCTCTGGAATGCAGTGGGAAGAAGGTTCCTTGGTGTCCAAAATGTCAGTTTTTCTCTGGGTAGGAAAGGCTTGGCTCCTGCCCTGGCTGGAGCATCTCCCATGGGATGATGGAATTTTATCAGCCATGCCCTGGGACTCACTGGCCATGAACAGGAGATCTCTCCTGGAGGGAGGATGGGCTGTGGCAAAGATAAAGATGATTGCCCCAGCTGGTTTAAAGCTGCCCATGAGCAGATAATGTGTGCCAGGAGATCAGGGGCACTGCCCCACCCGGCTGGGACAGATGGGGACAGAATTCACATTTCTGGCCACACCAACCCAACACACACCAAGACCTTGAATAAACCTGATTTATCTTGATTTTGGAGGGATGGAGAACCAGGGAGAGCTCCACAGTGCTGACAGCTGAGCTGAGCTCTCACCCTGTCTGTGCAAGGTTGATCCATGAGCCTCCCCTTTGAGACAGCAAATAAAACTGGCTGCAGGGAGAGGCTGTGCAGAAGCTGGACAGTTTCTATTTAGGTCCCATCAGCGTCCCTGGTGAGTCAAAGGATGTTAGTGAGGAGTTTGGGATCTGTGTCACTGCTCCCTACCCACCCAAGGACTCCGTGAGTGTCAATAATTGCCTGTGCTGCAAGGTCTGTGAGAGGGAACACAAAGCAGGGCCAGAGCCTGGCACTCCTGAAATTGAGAGTTAATTAATTTACTCAAATTAATCCCAAAATATCCATATCTCCCAGAGTGCAATGGCTCTGTCAGGCAGCAGGTGAGGTTCTGGCCATTCTGGTTAATGTTAGATCAGAGTGTGGAGGTTGGTTATAACCTTGTTCTGTCAGCTCAAAATTCTTCATGAAATGAGGATTAGATATTGAAAGGGCTGCCCAGGGAGGTTTGGTGTCCCCATCCCTGGAGGTGTCCAAGGAAGGGCTGGATGTGGCATTTAGGGTGACAAGGTGGGCACAGCTGGGACTCCATGGGCTGGGAGGGCTTTTCCAACCTCTGGGATCCTGGGATTCTGTAATGAGCTGGGAAGGAAAAAAGGAGGCTCAGGGGGGACCTTGTGGCTCTGCACAACTCCCTGACAGGAGGGGCAGGGAGGGGGGGACAGGGACAGGAGGAGAGGGAACAGCTCAGGCTGGGCCAGGGCAGGCTCAGGGTGGGCACAGCAGGAATTTCCCCATGGGGCGTTCAGCGACCCTCGGGTGGGGATCGACCGCTCCTTCCCGGCCCTGCCGTCCATCTCCGACCCTCGCATGCACTACCCGGGCGCCTTCACCTACACCCCGACCCCGGTCAGCTCGGCCATCGGCATCGGCATGTCGGCCATGTCCTCGGCCTCCCGCTACCACACCTACCTCCCCCCGCCCTACCCCAGCTCCTCCCAGCCTCAGGGCGGCCCTTTCCAGGCCGGATCTCCATCTTACCACCTCTACTACGGCACCTCGGCCGGCTCCTACCAGTTCTCCATGATCTCGGGCGGGGATCGCTCTCCGCCGCGCATCCACCCGCCCTGCACCAACGCCTCCACGGGCTCGGCGCTGCTCAACCCCAGCCTGCCCGGCCAGAGCGACGTGGTGGAGGCCGAGGGCAGCCACAGCAACTCGCCCACCAACATGGCCAGCACAGCCCGGCTGGAGGAGGCCGTGTGGAGGCCGTACTGAGGGAGCAGGTCAGCAGCAGCGCCAAAGCCAATATTCCCGGCAGGAGAAGGTTCTGGAAAGGAGGAGGCCCCAGAGGTGGCCAGCAAGGTTTCCCAACCTGATTCCAGGCCTGCGGCTTCCCAGCTGCCTGGGTTCCAAGGTCTCCACAGCCCTAAAAAAGAGTTTTGGTTCACTTCTATTTTTAAGAACTTAAAAACCCAAACAAACTCCTCCCTCCCACCCTCCCCCCCAAAAAAAAACCCAAAAAAGAAATCTTAGGGAGTTTACTGCATCTTTAAGTGTAAGGAAGTATAGGAAGATTCCCAGAGGGAAACTGTGAACGCTTCTGTTTTAGCAATGCTGTGAATGAGAGGTTTTATATGTTGGACTTCATTCTTTCTTTTCTTTGTTTTGTTTGTATATTCCAAAGAACATGGAATTTTTTTATTACTGGGTTTTTTGTTTTGTTTTGGGTTTAGTTTTTTTTTTTGTGTGTTTTTTGTTTTTTGGTGGTTTTTTTATTTTTAATATATGTTTTTAGGATGCAGCTCATCCTGCTTTGCATCTAACTTGTTTTATTTCTCTTGGCACCTTATAAATTGCAAAAGAAAAAAAAAGATTTTGCTCTTTTTTTTTTGTTTTAATCATGCTTGCTTCTTTCTGGCTTTGTCAACTGAAAGAATCAGCCCCTTTTTCAAGGAGTTAATTTAACTTTTTATCTCTTGGACTTTTTTTTTTTTTTAAACAATGGCTACAGCCTTGGGTCATTTTCAACTACTGTATTTTTTTGATGAGTTAATTGATATTTATGCTTGATATTTAGACTTTTCTTATTTGTTGATACTATTATTATTTAAATATGCCTATATTAAAAAAATATCAGCAATTGCCTTTTTTTGGTAACAGCCAAAGTCAAATTTCTCACATTGAAAAAGGCTGAAATAATGATGGGCAAAAGTGACCTCCTAATTCCCTAAAAATATTGTTTACAATTATCTCGCTCTCATTTTACTCAGCTTAGACCCTCAAAGGCTTTGAGGTGCCCAATTCCTGCTAGAAGGCACCAAAATCCCTGGGAATTTCTTTACCTTTCCAAGTGGTGGAGTCATCTCTCCCTCCTCCTAATTTGTCACCAGTGGTGACCCTCAGGATCAGGAATCAGGATGTAGATACTTCCTAAAGGAAAATTAAAAATTCCCTAATTAAATACCTGCCTTCTGGAGGGACAGGACACAGGGAAAGGCTTCCCACTGCCAGAGGGCAGGGCTGGGTGGGATTTTGGGCAGGAATTTTTCCCTGGGAGGGTGGGAAGAGGCTGGGATGGAATTGCCAGAGCAGCTGTGGCTGCCCCTGGATTTCTGGCAGTGCCCAAGGCCAGGCTGGAGCACCCTGGGATAGTGGAATTGTCCCTGCCCATGGGAATTTTGGTGGCTGAGCTTTAAGATCCCTTCCAACCCAAACCATTCCCTGGTTCTGTGATTCCCATGGCAATCCTGGCTCTGAGGGAATCTGAGTGAGATTTGCTCCCAGGATTTCTGTGCAGCACAAAAGCCACGTCCCAGTCTGCTGGCAAACAGGACAGGACTGTCAAGCTCACCTGGAAAGCTCCAAAAAACCAAGGCCTGGATAATCCTTCCATTTCTATCTTCTGGGAGAAAAGGAAGGGTATTTAGACTTGGTGTAGCCAATGCTGTGGCCTGTAGTAAATCAAAATTTAAATTTACCAGGAGCAGGTTCAGCAGGGAGCTGTCACTGCTGCCCACTGTCCCAGCACAAACATATCAGATGTCACTGTCACGTTTTTGGCACTATTTTATTGAGGGTTTGCTCTGAATGCAGCTCTTGTACTACTCCTTATCTCCAAACTGCTGATGTTGACACGTGTGCATCCCAAATGAGCTGACTATTATTTAATGTACCTCTCAAACCAGAGAAACAATTGCAGGTCAACTCAGAGAGTATTTGAAAGCAGGGCTTCAGTTCAGTGTTTGATGTTTAAAAAAAAAAAAAAATAAAAGAAGTTAGAAGGATTCAAATTAAAAAGATCCTTGGCTGCAGGCAGCAAAACAACTGGACTTATTTAAAACCATTTGTTTTTCAAGTTTTCTCTTTTTTATATATATATATGATTTTGCTTCTTTGAGTTGGATGCAGTAGCACTTTGTTATTGAAAAGAACCGGAGAATTTCCATTGTCAATAAGGTTGTTTTTGTGCAGAAAATAGGGAGTGTTTCAAGAGATCTCAGCAAAAACCCAAAATGTTTCTGTTAAAACACATGGCCTTGTGCTTTTCATTTAATGGAATATACTGTATAATTTTCCAGAGTTTGTTCTGAAAAAAAAGACAGAAAACATCCAAATTCTATCAGAAATATATTTTGAAAATCTGGAGACCCTGCTGAATACAGAAATACAGAGACCCCCTGGTTGTAGCATTTCCACAGTTGGACTCTCACCTCTTCAGTACCCTAAAAAAAAAAAGTCCCACATCACTGAGCAGTAGCTCTGCTGCAGAATCCATCTGTGCAATTCAAACTCTAATTTAGCACAGCTCTCAATTAAAATTGTAATTGATTACAGCTCTCACATCTGCCTTGTGACTGGACCACCAAAGTGCACAGAGCTGGGAGGGGAAACCAGCAGGGAGAGGAGCTTGGAGGAGCCAGGAAGGGCCAGGTGACCTGGAGGGGGAATTTTAACAAAAGCACAGAGTGATAGGAAAAGGGGGATGGAATTGAGATGAAGGAGGGCAGGGTTAGATGGGATATTTGGAATAAATTCATCCCTGTAAAATTCATGAGGCCCTGGCACGGGGTGCCCAGAGAGGTTTTGGATTCCCCATCCCTGGAAGGGTCCAAGGCCAGGTTGGACATTGGGGCCTGGGACAGTGGGAGGTGTCCCTGCCATGGCAGGAGTGGGAATGGGATAAATTTAAGGTCCCTTCCAATGCAAACCATTCCATGATTTGATGATTCTGTGAGTTCAGCCCAGTGGCAGAAGTGAGGTGGTTGTGGTCACCAAAGTGGGTTCAATGTGGTCACCAAGGTGAGGTCTCAGTGTGGTCACCAAGCTGGGGTCAGTGTGGTCACCATGGTGAGTTCAGTGTGGTCACCATGGTGAGGTCAGTGTGGTCACCATGGTGGGGTCAGTGTGGTCACCATGGTGAGGTTGTTGTGGTCACCAAGGTGAGGTCAGTATGGTCACCAAGGTGAGGTCAGTGTGGTCACCAAGGTGAGGTCAGTGTGGTCACCACATTGCCAGGCCTGTGGGACACCACAACCTCCTTTCTGCTACAGCCCTTTAGCCCCCAGAACTGAAACCCCCCCACCCTGGAAGGTAAAAAACCAGGGATGCACAGGAGCAGGGAGCTGGCAGCTCTCAGACCCTAAATCAAACATTTATGGCTGTCCCTCTCCTTTGTCTCCACTCATCCTGAAGATGAGGTTTAATTTGGCTTTCCCTGGTGTGAACAGGATGGGGAAATACAGAACTGGTCACCACCACATTCCCCTGTGTCTCTGGGCATGTCCAGCACTGCAAAGGAAAGGAAAAGCCAAGTTCATTATCCCTGGCAATTAATTTGTTTAATCACTGTGGGTTTCAGTGTATTCACTCATTAGAAACCACATTTTACTCAAATATTTGGGTTTTTAGCCATCCCTAAGGATAGCCAAGTTTTTCAAGGCTCTCACATCTTTCCTCTTGTATTTGAAGAGCACTTAACAGGCAGAAAAAAAGACATTTGAATAAAACATTTTCCCCATCCCCCTCTCCAAATTAGAGTGCATGAGTATCTATTTTTATATGGATATAATATATATTTATATAATTTTATCATCCCAGGAGCTGGTTGGAATCAGAAAAATGGAATTCTTGTGTTTCTGCTGGGGAGCTGCAGTCAGCAGAGTGCTTTAGGTACCTCATTTCCCAATTAGTTATTTTTAGGCTTCAAGAGGAACTGCATTTTATTCACTTTTGTAAACAGTTATGGCATGGTCTCTATACAACATCCTTCACTTTTTTGTGGTAGGGGAGAAACAAACGTGCAAAAAAAATTTAAAAATCTGTGGGTTATTTGTGGTATTTTGGGCTGGACAATTCCAGCTCTTTTTAAAACCAAAATTTCAGTGTGAGGTGATGAGGCTGAGAGGGGACACAGCCCCATCAGAGTGGCACCAAAGGGAATTTGTTCAGCATTTTCTGGCTATGTTTACAAAACATTTTCCCTTTCATGCTGAACTCTTCCTGAAGGGGAAACCATCAGGTTGGGGATTTTTTGGGGGGGTTGATTACCAGGGCTTTTTCTTTCTGGGGAGGGGGAGGGGAAGAGCAGGGGGTGGCTGCTGATTTTTAGAACCAGATAGGAAAAGAGAATAGAGCAGATTTTTTTTTCCCCACTCCAGGAATCTCTAGATACCACCCCAAAATAAATTCTTTCTGTCCACAGTGTCCAGCACCACAAGAAAATTCATTACAACTACCCAGAGCAGCTGGACTGCTGCAGTAGTTCTAATGAACACTTTCTTCTCATATTTTTTTTCTTTCTTTCTTCCTTTCTTTGTAAATTCAATATCATAATTAGTGTGAATGACAAATAAAATGTTTGATGAGTATGGGCCTGGTGCATTCTTTTATCTGGGAGAAAAAAAAACCTTCTCAGGGAAAAAGGAGTCATCAGGAAAAGGGTGCTGACCATGTGTCACTCACAGCATCAAAAATAGGTTTCCATACTTTTATTTTTTTCAATTATTTCTTTCTCTTTTGTCAAAATGGTATTTTGAGGTCCCTCCCAACCCAAACCAAGATTCTATGAAATGAGATTTTGCATCTACAGAAGCCAAATAATTGTATTTTATCCCTGGCTTCTCAATTTTCAGATTCATCTACAGCTCTTATTTTTCTTCATCTTTTCCTTCTTGGATTGGATCCTTTTTGCTACTGATGGTTTGAATCTTCCTTGAGGAGCACCAAAACAGATTTTAAGGTCATGTTACTTAAAAGATTTGGGGTTTTTTCTCTTTAAATAAATAATGAAACAGAAGTGTTAATGAAATTTTACTATGGGTGTATCAAGCTTTCAAAATGAGCAAAATATATTGAAAGTTCATTTTGAAAGCCTCTGTATCCAGGCATCTGTAGATATAGATATAAATATACCTATATCTGTAGATACGGATAAAATACATCTATATTTGTAGATACAGATGAAATACCTTCTAATAGTGACCCTGCACAGCCTATTGCATGATATTAAAGAAGTTTTCAGTAATATCCTTTTCCACAATAATCAGAGAATCACAGAATGGTTGGGGTTGGAAGGGACCTTAAAGATCACCCAGTTCCAAGTCCTCTGCCATGAACAGGGACACCTTCCAGCTTGTTATATATTTTATATATAATTTTAATATATATAAAATATATACAAAGATTGGCTTTCAGCTGCTCCTCTCAGTGAAGTGAAAAACCAGCTACAAAGCAAAACATCAAAGGTGCATTTTTCTTCTGACAGCTTGTAGAGTAACCCTCCATCTCTCAAATCATAATCCATATTTTAATACTTAATTATTCATTGATTTAATAATAAATAAATAGTAATTAAAATTGATCCTATTATGCAGATAATATTGAGTAAATAATAATATTTATATAAATAAATTTAAATTTCTTATTAACAATATTATTTATTAATATTATAATATACATTAATTAATAATTTGATATTTGATAATATTTAATTGTTTAAAATTAAGGCCAAAACACTAAGAGAAAACAGTGACTGAATCCCAGGTGCCTCTTTAGAGGCAGAAATGTTGGCACCCCCATCTCTGATGTGGTTTTTTGTTATCCTGCTCAGCGTGGCCCCCTGACATTTCTTTCCAGCATGGCCCTACAGTATTGCACTTATATTTTTGAAGAGATCCCCCTACAGATTCCTCCCCTAACTCCGTGAAACCCAAGAGCGTTTCCCTCGAGGTGGATGATGAGGCAGAGCACGGGTTTATTTTGTCTCTGGTTTTGACATGCAGGAAAGGAGCCATGAATAGCACTAGCCAAAACAAACCCAAAATATGACGCCCAAGGGCATCTGGGCAGGAATATTTGCTGCTGGGTTTTGAAGACTGGGCAGGGAACAGAGCAGGCTGCTGGATTGTAAAGGTTGTGCAGACAGCAGAGCAGCAGAGCTCTGGTTGTGGAGGGGAAGGGAAGGCAGATCAATGGATCCCACTGAGAGCAGATCCATGGATCCCACTTTGAGCAGATCCATGGATCCCACTGAGTAGATCCTTGGATCCCACTTGGAGCAGATCCATGGATCCCACTGAGCAGATCCATGGATCCCACTTTGAGCAGATCATGGATCCTACTGAGCAGATCCATGGATCCCACTTTGAGCAGATCCATGGATTTCGTTATGAGCAGATCATGGATCCCACTGTGAGCAGATCCATGGATCCCGCTGTGAGCAGATCCATGGATTTCATTATGAGCAGATCATGGATCCCACTGAGCAGATCCATGGATCCCACTGTGAGCAGATCATGGATCCCACTGTGAGCAGATCCATGGATCCCACTATGAGCATATCCATGGATCCCACTGAGCAGATCCATTGATCCCACTGCCTGTCCTTGTGGGAAAGGCCATATCCTCCCTTGCCCAGCCGCTGGACCAAGGAGGATCCCTCCTATCCCAATTCCCCAGTTTCCAGAGTGCTCATGTGTCGAGTCTTTATCTTCTTTTTCCCAGGGTCGGGATTAAATGCTCAAGACGGTATTTCTTGTTCAGATTCAGATGTTTATTACTTTTTATCTATATTACAGTCCCATAAACTGTGAGTTCTACAGCACTGCAAGCTAACAAGCTAAAAATGGAGATGTATCCCTCTCTACAAGGCCTTTGAAGGCCAAACTGCCCAATTAAGAAATGACACCTAAATTATTTTTCTTTTAACCCAATAACCAACCACCCATGGCCCACAATGCAGAATTTTCTATCCAGTCACACAATATCACCCATCACAATTTCCTCTGTGTGGCTGCTTGAGAGGGAGGAGGAGGAGAAGGAGGAAAGGGCACAGAAGGTGATGAAGACCAAGGCTGGAGGCTGCAGGTGGTGAGAGGAGGAGCTGCCAAGGGTGAATGCAAAACGTTGTTGACTTCTTGTGGCACTTCACATCCAGCTTTTAATGAGCTCTAATTACAGAGGCCACAGTCTCCCTGTTCTCAGGCCTGTGTCTGAGGACTCATTAAGCACCATCAGCCCCCAAGGCACCGTCCAGCTCCACTGGGATTTTCTGAATAAATAACCCATATCTGTGTCCAAACCCACACAAATCTCCTGGATAAATAACCCAGGGATGTGTCGGACCTCACAGGGATTTTCTGGATAAATAACCCAGGTATGTGCAAATCCACAGAGATTTTTCTGGATAAAAAACCCAGGTATGTGTGTGTGATCCCACAGGGATTTTCTGAATAAATAACCCAGGTGTGTGTTCAGCTCCACAGGGATTTTCTGGATAGATAACCCAAGTGTGTGCCTAAATCCACACAAATCTCCTGGATAAATAACCCAGGTGTGTGTCCATATCCACACAAATCTCCTGGATAAATAACCCAGGTGTGTGTCTGACCCCACAGGGATTTTGAGGGTAAATAATCCAGGAGTGTGTCCAGCTCCACAGGGATTTTCTGGATCAATAACCCAGGTGTGTGTCCAAATCCACAGGGATTTTCTGGATAAATAACTCAGGCGTGTGTCCAATCTCACAAGGATTTCCTGGATAAATAACCAGATGTGTGTCCATATCCACACAAATCTCCTAAATAAATAACCCAGGTGTGTCCAGTCTCACAGGGATTTTCTGGATAAATAACCCAGGTGTGTGTCCAATTCCACAGGGATTTTCTGGATAAATCACAGGGATTTTCTGGATAAATAATTCAGATGTTTGTCCATATCCACACTAATCCCAGGGATAAATAACCCAGGTGTGTCCAACCTCACAGGGATTTTCTGGATCAAAAACCCAGGTATGTTTCTGACCCCCACAGGGATTTTCTGGATAACTCACAGATATTTTCTGGATCCATAACCAGGTGTGCTCCTGGGTGCACACAGTTTCTCCCCTTCCCAGGGCAGCACAAGCTCTCAGATCCATGGGGCAGGAGCGAGTTCCCTTTGCCTGGAATGCTGCTCCTGGCTCAGTGTGTGGTCACAGAGCAGACAATAAACTGCATTATCTGCTCCCAGACAAAGCTTGTTCACAACCTCCAGAGTCAGAAATTGGTCACTGCTGCCACTGTGCTAATGGCCCTGTGCTTTCCAGACATGACTAGAATCTGACTCAGCCCAGCACTGTAAAAGGGCCAAAAATGTGATTTTTTCCTTGTCCCAGCATCTTTTTGCAACACTGAGTTTCTTACAGGGCTGCGAGATGATTTGGGAATATCTCAATTATCACTCCAGGCACACCCTCATCTTCTCCCTGGAAGAACAACACCTTTGCTCCCTGTTTTTATTCCAAATAAAACTTCGCCACTGGGATGCCCTGTGGAGCAGGACTTTTAAGTGTAGGCAGGAAAGGAATGTCCGAATTGCAGCTCATCCCAGCTCCTGCCTGCTGGGGGAGGGAGGCACAGCAGATAAAAGCATGTTTAACCCTGAGGAGAAGGAAAATAAAAGCTCAAAACCTTCAGATCCCCATTGGAATGTCTAGCTACTGAATTAGGAAGCTTGTTTGCTGGTTTTAAGTTACAGGGACACCTCGAAGTCTCCCAGACTGGATTAGTCAGCAGGAGTCACTGTCTGGGAATTGTTTGGGTTTTTTCGACAGGAAGATAAAACAATTTAGGGAGAAAATCTAATCCACAGATTTCCAACCCTGCCTGCTTGCAGAGCAGGGAGGAGAGGGCAGAGCTGAGCTGGGAGCTTTGGAAAAACCTTGCAGAGGGAAGGGAGGCTGGCAAGAGAGAGGGAACCTGCTCCCTGCTGATTCCAAATTGTTTCCTGGAGCACAAAAAGCAAAAAGCGCCTTGGGCTGTTCCACTTCCAAATGCCCCAAACACAGGAACAGCTGTGGCTTTACTGGGGAAGTTTGAGTGGCAAATTTACACATCCTGTGAGCAGAGGAGAGCCAGGCAGAGCTCCTGAGGAGCACAACTGCAAGAGCTGCTCATCACCTCCAGGTTTGTTCCTGCTGGAATTGCTGTCCCTGTTTTGTCACACCAGAATCCCTCAGCTCATACAATCACAGAATGGTTTGGGTGGGAAGGGATCTGAAATCCCTTGAAAATCAGTGAATTTTCACTGAAACAGCAAAATCATGGAGGCAAACTTCACCCTTCCTCTCTGAAATGAGTTGTTCTGAACCAAGGTTATTTGACACAGGAACCTTTCCAGTTTCATTTTTGCCCCACAAAATAAAATGTAAATAAATTTATGGAGGAAGGGGGAAAGAAAAATCTCCCCTTTCTTTTTGAATTCTAATCCCTTGTCTCTGATATTTCTCCTGCAGAGCAGGAGAACAGAGATGTCAGCCCAGCCCAGGGAACTTTGAGGGATGTGTGGTCCCAGCCACTGCAATGCCAGCAGGTCCATCCCATGGTGTTGAGGTTTTTTTTTTTTTTTTTTTTTTTTGGCTAGAGTTGGGATTAAATGCTTGAGACATTATTTTTTGTTTGGACTCAGATGTTTATTAGTTTTTATTTATATTATAGTTTCAAAAACTGTGAGTTCTACAGCACTTTAAGCTAACAAACTAAAAATGGAGGTTTTTTTATAAGGCTTTTTAAGAGCAAATTGTTTAATTAAGAAATGTTACTGAAATTATTTTTATTTTTAACTTAATAATTAACTACTCGTGGCCTGTAATGTGGACTTTTTTACCCAATTACACAATACTACTTAAACTTATGAAGAAGAAGGTGAGGCCTCTGTCTTAAAACCTTTGTTTTGTTTTATATATATTACTGTATTCTAAAACCATAAACTCTAAATTTTTCACTATGTGCTATTACACACTTTTATTTAACTACACACTCATGATTCTAATTTTATTATTTAATTTTTGAAGCTTTTTCCATGGCCTCAGGTCAAATGCAGAGTTCTCCTGGGGGTCAGTGCCTGTTTAAAATTCTCAGTGACCAGGGTTCCAACACCATGGGAATTATGATTTTGAGGCTGGATGAGTGCAAGTTGTTCTATTTTAGAACAGAAAATCAAAAAAACCTTCTGTATGAAAAATCAAAACTTTCTGCACATGGCCAAAAACCTGTCAGTGTGGTCCTGGAAAATTGTTCATCCTTGTGAAAATGATGAAAGCTGAATAATCTTTGGAGCCTGCCAATCCTGGGAACTCTGGCCCTTCCAGGACCCTCACTTTGTGGGAAGCAGCATGACAAGGTTGGGCTGAGCCACAGGCCATCCCAAATATTTCCAGGGGTGAGAGGCCAAAATCCAGTGATTTTAGTGGATTTTCAGTGCCCACGGGTCACCTGGGTGAATTTGCAGCCCTGAGGTGCTGAAGGTTTTGGTTTGGGGTTTTTTTTTGGGGGGGTGGGTTGGGGTTTTGTTGTTTTGGGTTTTTTTTTTTTTGTTTTTGGTTTTTTTTGGTTTTTTTTTTTTGTTTTTGTTTTTGGGGTTTTTGTTGTTGTTGTTTTTTTTTTTTTTGGGGTTTTTTTTTTGTTTTTTTGTTTTTTTTTTTTATTTTGTTGTTGTTGTTGTTTGATTTTTTGGGGTTTTTTAAGCTGTTTTAGTCTTGCCTTGCCCAGTGTGATCCCATTAATCTGAGTTGATTTTTGGGGATCTCTTTGTGTATTGCCCAACTTCCCTGGGTTTTCAGCCATATCACCTGCTGGAAAATATTTCTCTCCTCTCTCAGCATCCCATGGCAAAGCTGAACATTTTCAACTTCCTAAAGTCTTCCATGCACCTTAATTCTCATTAAGACACCATGTAATACATTCCAGAAATTTCCAAGTGTTCATTCAGCATGGTTCCACTAAAGATGAGGAACGAGTCACTCATGGAGTCCCCTCTTTGTGGGTGGTGAATTTTGTCACTTCTAAAGTTTTCAGGATCACAGAGCACTCAGAAAAGAGTGGGGGGAGGCGAGACACCCCTGCAGACACTTCTGTGAGGGATATTTTGGTGCCTGTTTGCAATATCGACAGGGATATTGAAATGTGCCTCCCCTACAAAGATGGTTTCAGTGGCACAGGAGGGAAGAGGGAGTTGGGGAAGGAGGGACAAGCAGGAGGTCAAATTTATTCCAAATCTTCCAATAAGCAAAATTATATTTCCAATCTCTTATCCCTCCCAGGTGGATATTGTAATTAGGAAACAGAAAAAAGCTCTAGGAGACAAAACCCAGTTCTGTTGAGAGAATGAGGTTTTTCACTGTCTGTTAAAAAGATGCAAGAAAAGTCCCCCAAGCTGTGCTTTGTCCAGTTGTAAAAAGCTGGGGAAAAAAACTTTTAAAAATCCAAAACCAAAACTTCTGAATGTTTTGGGGTTTTTTTTTCTATCCTTGATAAAACAAACATATTAGACCTAAACCATCTTGGGAATTAGATTCTCTTCTGTAATGCTGATGAGAGCAAACATCTCAAGGAGGAGAACAAGCTCATTTTCTCCCAGCTGCTGCTCAGCATTTCTCTCAATTCAATTGCTCAGGTGCCTCTTTTCTCGTTTGTACCAGACTCACTCACTCTGTGGATGGAGTTTTCTGATTTCTGTTTGCTGAGTGATGCATCTTAGCACAGATTGTGGCTAACTCAGCATTTATCCCTGGCTTCTCCAACTGCTGGAGCAAAATCCCTCCCTCCCCGTGCCTCAGTTTCCTCCTTGCACAGGTGACACTGATCTTTGAGGAGCCCTTTGAGCTCCGTGGATGAAAAGGTTCAGAGTTGTTGTTGTTGCTGTCTCCACTATAAAAACATGTCCATAAATCATCTTTCAGGAATAGTGAGGCAGGTCTTATTGGCTCCAGAGCTGAATGACTGAACAGAGAATTTCCTTCTTTGGCATTTTCCCCTAGTTTTAATAACTTTGAACTCTTGCTTTAGATCTTGTTTACATTAGGCTGGTTCAGTAACTGTGTGTCTCCCTCCAGCAATTGTCTCCCTCTTCCCCACCTTGCTCAGGTATTTGGTTTAGGTACCAAACATCTGACTCAGGTCTTCCTGGAGAGTGGCTGAGCTGGGGTGGATGGAAGAAGAAATTATTTTTTCCTGTCAGAGAGGAGAGGTACTTAGCAGGAGAAACAGGCAGAGGCCATGACTGTCATGGGCCTGTCCCAGGCCCTGGGAACGAAAAAAAAAAATTTGGCTGTTACCACACCCTCTGGAAATGTTAAACACCAGCTGTACAGAGGGCATTCTGAAAACATTTGGGTCAGAGGGTGGCAGTGGGTCCTGCAAAGCTCAACAAGCTCTGGGCTGGGGCAGCCTCACCCCCAGTCCTGGGGGCAGCTTTGGGCACCACAATGTGAGAAGGACATGAATGGTTTTAGAGTGTCCAGAGGAACGATGCAAAGATGGGGAAAGGTCTGGGGGGGCCACACGAGGAGTGGCTGAAGGATCCTGGCTTGTCCAGCTGGAGAAAAGGAGACTGAGAGGAGATTCATTGGGGTCTACAGCTCCTCAGAGGGACAGCTCTGATCTCTGACAGCACCCAGGGAGAGGCTGGAGCTGGGCCAGGAGGGATTTAGCGTGGATTTTAGGGCAAGGTTCTTTGCCCAGAGGGTGCTGGGCACTGCCCAGGCTCCCCAGGGAATGGGCACTGCCCCGAGGCTGCCACAGCTCCAGGAGCTGCCAGGGATGCCCAGGCTGGGATTTTGGGGGGGCTGGGACTGGATGATCCCTGGGGTTTATTCCAGCTCAGGATATTCCATGGCTCAGTCCCGCCAAGGTCAGCACTGCTGGATGCTCATCAAGATCCAGCAGAGTGAGGATTTAAGCCTTGTTCACATCTAAGATGTGATTTGGGATAAATCCACCTCTTTGCTTTATTTATTTTTATTTTTTTAATATTTATTGTTCACATCTCCATTCAGCTCCGAGGTAGAGCTTTGCAGGAAGGAATCTGTGTGTGCAGGAGGGGAATGAATGAGGAATGGGGCAGGAGGAGGGGCAATGGGGCAGGAATGGGGAATGGGGGAGGAATGGGAGGAGAATGGGGCAGGAGGAAGGGAAGAGCTCCCGGGGTGGTGCCGGGGCTGCTGTGACTCGCCGAAATTCCCGGCAGATGGAGCTCGACTCCAGGTGATGCTGCCTCAGCCCTTTCTCGCTCTGTGTTCCAGCTCCGCCAAACCCAGCCTGCTGTTCGCAGCTGTCACAGAAGCACTGAATTAGCAGGGTTAGAAGAGACCTTCAAGGTCATCCTGTAGCACTGGAGCGGCAGCAGCATCACCCCAACCCTGTCCCCAAGGGCCACATCCAGCCTGTCCTGAACACTCCCCCAGGCAGTGACTGCAAACCTCCCTGGGCAGCTCATCCCAATCCTGACCACTCTGCCAGGGAAATTTTCTTTCCCAATCTCCACCCTGAGCCTGCCCTGGTGCAACTTGAGGCCATTTCCTCTCCTCCTTTCCCTTGGGACAGGGCAGCAGAGCTCGACCCCCTCACTGTCAGGAGTTGTGCAGAGCAATGAGGTCTCCCCCGAGCCTCCTCCAGGCTAAACAACCCAGCTGGTGGAGATTCCCCCCAAACCTGGCAGCCTCTCACCTCTCTGATATTTCTCTCTCTCTCACTGGGGCTGGAAGACAGCTGAGGTTGGGGTTTATGACTTATTCCCATGCTGCCCTTTCATAGAGTTATCACCCTCTATGCAGAGTGGGGCCATCGCCCCACAGAGCAACAAGAAACTGCTAATAAATAGAAATAACTATCATAAGAATGCTAAAATCAAACTTTGGCCTAGAACGCATCCCATATCCCATTCTACAAGCTCAAGCATAGAGGCGAGGTTGTATCTCTTTAGAAAAAAGGGAGAGACAGAGTGCTATTTATTCCTGATGAGAATTCCTAAATGAAGAGCAGATTATCTGGCCCTGCTGTTTCCCTGAACAACAAAAATCACAACAAATAACTAAAAGTTATGAAAAACCCAACAAACATCTTATGCCAACATGAGGCCTTTGTTTCCAGACCAGTTCTCTTTCCTGGGCTGAATCTGCGAGGGTGGCACTGCCCCACTCAGGGTGGCACAGGATGGCCACCAAGGCCAGGTGTCCCCAAGCTGCTGGCAGCACCCTGGGTAGCTCCTGCCAGGAGTGGGGACACAGCCACCACTGCAGCCACCACCCGTGTGTGCCCAGAGCCCAGGGCTTGTGGGGCTGCAGGAACACAGCCCCAGAGCCAAAGGGCAGAGCAGGAGCTGAAGGCAGAGCAGGAGCCAAAGGCAGAGCAGGAGCCAAAGGCAGAGCAGGAGCCAAAGGCAGAGCAGGAGCTGAAGGCAGAGCAAGCCAAAGGCAGAGCAGGAGCTGAAGGCAGAGCAGGAGCCGCGGGGCCGCACCAATTCCAGCCTCACCGCGGTGGCCCCGGTGCCACACGGGGCTGGGAAGGGCCTGGCCCTGCTGCACACACGGAGCTGCTGCAGGAGCTCAGGAGGAGTCCCCGGCCCTGCCAGGGTGATCCTGGCATTCCATGAAAGTTATCCTGAAACAACGAGGAATGGGGATGGGGCTTGGAGCCACCTGGGATTGTGGAAGGTGTCCCTGCCCATGTGTCACGATGCCATGAGAGAGAGATGGTTGTGCCCCAATTAAAGGGCAAATGAGACCACGGGACAGCAATAGTGTTTTTATATTGTAGACTGTAATGTAAATATACAATACTTAATAAAAAAATTTGCTAATTTTACTTATTCCTCAAATTTTCTCTTCATTTTTGTATTCTTAAATTATTCTTTTTATTGTTATTCTTCTTACTACGCTTCTTTTTCTTACTACTGTTCTTCTTCGCTTCTTCTATATATTTTAGATTTCTTATTCATATTCCTATTCCTATTCCTATTCTATTCCTATACCTATCCCTATCCCTATCCGTTTTCCTATTCTTATTCCTATTCCGATTCATCTTCTTCTTCTTCTTCTTCCTAAATATATTTTATAATTCTTATTCTTCTTCCTCTTCTTAAATATATTTTTTAATTCTTATTCTTATTCCTGCTAGTCCTCTTCTTCTAAGTATTTTAAAATTCTTATTAGTATTCTTCTATGTATTCTTAAATAAGTCTTGTCCATCTTCTTTGTCTTCTTAGTCTTCATCTTTGTCTTCTTCCTGTTCTTCATTGTCTTCATCCTCTTCATCTGCTATGTCATCTTCATCTTCTTCGTTTTCTTTTTTGCCTTTGTCTTCATCTTGTCTTGTCTGTGCAGGGCAGGCACGGGGCTCTGGGCCCTCAACCCAGGCCTCACGAGGCACTGGGAGCTTGTCTGCCGCTAAAACTTTCTCTTTTTGTCTTTGTCTGCCTCTGACTTCACCCTTGTCATCCTCTGTCGGACTTGTATTTGTGCTTGTTGTCTTCCAGTTCTGCACCAGCTCTTTCCTGTCCTTCCCAGCTGGGTGCCTGAGGGTCTGCTGCCATTCCCCTGCATGGCCATGGCCTTCCCAGCGGAAGTTCTGTAACACAGCTGGGCCCACCCCCTAGAAGCAGGCCTTGTCTGCGTAAACTTTCTTTCAGTCCAGGGCGCTCTTGGAGCTGCTGACTTCTCCCTGGGACAGACTTCCCCGTGATTCTTCGGCCAGAACTTCCTGTGACAGCTCTGTGTTCTCTCCAGGAGGTCCAGGTCATCCATTTCCAAAATTTCATTTCTCATTGGAGTCGTCCTGTCCTCCCCTGGAGACCCTGCTCTCCTTCCAACAGCTCTTCAGTGAAGGTGGGGCTCCCTGATGTCACAAGGGTCTCTGGCCACCACCGTGTCCCACATCACAAAGGGCCATGACACAAAGAAATAACAGCTGGGTACAAGGCTTCAGAATCAGTGTGGAACTCCTGGAGGGCTCACATGCTCCACACTCAAGTGCACGTGCACAAAAGCACTGCTCCTTTCTGAGGCTGCATTGCAGCACACAAGGAGTAAAATCAGAGTTCCTCCTGCTCTCACAGTAAAAATGCCTCCTGTGCAGATCTCTGCTGCAACCAACTTAGTGACCATGAAACAATATTGGATTCCAGAAGCTGGGAGTTGGGGGAACCTTTCTTCTTGGCCATGTCTTCATCCTAAATTCTTATTCCTATTACTCCTTCAATATATTTGTAATTTCTTATATATATATTACTATTCTACTCTACATCTATTCTGCTCTACTCTACTCTACTCTACTCTACTTTACTCTAGTCTGCTCAGCATTATTGAAGGCCTATTCTTTTTCATCTTCATCATCTCCTTAATCTTTGTCCTCTTCATAGTCTTTGCTGTCTTTGTCACCATCTTAGTGCTCATCTTCTCCATCCTCATCCTCCCATTCCTGTGTGCTGCCCCAGCTCCCGTGGGTGTTGGCAGCCCGGCTGTGCCCAGCCCTGCAGGGAGGGAGGCTCTGGAGCAATCCCTGCTGTGGTGCCCTGTGTGTGTCACTCCTCGGGCCGTGGCCCCAGGCAGGGACAGCGGAGCAGCCCCTGCAGCACCCACAGCGCCCGCCTGAAGCGGGAGGGACGTTTCCTGGGGGCAGCCGGCTGCCCGGGGAGGGCCTGGGCTCCCGGCTGGGCAGGCCAGGGCCTGGGGGGGCTGTGCGGGGCAGGCACGGAGCTCCCTTCCCTTGCTGGGGGAGCTGCTGCTTCCCTTTCTGCAGCACTGCAGCGCTCCAGGGCATCCTGCTGCTGCTGCTGCTGCTGCTCAGTGCCGGCACCTCCGGCACAGCCCGGCTCAGGGGCTCCCTGGTGCTGTTCTGGCTCAAGGAAAGCTGAGCCTGGCTGCTGGCTGGAGTATTGAACAGGACACTGAGCGGGCTCTGTATCCCCAGGGATTTCAGTTCAGGTGATGAGCCTGAATCTGTGTCTGTACCACTGAGCAGGGCCCTCCTCGTCAGCTCCTCCTGCTCACGTTCTTCCCACAGGGAGAGCTGTTCATTGTCACCTTCTTCCCATAGGGACGTGTCTTGGACATCACAGTCTTCCCCATAGCTCAGCTCTGTTTCATATTTGACATCTTCTGGGAAAAGCTTCTCATCCTCATAGTAATTCCCTTGGGACAGCTCCCGGTCACTCTCCCTTTGGGATGGCTCTTCTTTATGGTTTTCTTCACCTGGGGACAGCTCCTTGTCACTCTTGCCATCCCCACGGGAGAGCACATTGTCATCTTCCACAGGGGACAGCTCCTGCTCACTCTTGCTTTCCCCTCCAAAGAGCTCGACGTCTTCTATCACCTGGGACAGCTCCTGGTCTCTGCTGTTTTCCCCTTGGGACAGCTCACTGTCACTGTCCGGTTTCTCAGGCCCTGTTCCCCTGAGGCTGCGCTCCATGGCTGCAGCCCCCGCGGGGATGGGCGGCACAGGCAGCAGCTGCCAGCTCGGGGACACACGGGCTGTGCCCTCCTGGGCCACCCTGAGCGGGGGCAGGAGCACCCTGGGCACGGGGCTGTGTGGCTGCCAAGGACAGGGGCTGCAGGGCTGCGGCCCCTTCTCCCCTGCACTGCCCAGCTCTGTGCCCCGGCTCTCAGTGTCCCTGGGGCTCAGCAGGCAGGGCAGTGCTGGCAGCCGTGGCACAGGTGGCAGCGGTGGCAGCCTGTCCCCACAGAGGGACAGGGCCTGGCTCCGCCTGCCCTGCGGCGCTGCCTGCAGCTGCTCCAGATCTCCCTGTGGGAACTTGGCTGTTCAAGTGTTTTGGGTCCCACCTTTGGCTGCTGGGCCGGGCCCGGGCGCTGAGGGAGCGGCGCCGCCATTGCTGCCGCCCTCAGGGGCTCTGAGGGGAGCGCGGCTCCCCCAGCCCCGCTCCGCCCGCACGGGCAGCACAAACATGAAGCACAAACACAGACGGCGCTGAAATGGTGTCCGTGCCCTTCCAAATGCACTCGCAGA